>OY751322.1:1655000-2255000 GCA_963564615.1 Rhorus exstirpatorius
TTTTATCCCGGAGTGAAATAAAAGAGCCAACGACAAACCAGAATCAGATGAGTATTCCTATTCTGTTAATATACACGTGTGGCGTAATATTATAAACATTAAATGTCAATGAGAGTGGATGAATGCGGCATTGTGCCAATCCGAAATTTGTATTCGTTATATTGTATGATATAAAATCGGCGTATCGTACAAATTATAAATCATTTGGTCTCTTATTTAAAAATATTATTATACATTATTTTCTGATTGCGAACGAATAAATATTAAATGTTACATGCTTTTTTCAATATTTCTTGCTTGTATGGCAATTGATGTAACAGAAGATAGTATTTTTGCCTACAAACGGCATGCGAGTACTCACATTCAGTAAGGTACTGCGTGCGGAACTATAGAGTAATGGTAGCATATTTTTTTTGGACTGATCATTAGTCTACTTGCATACGCATTTCGATGCAGTATGGCAATACATAGCAAATGCGTAAAGGAATCAGTGTTGAGCATATAAGGTAGGAAAAAGAATAAGAAGTAAGGGACTCAGTACGTAACCTGACGACGTAATATTGGCCGTGCAGTTAGAAATAAGTCTTATCTACGCAATATGGCAATATCTACTCTTTAATTAAACGGATTCGGCCATACTCCGTGATGGTAGGGTTTGCCTAGTACAAAGCAATTGCTTGCATCTATAGAATGTAATTACTACAAATTTTCGAATAGTATTTTCTTTACAGTAACATTTTTCTATACTTATACGTATACACAAATTACATTATTCAAGAATTGAATATTTATTGCTGTGGACCTGATTTAATATTTAATCTATCTGATAAATCTGAACATATTCAATTCATATTGGATAATACTGTATAAGCAAATAAAACAAAGATTAATATTGAATTATATCCATAAGAGCTCCATAACTTCTATACTCATCACTTTAGGATGATCAACTTAGTGTAAGGGGGGAAGATGAATGAAAACTCATTTTATATAGATATCAATAATTTATTAACATAAAATACTTAATTTTAGTAGTACAAGTAGTAACAGTTAGTACCAGTTCTTGTTTATATAGTGACCATTTTTCAGTGTCACGATATGTGTGATTCGCGAGATGCATACCGGAAGCGTGACCAGTCAATACACTGCCACTCATCCTTATCCGTATGCACCACCTCGTATGCTTGGTAATGCAAATCGAAAAAAAAATTCTTTAACTTTTTACATACTAAAACGATTTTCTTGATATTGTCCATAATAATAGTTTTAACTATTAAGAATTTCGGACTATTTTCAGAAGCAAACATCAACACCGAATTGCGCCCTAAAGTTTGACCCAAAAATTCAACCCACTCGGTGGTGTTGACATTCTTATTCATATTTATTGGCAATGATGTACGAAAGTCCGAATAGTTAGGCAAGCTAGTTAGGATTGAATTGCGAATCGGACCATTAATATATTCGGGATATGCAGTAGTGTTATTCAAACGATGGTTGAGTTTAAGTTGACTTTTCAATGCTATTGTTCTACAGACATTTACTCGACTGATTGAAACACGGGACGTAGTCTTGCCGTCTCTATGCTTACTTTCGTACCTCATAGAAGATAGTTTCCACAATGGACCTATTTGGGCCATTATACGACAGTAATGCACCAAAAAATGATGTTTAGGTTTAAGACATTTCGGAAATAATTCCGAGATTAATGTCAGATATTCAGTAATCAATGTTTGTAATAAGTCAAGCGTTCCAGATTGGTGTGCTTTACTCACAATAATTTCAATTATGTTTTTTAACAGTACAATCACCTGCCAGTGTATATTTCCCTCTGGAACCAAGTCACCGATAATGAGAGGTAGATTTCGAACGAATATCAACATTTCCGAAGAACTCATAGACAATGAACCACTATTGAGGCGTGCGAGCGTTATTTCGGGTGGTTTATTGGTTTTGTCGTGATAACTGTAGTGGAAACCTCTGATTCTCGAATTCAATTCCTCCAAAGAGAATAAATTGACAATAATTACGTAGTGATATAATACATTCGCCAAGTCACGTGGCAAAATTCCTTCGAGAAAGTCATGCATCGGATCTACTGATTGGTTTCGAATTAGATGAAAATACTCTAGCTCGTGGAAAACACTTTCATCAACGATTCCTGTGAGACTAACATCATTTAATACCAGACCGCTCTCATAATTAGAAATATCTCGCAATACACAAAAACGTTCTTCATAAATACAATTTATTTTATCTCTGTGAATCAAACAAAATCTACAGGGAAAGTTTGCACGAAAACACTCGGTAAAACTTAATATCCCATGAATGCCCAGGTTGTCACCCAGTATTAACGCTAATTCAAAGTAAATCTGTACATCGCCATCCGAAGTAGTAATATTTATTCCTTCTTTTCGAAGAAATTTAAGTTCATCGATGACTTTTGAGAAAATTATCCGATTTTTAAAAACTTTTCTATCTATTGTATTGAATAGACAAAACAAGAAAATATTATCTAGCTTTCATTGGTACTCAATTGGCAAGCAAGGTATATTGACATATACAGCTCCACACTTCCCAATTCCAGTATGACTCCCGAGTGGATTGTTGTTTTCATAATCGTCATAATACAGGAACAAAGGCAAAACGATTTTATTTCCGAAAGATGCGAGCCGTTCTTTCCAAAAAGAGCCTTGAATAAAATTTGAAACTATGCTCGAATTTTCATGAAGAGACTGAATATATGTCATAGTACTTTGATACATGTCAGGGATTTCGAAAATTTTTTTGAATACTTTGCGAATAGGTATAAATTCTGCAGTGACTGGAACATGTATTAGAGTTTGTATGCCATTTTCTTCTCTAAACTCATCTCTCTGACCCAGGATAATTTGTTCCGGTAAAATGAGATATCCAGACGTTGTGAAATATTTAAAACAAGAGTACTCACTCTTAAACTGTTTAAATGGGTCTGTGAATTTATCAAACAAACTAGCAATTTCTGAAAAGTTTTCAGGATTTTCGTCCAACGCTTTCAGGCGATTAATTACCACGTCTCACATAGTTTTCATGGCATTTCCATTAAATAAGTTCGTGACTTGCTCTACCATGAATTGTACTCTTTTTCTTGGTAGGTCGGACAAATTGTACAAGTTGCTTACAAAATCATTCGCTTGTTCCGTTAAACAATCAGAAAAATGGTTTATTAATGCGTCCCCAGTAGGAATACTTGAGTCATTCAAGTTTGTGGGAATTATCGAATCCGATTCCTCATCGTCAGACAAATCAAATTCAGACGTAGAATCTACTGCCCGCACTATATTCTCATCACAGATTGATTCGTTTAATGCACACGATGAAGCCGAGTTTGCATCCTCCTGCTGCTGTTCAGTATTAATCGTAGAAACCAAATGATTTATTGTATCTTCCAGCTGTAATGATTGCGTACTCTTATGAAGATGTGATTTATGTCTATGTTTTCGAAAAGAATCAAACAAAGAAAAACGTCTGTGACAAGAATTATCGTTGCATCGGTAAACTGTTGATGATGGGTGTGAAAGTCTGACGTGTCGAAGTAATGTGCTGTTATCAGGAAATATACTCTGGCATGCGAAGCACGACATAATTGACCTAGTAAATTTACTATTTTAAATTTTATTAAGATGGGAGGACATCCCCAATTAATGTGTTAATATTCGTTCCAAATTTATCACCGGCGTTAGTTATGTCGTATGCGACTTTTTAAATAAATAACCAAATGTGGAAAGCTTGTGATGGATACGCACAATCTGTCGCATAAAATATTTTAAAAGAGAGATCTACTGCTCTCAATGGAGATGTCGTCGTATATCTGACATTATCTACGATAACATAAGTGGCTTGGATGCCATCTAGTGGTCCTACAAACACGATATGTGGTTGTGTCGATAGTCTTAGCTGCAGTAGCTGTGCTTTTTTCGTAGCGATTGCCGGTTCCACGGATGCAGCGTTCTGTAAAAATTAATGAAATAAATTAGCATTTACATGAATTCTCATTACAAATCAAATCCCTCACCCACATAGGTATAGACAATTTTGGTGAAAGTCTTCGGTATTTAATTATTTAATAACAAAATTGAGACAAAGACGTCGATAAAATTCATTTCCAGCACTAAAATTATATAAAAACTCAATCGGTGACCCTGACTACCTATATTTTGTTCATCTTTTATTAATACCATGGTTTTTACTTTAGAAAACAGCAAACAAAATTTATGTCAATTTTTTAAACGATTTTTATTTTTTTTTAGATTTCATTAATAAAAAACCTTCGAACCAAACTTTTTTGAGCGAAACCATGATGTAATGGAAAATTAACAAAATATAAAATAGTCAGCGTCACAGGCTGGGTGGTTGATTGTGGAATGCCCTCTATATGTAGTGTACTTACATGAACATGTAGTATAAATGCCTCCCGTGATTCCAAAATAGAAGGTCTTTGGATACGTCCTTTTTTTTTGTACCGGCGCTATTATCAGCAATTTTTCGCTTATTTTTGTGCTGGCTGGTAGTTTATTTGCGTGACTTTAACTAATACTGGCAATAGATAAAATACTTTCCCTTCTGCAAGTAAGAAGAATAATTATACATATAATAAAATTCCAATATGCAATATATTCAATCACGTTATTAACACTCCACATGTACAGTGCGTACCAGGCGTTGACGTTTTTAATTTATTCAGCAGCAATTCGTTGTCCAAGCCTTTCGGTTTGCGGGGCCCCAGTAATAATTCTATCAGTCTTGTACGAATCGCCTCCCACTGATTTAGTAAGGTTTCGCCTTTGCCTGGATACAGCTTTTCGAAATCCCGTTGTAGCTGAAAATTTAGATCATATTAACATTAGTTATTAATCTGTATTTAATTTAACCAAACGTCAGATTCGTCGAATAAAATTTTCATTAATGTATACCAATTCAGCTCCCAACTCTTGCTGTAAGCAGCGATATGTCTTCATATACTCGCTAAACGACGTATTTTCATTCATCAGGTCTTGCCTTCGAATTTTGAAGGTTTTGCTCCAATACTCAACCACGCGATTCCACGGTTCTATATGTGTCTTCAACCAAGAAATTTTCTCTTTGTCATCATCTGCAACGATTCATCATATACATGATCCATATTGATCCATATGAATAGGTATCATACGCCCTTCAAAATAATTTTCAGTCATAAGCATAAGTGTGATTTGATTATCATAAATATAACGTAATATATTGCAGCCAATAATATACGAATCGGCATACCACTAGTTTCGCCTATTGGTTCATCATCTCCGGTTGCTTCCGGCGTGTTAGTTTGCTTATCTCGTCTACTACACAAAAGACCGCTTTTATGTAGCACAGTTTTCGTATAGTGGAAGTGCTCCTAAAGCTTTCCCGAAGCACATATGCGTTGTCCCTGCACTTTAGCGTAAGGAATATAATATGTTGCCGTCAATTCGGTAGGGAACACGTCACGAATTTCATTCGCCCAACTCACGAATTCATTCGTTGTAATCCTAACATATGAAATTTCAACGTTATAGATTCATTTGTTCACGTGATTCAGGGTGCTTTGACAGCCGTAGTAGATGTAATAATTTCAAGTATGACGATTTATACCTGAACTCAGGAAGGATGGTACTAACTGAAACATTTTCAAAGACTTCGTCCTTTTTTTTCTTTATTATCTTTTGAACTAAGACATTTCTTAAGTGCGGTGTAATATATCCTGTTTTTCCGTATATCGTTAAAATTAATTTTCCATAGCTATCTTTATCCAAAAATTTTTGTAAGTCCTGTGAAAATTTCACGCCAAAAGTCGGATAAAAGATTTTAGGAGGGAAGGTGAAGAATTGACGTGAGAACGTTATATCATAGTAACGACTAACTGCATTTAACCTTTTCGCTCCGGGACTGGGCCATGTATGGACCAGCACTCCGAGTGGTGACTTGTCATAAGAAGTTCATTCATTTAAGTCATGAAATTCAGCTAAAATTCGAGGTCAATTTTAAAGGAAAAATCCCCGGAGCGAAAAGGTTAATATATAATATTGAATAAGTAAGATATTCAAGATTTGGAAAACTAACGGGTATAACTATAACATTTGGATGTTACGCAGATTATATGGATTCACGCTTAAGGTTTAAAACTGCCAAGCGACGCCATTCGATTCATCTAATTGGATATTTCTGAATGTTCATCGTCCCATTTATTTCAATACTCTTAAACATATCATGAAGATTTAAAAAACTCACCAATTTCGGTGTTGTATTTGAAACTGATCGTATGAGGGGGAGTGCAGGATTGCCTTCTTTATCATGTTCTGCTGCAATGTTTATTGAACCACTCGCACAAGGAGCCGCAAAGGAAACCTCAGAGGCAACTTGTTTGCCCTGCTGCCGAACTACTAGCAAATCCTGCACTGCCAGTGCTCGAGATTCGCGAAATTTTTTTTCAGACAGGGGTTCTACATTCAACGATTCTGAATTTCCCTTTTCTCCAAGGTGTTCAACGGCCGGAACTAAGGTCGTATATATCGACTCACTCAATTCTATGTATGAAAGATAAAATATGAAATGTTATATTTCTACAAAATTTATCCATAACTTTGGACATAATTATACATAACTAATATACCTGGCAATGCGCAGTCGAAGGTTTCGGGATTTATAATTGAATCGGTTGTTATTCAGTAGTTTCCGAGTTCAAATGATGCCAACGTATCAGTAGTCCAATGTGGTACCCTGTGATTAGGCTACAAAATGAGAAGTACCTCTAAATGAAATTTACCACCATTATAAGATTCATTGTTTTCCGATAAGGCTAGATGATGAATTTTTTGATTCAGGCCAATGGTTAGTATAGCATGTCGCCGTCGATCTTTAATTTAGTCTTACGCCACTCGTCTAATTTCTCGAAGAAAATAATAAAGTCATGGACATTCGGTAACACATTTTTAAGGTCGTCGTATTTTAAGGTAGGGAAATCGGATAAGGATATTCCCGCAGCTGGATTGAAAAATAGATGTATTATGTAATACACGAAATAATACTTCAGGGAATTACCGCTGATGGACACAAGGGTATAAATTATTATAGAAATTGATGTTAACGCAGTATGAGCGCACTTACCTTTAAAGGCAGGTTCGACGTGTCCCAAAGACCAGTCGATTAATAATGGTTTAAGAGCCATATCCAATGTGATTCACTTTCTTGTGCAGTTCTTCTCCAAATGGCACAGATTTTCATTTCGCCGGTTAGCAACCGAAAAACAAAGAGCACTAGATACCACTGAGTCGGCACTCAGTGCTGGGCTAACAGTAGATATAGCTATACGCATAGGAGAAATTGCCATACGCCTCTGTAGCAGACGCTTTTTGGTATCTCAATGCTTGGTTACCGTTCGGAGTATGCAAATGCACCCATAAAGACTGTAACACGAGCCGTGAAGAGTAGGCAACGTTTACCACTCCTAATGTACGTATTATCTTACACATAACAAAAATTGCCATACAACTGATAGGTCGGATTTTTGTTTCATGCTACGATATTCACTACGCATCGATGTTACGCAATGCCGTTAGGTGATCAACGATCACCATACAATATTGCAGCCGATACATTAGTTCTCTGCAGATTTTGCGACTTTAATAATCAAATACCTACTATCTCACAGCTATTCTATGCGATCCCAGGCATACGAGCACATGATACCGAAGAACATATAGTACAACAGTGCATCGTAAAAACTATGATCATTCGTTAAAAGGTGCCAAAGCCGTAAGACTTAGGTTACGTTCCGGCGTATTGATGGATATTATAATATTGAATTTTGGTCTAAATACTACAAAGAACCACACATAGTCGAAATCTGATATCAAATTATGTCATACACGACTGGTAATTAATCCTTATTGTAGATATTGCCAAACCGAAGGACATAATTTCCACCATTTGTTCCATAAAAACCTATGCTTATGGGAAACTTTGCTCAAATGTAGCATTATGTACCAGAAAGCTAAACCTCATTTCTCTGCGTGTAGTACGAGAAGCCACGACAACGCCGCATAGCATTTTATTCTTCGCCGAGCGTCCCACTCACACCGCCGCGCCGAGGCCCTCACACGGACAGAACAGAAGACCGAAAGGAACCGAACATCTGTGAGGGCACGGTCGGTATATCGAGCGACTGGGATTATCGGGAAAAATCATCGACGAGCGAGCAACGTCACATCATACGCAAATTCGAGAGCCAGTGTCCACAGGGAGCCCCCACCCTTCCCCTATGAGATTTGTCACCGAGTCGACCGTCACATTTCATCTTTGGCAGCACCTTACGGGGTATCAATCATCGAAGGCGCTTGCGCCTTCAACGGAAACTCCGGTGACCCAATTAAATATCGATTATTGATCCCTCCATGACCTGCCCGGGTAGAAATTTGTTAGGGCGTGCCTGATCAGGGTCAGGCCGTGATCAGGGGTTAAAACGGGCAACCTTATTCAGGCAATACTGATATGACCCTTATCAGGCTTACCTCAATAAGGCCGTAGTGGAGCAAACCCTAGCGAGGCCCTGCTTTGGCTTACCTTAATAAGGCCATATTAGAGCTCACCCTAGTAATGCCCTGTTCCGGTTTACCTTAATAAGGCTATACTAGAGCGTACCCTGGTAAGGCCCTACCAGGTATCGACCGAACGAGGCCCTGTGTAGCTTATACTAGCAAGGCCCCACTCGCGCTCGTCTAGATAAGGCCCTACTCAGGCATGCCATGATGAGGCCCTATAAAGGTTCGCCCTAACGCAACTGACACTCGAGCTAACCCTAAAAAGGCGCTGTTAGGGCTGACCCTAATAAAATCCGATATATATATGTGAGGTGCAATAAAAGGCTCATCCCGTGTGGAAAATAGTCTCACAAGCCCATATAACAATTTTCATATGGATCTTGAGAAATTGAATTGTTAACTGAAGTGCACTATGTAAATTGATTACATGACGATTATATTTTTTCTACACCATCCTGTCCTGTGCACACTTTCAAAACATAAAATATAAAATATAAAAAAAATATAAAATATAAAAAAAATATCCACACATGAATTTTATAATTTTAATGCTTGTAGTTCTTATAAAACCCATTTGTTAATTAATAATTACACAATTTATTTTCGATGAGTGAAAAATCTCTGATTGAATCTGGGATAATGATTGATTCTCAAATATTTCTGGACGGATACTTTAGAAAAGGAAAATATGGAACACATGAAATATTTTTTTTTTGCGAGTCTTTATTACATGTGAGGTAGCCTTACATTTAGAAGTGAGGACAAAGGTCAAAATCGTAAATTAAGTGCACATTTAGATTTTTAAAATATTTCACAATTTGGATTATTGGATATAGATAATCAATAAATTGCGGTTCACTGTCATACGTCAATTTCCAATACATGTTTATACTTTTGCTAGGTTAGGTTTGGTTGCACCGTGAAATTATTTCTCACGCGACAATAATAAAATGCAACATGCGTTATATTTCCTAGTGAAAGTATTTTCGTATATCTTTTGATGCATGCCATTTTTTAATATTTCTTGACAAAATTTTTCTTAACATGTGATTCATACAGTGGTTTGTGCAAAATAGCATTCATTATGGAAACAAGTATTTCCTGATTTTTTTTTTCCAGGTAAGTAATTACATCACTTTATGATTATTTAATTAAAATTCTCTTATAATATGAATTCTTTTATCGCTTGATTTTTTGGTTTCAGGTTATTGCTGCAGCTCGTAGCGTCTTTGGCTTTTCGCCTTCCGGGACAAATTTTACTTTGACAGGGGGTATTTAATATTTATTCTTTTGATTCTTTTCATGAAGGTTTAAGATAATATTATTTACTAGTTTTTTTCCCTCAGGGACAATTATTTACATGGTTTATTACATGGACAATTATTTAGATGGTTTTTCGTTTCAGGTGCCGCTTCGCCTCCGGAGGTAGCGAGGATCATCTACGTCTCTCTGCAACGAGTAAGTATAATTGCCATTTGGCTAATTTTCTATCTTCTCTGCTAATCTTTTTTCATTTTCTCTATTGTTTTATCGAATCTTTCTTTCATTTTTTCTTATTTACTCCGTAGGGGGGTTTCGGCGATATTACATAGGGGTGATGAAGCCTCGCCGAAACCCCCTATGGAGTAAATAAGGGAAAATGAAAGGAAGATTCGATAAAACAATAGAGAAAATAATAAATAATCATAAAGTGATATAATTACTTACCTGGAAAAAAAAAATCAGGAAATACTTGTTTCCATAATGAATGCTATTTTGCACAAGCCGCTGTATGAATCACATGTTAAATGCCTAACATTGAGCTCATATTATCTCAGCATTCACATATGGGAAAAATTTTGTCAAAAAATATAAAAAAATGGTATGCATCAAAAGATATACGAAAATACTTTCACTAGGAATTATAACGCATGTTGCTCTTTATTATTGTCGCGTGAGAAATAATTTCACGGTGCGACCAAACCTAACCTAGCAAAAGTATAAACATGCATTGGAAATCGACGTATGACAGGGAATCGCACTATTCACACAATTCGTTCATTATCTAAATCCAATAATCTAAATTATGAAATATTTAGAAATCTAAGTGTGTACTTTACGATTTTAACCAAACGGTCGACACGATGTGATCAAGATAATCCCGGCACCACACAATATGCACGCACGTCACTTAGAACTCGTACACTAATGTTCTTTAAATACAAGAAAATCTTAAGGAATCAATAGCGTAGTGGTAGCGTGTCAGTCGTTAGATAGGTCGTTAGGTAGGTCTCAAGTAAAATCTTAGGTAGGTACAAAATTAATTTCGACGGAAAAACGTCCGGTCTCCGAATCCGAAAACACTCACAAAAATAAATAATCTTTTAAGTGTTAATTTTTTTTGAAATAATTATTTGAGGATCGAAAGTTCTGAATTCGCCGATTCGAGAAGATAGCGGGTTCGAATCCCGGTGAATGACTTTTTTTTTTTTGCAAAATTTACAGTATTTTTTAAAATAATGGTACAGCAGTTTTAAATTCGTCCATCGATTATTCCTAATTGCTAATAAATTATCGATAATAAACTATATTATGTCAAATAACTATGAAGCCCTGATTAGGGTTCTCTTACGGCTAGCCTGTTCAGGGCATCATAGTTAAGCTTACTACTGGCCTGATCAGGCTGCCTGATCAGGGCATTATATGCCGGAGTCGTTACATTTCGCATCAGGGCGTGATTCGATCGCCTTATTAGCGCCTGAATAAGGCAGTCAGGCAACCGCAATATCGCCCTGAAAAGGCCCGTATTATAATTTCTACCCGGGTGCCTTTACATTGCGCCCTTACCCTTCCACCCCAAGCTGTCCCGGTGAAGAAGACGACGAGCTCGTCACTTCGGCGAGAGCATAGCGAGAGAGTAGTCAAGCGAAAATCATATTATATCGAGTCATTGAAGAGTTTTGTAGAGTGAGAGAGAGAGAGAGAGAGAGAGAGAGAGAGAGAGAGAGAGAGAGAGAACGAGAGCGTGACCGCCATCTTCGACGCCAAGGATCACGAGCGAGTATTCTGATCGAGCCAAGGCGTGTGTCCGTGATTCGAGTAAGCCCTTTCCGTCACAAAATTTAACTGCATTCTCGTGATACGTTTTTGCGACCATTTACCCTTTTTATTATATATTTCCGTTAGCGTGTGGTGACGCAGCGCGTTCCCCCCCTTTTTTTTACACTTCCGCGATTTTTCGTAACCGTTGTCCCCATTTTTTTTATTGATCGTAATTCCCTGATTTATTGTTCGAGTTTGATTATTTTCCGTCATCACGTAAACCCGACGTGGGTATAATTAAGAGGCCCGCGCGCCGGAAAATCCATAGACCCTGAGATATCATCCCCCCACCCCCTTTGTTCTTTTTGCATTCGAGTCATTAGCGATAGAAATTTTGTCGACTGACGTCGACTGGCGCCCAAAAACCGTAAAGTACGAGTAGATAGCGTTAAGCACGATCACCTTTTTTTCTTTTCTTTTTTTTCTTTTGCGTTTTTTTTTTTTTTTTTTTTGAAACATCAATTCTGTTGTATTGCGCGTCCTCACCACGCTCGAAAGCTGTCGCGTGAGCGAGTCGCTTAAGCCACCCAAATAAATTTTCATATTCTTTTTTTTTATCCTGGTCCACCTAATTTATTTTTGGTTAAATAAATCCCCTTTGTGAATATCTAGCCCAGGTTCGCCCGGTAACAGCGTCCGGCAAAGCGAAAAGTGCCGTGACACGATATATCGCACAGTGTCAGCAATTGATATATCGTTGTATCGGATCGTGTCGAGAATCGATAAATTCGTACATCGATATTTCGAATCGTGTTGAAAATCGATGTATTGATAGATCGATACATCAAATCGTGTCGAGAATCGATATATTGAAATATCGCTATATAAAATCGTGTCAATCGATAGATTGATATATGGATGTATCGAATCGTGTCATCAGTCGATAAATTGATATATCGATACATCTAATCATGTCAAGAATCAATATATCAATATATCAATATATCAATCTATCAATAAAACCCAAACTCATCACCCAAACCCAAAATATATCGATATATCGATATAGTTTTGATATATCGAACTGCTATCGATATATCGATATATCGAACCGTGTCAAGAACCAATATATTAATAATAGAACCGTGTCAAGAATCGATATATCGATATATCGAACCGTGTCAAGAATCGGCATATCGATATATTGAACCATGTCAGTAATCGATATATCGAAATATCGAATCGTGTCAAGAATCGATATATCGAAATATCGAATCGTGTCAAGAATCGATATATTGATATATCGATATACCAAATCCTGTCAACAATCTATGCATCGATATATCGATATATCAATCGAACCCAAATCCAACCCAAACTCATAACCAAAACGTAAAAAATCACGAACATAAGCAATAAAAAACAAAAAAATTCCAGAATTTTTTTCTCTAAACACTGACACAAACACAAAACGGGGGATTGGCGCGCGAAGCGCGCAGGGGGGCAAAGCCCCCCTAGTATATATATGGGGCATTCCAGGTCAATTCGACAAGGGTCTGACCCTCACCCTCTCCAATCTGAGTCTTAATGATCGGAGGTGTTTCGTTAGCCTAAAATAACATCTCTCAATTTTTTTCAGATTTTTACCAACCCCCTGACGCCACCCCGACCTCTTGAGTTTTTAATTTTCAGATTCTTTTTAATTTTCAGAGTTCTATACACCATTCCTAATACAACAACCATCTAGAAAGTACCCAGGTAGCAATATGTTAACTAAAAGATGTCCGAAAGACACCCAGAATAAGTTCAGGATAACTTTTTTGTCGGCCGAAAGATACCTTTTTGTATCACGAATTGTATCACTTATGTCGGTCCGGATGGGAACTTATTGCTGTCGTAATGATAACTATAAGGAAGCCATAGCAGTTGAAAAAATGCCAGCAAATGGCCATCGCTTATCGGCTGCCGATACGGAGGCATAACGTTGTCGAATTGCCACAGCCGAAAGATATCGTTTATAAGGCATGAATTAGATAAATTCGCAACATCCCGGGTCCAAATCCAAATGACGTCGTAAATGTATCTTATAGACAACTGAAAACAGTTGACAAGACGACACCTTAATGGCACCATAATGGGACATCCAAAAGATATCTTAGTTGCAAGATTTTTGGGACTGCTGGGATGGGTGGATATATATATATATACTTCATTTTAAATTATTACTTTGAGTTTACGCGGCAGGGAAAAGATATATATTTTTTCTCTGCTGCATAACCTCAAAGTAATAATTTAAAATGAACTATATAATATATATATGTGTGTGCGGGTGTGTGTGTATAAGAATTCTTACATAATTTTATTTTTTATTATTTATAAAGGATTATTTATTTATGATATTTAATTAATAATCAATACATCATTCATTTCTGTTGCCGTTCGAGGCGTTTCTTTTCCGCGGTTTGCGCCGCCTTCAACCTATCACCTCCACGGCGAAGCCAGTCGGCAATCTTCTCTTCGACGGCCTTTCGTTTGGTCCCATCGAACGCGTATCGCACTACATCTGAAATCCCAGTTCTCCGTTCAACGGAACTGAACGAAGAACTGGAATCTTTTTCTCTGCGGACTCTATGGATAAAAAAGATTCATTTTTAGTCTCTACGGACAAATAACTTTTGCAAAATAACAAATAAAAAATCTCAGTTCTCCGTTGAGCTGAAACTCAACGAGGAACTGGGATTTTTTAATTTTTTAATTTCTTATTTGGCAAAACTTTTATGTCCATAGAGTCTAAAGAAGAATCTTTCTTTTTCGTAAAGTCTGCAAAGAAAAAAATCCCAGTTCTCCGTCGAGTTCAAGCTCGACGGAACTGAACGGAGAACTGGGATATTTTTCTCTGCGGACTCTAAGGATAAAAAAGTTTCTTTTTTAGCCTCTACTGACAGAAAAGTTATGCAAAATAAGAAATAAAAAAATCTTAGTTCTCCGTTGAGCTTAAACTCAACGGAGAACTAGGATTTTTTTCTCTACTGACTCAACGAACATTAAAGATTCTTTTTACGGACAGGAAAGTTTTGGAAAAAGGATTTTTTAGTTTTATTATTTCTTAATTGGCAAAACTATTTGTCCATAGAGTCTGAAGAAGAAATTTTTTTGTCCGTAGAGTCCGTTGAAAAAAAGATCCCAGTTCTCCGTTCAACGGAACTGAACGGAGAACTGGGATTTTGTTTTCAACGGACTCTACGGACAAAAAAAATTCTTCTTCAGAATCTATGGACAAATAGTTTTGCCAATTAAGAAATAATAAAACTAAAAAATCCTTTTTTAAAAAAAGATCCCAGTTCTCCGTTCAGTTCCGTTGAACGGAGAACTGGGATTTTGTTTTCAATGGACTGTACGGACAAATTTCAAGGAACGGCTTTGGCGGTGGCCCCATAATTTGTTTTTTTTTTTTTCAATGAAATTTTGTTTACTTACTGAATTTTCTTTAGTAAGGACAACACCGATCGCTCAGAAGACAATCTTTTTTCCATAAACCTGTAAAGTATACATGCATACAGTCATATCAAGTTAACCTAACAAATTTGAAATTACATAAAAAATAAAAATTCGATAAAAAAACAACGAAGCATATACTTACGGGTATATATATATTATAAAAACTTTTGACGCTTTTGACGATAAAAAGATATTCTTCATTCACCGCGATGCACGTGTTAATTTTTATGGACGCCACAGGTGAAAAAAAAAACGTTTGCGTCATAACGTATAGGGGATTACTTGTAGATATCATATTGGCAACATAAAAAAGACATCATAAAAAAGATAACTTTTTTATTCACTACAAGGGGGCAGCAGAAATCGCCCCGCCGAAAGATATCTTTTGGACAACGTTTACGTGAACATACTGGTTAACATTAAATTGACAACCCTACGAAAAACAGCCCTACAGAAAGATATCATCTGGACAACTTTTGTACAAATACATTAGATGGCAATTAATTGACACCTTTTGAATATCCTAAAATACCCATCAATCAGACTAAATAAATTCATGACGTTTCGACAACTATTTTACTAGTCGTATAGGAAACCAAATAAAGTCACCGTTTAGACAACGGTAAAATAGATGTCGATTAAGCGATGTAAACTGGATACCTTTCAGTAAGATCCGAAAGACAACCTAGAAACGATAACTTATCGTTACCGATTGGACATATGTGCTACCTGGGTAATTAACATTCTGTTGAGAGCTGTAGTATTATTTAAATATTCCCGCGTATGAGGGAGGCGCTAGTGTCGCTGTTGCGAGCGCCAGTGGCCACGTTGGCAAGCGCCCATTGATGTAGCGAGTGTGGTGCCACGCTTGCACGCTGTGATTGGGCGAGTGAGAACGATCCTGTGGATCGTGAGCTGATAACGGCGTTCTAAGGGATTCTCACCGTTTGCGCGAGCGCGCACGCGCGAGAACTTGCCACCTGCACTCTAATGGACAATATTGGTACTATTAACGCGTGTTTCGCCTTAGTTCTAACCTGAACTTCGTGGTATCTCAAATCATAAAATTCTCAGATCATAAAATGCATAAGTATTTATTCATTTGTAAAAATCCTTCCAAAATCTTTTCCTAAATTTACATTACTCTCCCGGTGGTGTTGCATTTAGGATAATATATTGAATCCTGAAAAATGCGAAAAAAGTCAAAATAACTGAAAAAAAAAATTATTCGGTAAAAAAATTGATAAAAAATTATCGTTTTGCCTGCCCACTTCGATTTTGGTTAGGATGTTTTTCTTTTTGACTACAGAATTTATGTAATTTTTTTTCATAATTTTCAAAAATGTCCGATTGACCGTTTTCGGAAATATCATCACTTAAGGGGTCGGGGGGGGCGTCATGGGGGTTGGTAAAAATCTGAGAAAAATTTTGAAGTCTTATTTTAGGCTAACGAAACACCTTCGGTCATTAAGACTCAGATTGTAGAGGGTGAGGGTCAGACCCTTGTCGAATTGACCTGGAATGCCCCATATATATATACGAAAAGGGCTTCACTCCCCTGCGCGCTTGGCGTGCCAACCCCCCGTCCAGTGTTTGTGTGAGTGATTAGAGAACAACATTCTGGAAAGATGTTTTAATAAAAATCTGTTTATCTTTTTTTTTGGGTTTGGGTTATTAGTTTAGGTTTGATTGGTATATCGATATATCGATATGATGGTTCTTAACACGATTTGATGCACCGATAATCAGTACGTCGATTCTTCACACGATTCAAAATCGGTATATCGATTACTAGCACGGTTCCATATATCGATATATCAGTTCTTATCACGGTTCGATGTATCGAGATATCTTTTCTTAACACGGTTTATTACAGCGATATGTCGATTCTTGACACGGTTCGATATATCGATACATCGAAACTATATCGATATATCGAGATATTTAGGGTTTGGGTTATGACTGTAGGTTGGGTTTGGGTTTAATTGATGTTTCTATATTGTGACGGTACGACCATCCGAGCGACAGCAAGCGCACGGATGGCTGAAACGTCGCAGTAGGGCCCACCCATCAATCCGGCCCCGGATAAAGGCGGGCAAATCTCGTAGACAATCAAAGGTACCTCCTAATTACGCGGGGCTAACTCTCTCTCGGTACCTCTCATCAGAGATAGTACGGGGGGAGAGAGCGCGCTAGGATCCAAGTACACTGTAAAAAAAAAATGGTAAATTCAACTCGAGAAATCGAGTTGAAAAAAATGAGTTAGAACAACTCAAATTGAGTTGGGTCAACCGAATATCAAGTTAAAGCATGTACATGGAATAGTTGCTTCAACTCTGAAATGGCGTTAACATATTCGGTCAAAACAGCCACCTAACGAGTTGACCGAACTCATTTCAGAGTTGAATCACTCACAACAGAATAGCTGGTCCAACTTTTTCTGCAGTTCGTTCGACTACGATAATTGAATGAAACAACTCACTCAACAGCTCTTTGAACCAAATATTAGGTTGATTCAACTACATTTGTAGTTTATCCGATTACTATGCATCGTCATTTTAACTCTGAAAAAGAGTTGGAAGGACTCGATTAAAAGTTCAATCGACTACATTGTGTGGTTCTATTTATCACAATTGATGTTAAAACAACTCTTTTATATGGCTCGTTCTACTACCATGTATGTTTGAAACAACTCCATAAGCAGCTCTTTCAACCAAATATTAGATTGATTCAACTACATTTGTGGTTTATCCGATTACTATGCGTCGTCATTTTAACTCTGGAAAAGAGTTGGAAGGACTCGATTAAAAGTTTAATCGACTACATTGTGTGGTTCTATTTATCACAATTGATGTTAAAACAACTCTTTTATATGGCTCGTTCTACTACCATAAATGTTTGAAACAACTCCATAAGCAGCTCTTTCAACCAAATATTAGATTGATTCAACTACATTTGTGGTTTATCCGATTACTATGCGTCGTCATTTTAACTCTGGAAAAGAGTTGGAAGGACTCGATTAAAAGTTTAATCGACTACATTGTGTGGTTCTATTTATCACAATTGATGTTAAAACAACTCTTTTATATGGCTCGTTCTACTACCATAAATGTTTGAAACAACTCCATAAGCAGCTCTTTCAACCAAATATTAGATTGATTCAACTACATTTGTGGTTTATTTGATTACTATGCGTCGTCATTTTAACTCTGAAAAAGAGTTGGAAAGACTCAATTAAAAGTTCAAGCGACTACATTATGAGGTTTTATTTATCGCAATTGATGTTGAAACAACTCTTTTATGTGGCTCATCGTACTGCCACAGATGTTTGAAACAACTCTATAACCAGCTCTTTTAACCAAATATCATGTTGATTCAACTACATTTGTGGTTTATCCGATTACTATGCGTCGTCATTTCAACTCTGAAAAAGAGTTGGAACGTCTCGATGAAAAGTTCAATCGAAACTCAAAATATAAATACAAAATATAAATATAAAACTAGCAAAGTTGTGTGAAAATGAATTCTATTACTAATCAAAATCGTCAAATGGTAATGGCAATGACGCATTCAATTTTGTAAGTGTGAGCCAGCATGCAGCGTATATGGGAAAATTGATGAACGAAATTCAATAGTAGTCGATAGCGCAATAGGTAGCGTCCCGGGTTAGTAAGCAGGCATTAGGTAGGAAACTTGTAGGTAGGCGGTTCGAGTCCCGGCTCAGACAGAAATTCTGTAATGAGTGAATATCGACGGAGAACTTTTTTTTCGTGTGATATCATTTCTGTCATATTGTTATCGCGATAAATGCATTATAATTTTTTTTTTAATTAATTTTGAAGCTCGAAATTTAAGAAACGCGAAATGTACATCCGGTTGAATGAGCCACATCGCGAGTTAAGACAAACATAAATCGAGTTCGTTCTACCGAATATTTAGTTGCCTCAACTATATTTCTGCGTACGTGGACTTTATTTTTGGTTGAAGGAGCCACAAATCGAGTTAAATATACCATCGGATCGAGTTCAAACAACCAAAAATGTGGCTGTTTTAACCATGTTGATAAGTCACATGAAATAAATATCAGGTTGAATGAGCCACATCGCGAGTTGAGACAACCACAAATCGAGCTCGTTCTACCGAATATTTAGTGGCTTGAACTATATTTCTGCGTACATGGACTTTATTTTTGATTGAAAGAGCCACAAATCGAGTTAATTGTACCATCAGATCGAGTTCAGTCAACTAAAAATGTAGCTGTTCCAACCATACTAATGAGTCACATCAAATAGATATATTGTCGAACCAGTCACATCTCGTGTTAAGACAACCACAAATCGAGTTTATCGTGCTACATATTGTGGTTAAAACGGCGCTATATATGAGTTGAATCAACTCGAAAATGTGGTTCGCCATATGTTACTCTAGAAATGAGTTGATTCAATCGTTTTCGAGTTGAATTTACCTTTTTTTTTTTACAGTGTAAGGAGAGAGAGCACGTAGGGAGCGCGCGAGCACAAGAAACGGACGTAAACCGGATAAAGCTGGATATGACGAGTCACCACTCTAGTATTCAGATTTATCCATATACGCAAATTCTCCGAAATTATAATCGAAAACAATTCGGAGAATATCGTGACTCTCTTCACCAAAAATCCCACTCAATACTGACCAGCCTATCCGATCGTTGTGCTGGTCAGTACACGAAACTCTATTTAAGAGCAAGACGAGCATTGCTCGTCTTGCTTAATGCTTAATGACTGCTTAATAAGCATTACACGTGGCAGACGTCACTCTGCCAAAATTCTCGACATCTTTACCATTCTTGGAGCCCGGAGAGACCAGAGGTCTCGTCGAGGACTTCAAGGCACACCCGACAACAACGCGATCTTCATCGTGTCCTCACTCTCGAATCGTCTTTCTAAAGACGATTCGAATCGACCACTGAATCGTCTTTTTCAGGGCGATTCTGCTCTAACGTAAACTCGATTTGTCTTTATCAAGACGAATTGCTTGACAACTCAATTTCAATAAAGATTTCCAGCACTGTTAAAAATGTTATGAAATTTACAATACTTTTACTGTACCCAAGTAATTGAAATTTACAAACATGGTATATGAAACGTAAATTCATACCATCTTATCGCTAAATTAATAGAGTGATATTAATTTTAATATACTATGGGGAATTTAGTATACACAAGTTTGAATACTGAAAACCCGTATACTAATTTTTCGAATACGTTATGTAATGCTATAATTTTTGTTATAATAATCAAAATTCTTGTATATGAACACATCTATCAGTAACGATGTATTACAAAAACAAGACAACTTTGAATTTTAATTGCAACCGAATGAAAAATACAATGTACGTGAAAATGAATATTACGATACGTACAATATACATCGACAACAATTTTCTTTTAAAATTGTGAAGTAAAACTGAATTCAAAATTTCATATACAATGAATTCTAAATTACAAAATCTAAATTACAAAAATTTTGAAAATGCCATGTTATCAAATTTTGATCGAACTTACTATTCAATTGTTTTCAGGTCACTGAACACAGATTTGAGATAAGGATTACGTGCATGCGCACGCGCGTGTGTGTGCGTGCATGTATGTGTGAAAGTGTGCTGTGTGTGTGTGTGCATGCACCTACACCAGTGCGTAAGTCCATGCGCGTGCGCGCGCCTGTGTGTGTGTGTGTGTGTGTGTGTGTGCGTGTACGCGTGTGCGTGTGCGCGCGCATGCGTGTGTGTGCATGCGTGTGTGAAAACGTGTGTGCGCGCGCATGCGTGTGTGTGCGTGCGTGTGTGAAAACGTTTGAGAGTGTGTGTGTGTGCGTGCGCGCCCGAGTGTGTGTGCGTGTACGTATAAAAGTGGGTGTGTATGTGTATGTGTGCGCGCGCACGCGTGTGTGCACGCGTACGTATGCGCGTGTGTGTGTGTGTGCGCGCGGGCGCGCGCGCGAGTGTGTGCGCGTGTACGTGTGAAAGTTGGTGTGTGTGTGTGTGTGTGTGTGCGTGCGTGCGTGCGTGCGTGCGTTCGTGCGTGCGTGCGTGCGTGCGTGCGTGCGTGTGTGTGTGTGTGTGCGTCTGTGCGTGCGGCGTGTGCATGCACGCGCGCGCGCCCGCTCATGCGTGCGTGTGTGTGTATGTTGTAATTTTGACGTCAAGTTCATGTTCAGTAACCCGAAAAACCCCTAAATACAGAGTTAAATCGCAATCTGACAAGTTATGTCATTTTGAGAATTCACGAGCCACCCCTATGGATCCGCCATGATGCATTTTTTAATTTTGACCTCAGCTTCGTGTTCACCAACCAAAAAAAAACTCCTGAATAGATAGTTATAGTGAACCTGACAAGTTATGGCATTTTTAGAATTTTCGATCCACCATATTGGATTCGTCACGTCCAATTTTGTAATTGCTTCCAAAACCAACATGATTATACTAAATAAAGGGTTGAACACGCCACGACCACCATTCCTTGAGTAGCTCCCAAAATACAACTGATCAAGTGTTCTCTGGCGTGTCAAATACATGATATGAATTACCAAAGATCATAAGCATTCGATAGCGTAGTGGGTAGCATGTTAGGTAGATAGGTAGGATAGGTAGGTAGGTCGCAGGTTCGAGTCCCGGTCGAGGAGAAAAAAAAATCTGTCGAGAAATCCGTGCATGATTTTTTTTTTCCCAGTGTAACCCTTCCATGACCTATAGCAACCACAAAATATGCGTTTGTAACTATTTTTCAAGTGGTATATTTAGTATTTGTTTAAATTTTGCTACAAAAAATATTAGCATACATTTATTAATTTTCATGAACGTTGAACTGAAAATTTAATCAAGACTGCTTACGTTTCAAATGCACAAGTATACTGATATTCCATGGGGTGATATTATTTTTAATATACATAGTAGTACATTTAATATACATCCCTATATGGATATTAGTAAATGTGTCATGATTTTACTACAGATTAAGTTGAAAATTCCTACGAAGGTTATAACTTTTCAATCTATCTGTGTAGTAATATCACTGCTCGATACTTTCAGTTCTACAATACGAGTATTGTAATATTAAGTACCGTATTTGGAATTTCATAAGCGGTATCCGCATAAAACCTTCCTATACTTGTGTATTAATTTTCATACAGAAACTTTTTACAGTGAGGTGCTAGGGAACCCGTCTGAAATGAAGCCCTGGGGATTGCGCCCAGAAGTTGGATCTTGCGACGGGCGATCGTCTCAGAATTCCTATCACCCCTAGGCAGGGCCTCTCGAACCATGTAAAGCCCCAGCTATTGCAGCTGGAAGTTGGATCACGGCAAGAGGCAACTCTTGTTGGAAAACCCATAACTTCAAAAACGTAAACGTACTCTTCGAGTGCACCCACTCTGAAATCACTTTTCTAAACGTGGCGACGTCTATCAACGCATTTCGTCGAAACCCATCGCGACCGATCCAGCATCTCACGATACTCGACGAGACAAACGCGACAAATACCAAGGGAACAAACTGGACTCTTCCTCTCCTCGAGATTGACCGTGAGACCCATCTAACGCATTTATTAATTCATTCAACTTAGCTTCATTCCTTGCACTAACTTACCTTCTTTAAAATCAACATCTAGGCTTCCCCCTTTGTTAACGTTTCAGTCGTATTGCACAACGACAATTCACGATTAAAATAACACATAAATTTGGACTCCTTGCATTTTACTCTCGCTTCTCGAGAGTAAAATAAAGAGCTCAATTCCGCTTCTTGGAATTGAGACAACTTCGACTCCCAATCCATTTTCAATGGCCGATGATGAAGGGTCAACCAACGCGCAGCATTATTGCTCACAGTCGTAGTTAGTACTCTGAGGCCATCTCGAAAAAATACATAAAAATTATTGGGCCTTCAGCCTATGCGAAATAAAAGCAAGATCCTCTTATTCCCGGCTTTTCCTTTCGAGTCCAGCACTTGAACTCTGCGTACGGTCAATGACCGACACATAAACACGCATATCCAAAAATAAATTCGTTGCTCGCCTTCCGAGCGACAACAATCGAGAGAGAGAACAACAGTCACGAGTGTCTGTAATTTCTCAAATCTCGATAATGTTACAATATATTGATATATTGATTCTCGACACGTTTTGATATATCGATTACTGACACGATGCAATATATTGACTACTGACACGGTTCGATGTATCGATGTATCGATTACTGAGATGGTTGGATATATCGATATATCAATTAAGGAACGCTTCCGTTGGAATAAATATAATCAATATTCGGAAAGGAAAAGTAGCCAAACTATAGACAATTGTATATACATACAGCACTGTTCATAAGTTCGGGATCATTTTTCGAATTTCCGATCGGGACAAAAAGTTCGATATCTCAGCCAAAAAAAGGCGTAGCCAAACGTTCTTAGTCGCATTTTAAAGTAGAAAGAATTGGCTTCAATATCGTTTTTCGCAAAATTCTCTACGGCCTTTTGAGCATTCACTGGGTGATGTTAAACATGTTTTTTTTTTCGATTTTCATACTTTCAAAAAGTCGTGTGTAACTTTTTGGGAAATAGGAATAGAAATTTTTTCTTGAAAGGATTTTTAAAGGGGTGAATTCAGCTTTCATGTCCTTTTTTTAAAAAAAATTTTCGATTGTTTCCCGTAAAGTTATGCAACTTTTTGCTCAGTAGTTGAGTTTTTAGAAAATCCGTCGTAACTCGAGAATTATGCGGTTTAAAATTAAATGTCAGGCGGAAAAAAAGTTTTATTATTTTATTTTAAACATGTCAGAGTTTTTTTTAGAATTTTTTTTTGAAACTTGCTTTATGACTATTCCTGTTCGAAATTCCGTAAGTGTATTTTTTTTGTACGAGTGTTAAACGTATGTGAAAAAGAACGGACGCGCGATTATTGATTTAAAAAAATATTTAAACGTTCAGAAAAAAAAAAAATTAGATTCAGGCTCGAACCTCAGTTCTTCAGAACTCCAGAGGTGCACGATACCCACTCGACCAAACAACAACTTTGAATACTACGGAACATTGAAAGTATATATTCATCGAGCTCGCTTAGGAACCTTCGACAATTCGGATCCAAATTCGGTTAATTTAGGAAAAAAACACGTTCCAATTTACATATTTTTATTAATTAATACATTTAAGCTGAAAAAAATATGCTGAGGAAAAAGTTTCGTCAGGACAGCAGGGACTGGATTTGCACAGCGAAACGCGAGATGATTTCTGGCGAAACCGTGCATTGAAAACCACCAACTTGCTGTGCGACTTCAAGCCGATCTCACGAAAAATGAGATCAGTTCGGCGTTTGATCGCCTAGGTATCACGTTCACGCTCCAAAATACCAGGTATCAAGAAAACCCGAGCGCTGTTCATCTCCCTACTCATCTCTGGTTCACGAAAACTTACGATAGTATTTTTTTCATTTCTGGCTTACAGTGCGCACTCCTTATATGCTGATCCGTTATGTGCCGCTTCTTCTAATCCATCCTTGGCCGTTAGCCCCCACTTCTTCGCAAAAGAATATGCCAACGAGGGCGGCATATAATAGAACGCCGGAAAAATTTTCGCGTCTCGAGTTAGAGCGATTATAGTGGGGGTACCGTACTTCATGGAAATACTCTTCTCCTTGGGGGCTTGAGCGGCACATAAGGGAGTGCGCGTTAATCGAACTTCTAGGAGTATCCAATGCTTGAAAAGTGATTAACAAATGCCTCAATAAGTTTATTGGATTGATGGATATTTTATTAAATTTATTTAGAATTCGCCTAATATTGAAATAATTGCTCAGGAGAAGAATGAAAACTGAAATTTTCACTCGCATGAGTTAGATTATTATAATTCCAGTGTGGGTTTTTTTTTGTATTTTATAACCAAGCTTCTCCTAGTTTATAAATCCATATTTAGCTCGCAACATGACTGCATGCACGGTCGCTATTATGGAAGCAAAGTGATGTGTCACTTTTCTTTCCTTGGCTGGATTTCATTATGATATTATTTTTCAGATGTAAAAATAATGACACAAAATTTCGAAACTGTTGTTACAATCAAGTTCGAATTATTTCAATGCAAAGAAATATCATCGTGTTATAAGAAGTATTTAGCCCCGTAATTTTGGCATTTTGAAAAACTGTACAAAACTGCAAACCGCATTTTTTTCTGCTCTTTACTTCGGCTTATGCTCCATAAAAATAACTAAATGGATTTTCCCTGAAAGCTTTAAAAAAATCTAAGCATGATCTTTTTAGGGACTGCTTTACCCAGTTGCCACAAGAGTGCATGGAAGTCGGAAATGTAAATTTCGATATTTAACAACAAAAACATTTCTAAATCGAATAAAATAGGATGACTGCATAAAAAAAAATTCCATCCGAGTGATAGTTTACATCATAGTTAGGTTAATCGAAAAAAACCAAGACATCCAAACTTTTCTTTGTGCTTTTTAATTTCGTTTTGTTTCTTTAAATTTGGTCTATAATCCAATTTGTTCTATCGAAAGAAGTATAAAAATCAACGTCATAAGGGGTAGTTCACTCCTTTGCAGCACGGGCGTACATGCATGCTCGCGTGCATACTTACGCGTATGAGCACTCAGGTGCGTACGTACGTGCTCGTACAATGTACATTTTCCAGAATTCAGAATCTGCAAACACTCGAACATCTGATCACGAACCTGCTATTATAGGATTTTTTGCAACATAAAAGAAAAATACATTACATAAGATAAAACAAATCAACGGATCAAAAAATTCATGAAACGTATAGCCTGTGCACTTAAAAATTTTTCATCATTTTTTTCAATTAGTCTTCTGAATTGCAGAGAGGAATTTTTATTTTTATAGAAGTAATTTTATAAAAGTATGTCGATATTTGATATTTGTGTATGCGTAAAAAGTATAATATACATGTCAAGAAAAAAAAAGTATTCATAAAATACCAAAAAAAGTGTAGTCTAGATAGTTATAAAATAGACCGACGTAGCCATAAACCATTGAACCCATAGAGCTACGTTGATATTCTCATCCATAGAAACCTGAGAAGGAATTAAATGCCCAGCGTGTTAAATTTTTTATATGCATATTAAAAACGAAAATCGATAAATATAACTGCCAAATAAAACTTACTAAGTTTGAGAAAAAAAATTAAGCTTCATTTTACCCGAAATTGCCATACAGTTTTTTTACCACTATGAAAATGTTTTTTTTAAATTAAAATTCTTAAATTTTTGTCAAGACAACTTTTTTGTATACCATGAATAGTTTTCGAGCATAATGATAGTGGAGGCTGAATGTTTATCCGGCAAAAACACGGAATGTCAAAATACATAACAAATCGTTACAGAAACTTATCGCCTGTTACGAAATGACCGAGACAGATATCATACATAATTTTATCTACATGTGTCGGTAGGGAATCAGCTGAATTCTCGTCGTCGGTCTAGTCGCCAGACAGCAAACCTACATTGATACATATACACGCACATGCTCAAAACCCCACGCCACGTACTTAAATTTTTAAACGTGGTGAAAAGATGACATGAACCGTGTTAGTGGCCCGAAATGATAACAAAAATCTTTGGATGTAAAAAAAAAATTCGATGTACCGAGTTATTGCTTAAGCTCGATTCAACTTTATTTCGAATCAGTACTTGGTGAAGAATAATACAAGCGTCAGTCCATTAAAAACGTCGTGACCGATGCAGAATAAATCATTGGCGATTACAAAATGTACTTTTCTAACAATAAACAATAAACGGTGTTCAAATTTTTTTTAAATCGGTGCTAATTTATACATTCGCCGAGGAACGATGTTCGATTATTTATAGTAGTGAACTGTTGAAAAACTGTTGAATCATTTCCAGTGCTTTATTTAGTGAAAAAATAAAACCGTCAGCAAAGAAGTGTGGCTGTCATCAAATACCACATGTGAGTATCGTATGACACAAGCAGCAATAAATGCATGTATGAGGTATTCCACGCCAATCGAGCCACATTTATATCTAAATAATTCCTGTCTTTCAGCAATTTAGATATGATGTATTCGTCCAAACAATGTGTGTGCATTTTTAATGTATGATCGAATGGAGCGCTTGGACTTACACTCTAGAGAAACTTTTTGGCACTATTTTTAATATCCATCAACTCGTAAATGGGTAATTAAATATCCAATTTGCTATATACTGGATGGTTTATAGTTTATTTCATCCTCGCCAACAATTGTGAAATAACTTCATAACATTGGAGCATTTTTCGCCAAGAACATGTATTATCATAATTTAACGATAATTTATCAATCATAGAGTGATTATTTAATGCAAGAGCTGGAATTCGAAACCTTAAATGATCTTTGATGGAAAAAAAATTAGAAAATTAAAAAGTACTCCATGGGTTCATTAATTTTTTCATTGAACTTGTACTGAAATTCTGTATCCACGATTAGCAATACATTATAAAACCATTCGTGTGAACAGGTAATATACTAAAAAAGGGACTCGCCAAATACTTTTTAATCGTCTCGTTATTATTTTTTAAATTTTTTCGCCTGAAATATTTATTTCGCTCAGAATTTCGGGTCCTAATCTGAATTATCAATAAATGATTCATAAATTAACGTCAATTTTGGATATTCCACGTCTGTTGCTTCGGTGAAAATTGAAGTAATGGGTGTTTCAAATGCTATGAATTTATTTTACAACTTTTTATCCGGATAAGTGAAGCTATGTATAGTTTCATGAATTTACTTGTCTTTAATTATTGTTTATTCGGTGGGTAATTTTCCCATTTTTTTGCAAGGTACTCCAGCAATAATTTTAATCAAAATAGCAACTGATGCTTGTAGAATACCACACCCTCCTCCGTTCTTATAATTTAAATGTCCTTCCCTCACAATATAAATGTCATTCCTTCAAGTGTATGAAAGCATATAGTATTTGTTTTTCTTCCTCATGAAGGAAGCTGTATTGTCGTGAAAAAAAAAAAAAAAAACATTGCGGGGTTTTAGTGTCAGAGTACTGCATTCAATTTGAAACGTCAAAAAATCACATTCAGAAAAAAACATTTTTGTAACATTATCGTCTTTTTTAGGAGGTTCAGGCTTATCATAGAGTGAGAACAAGATCACTGCGCACGTGGGGGTGCGTGACTTGCCGGGTGGGCAGTGTGCGAGAAAGAGGTCTGAATTATGAGATCCCAAGCATATATATTGTTATTGTACAGCTCAAGCGCGCAAGCTTCTTTCCTTGAAAATTATGCAGAAAAACTTGTTTTTTTAAATGTTTTTTATTACGTAATAATCTTAAATATTTGCTCTTTCCGGTAGATTTTTTTTCATTGATTTCGTATATTACTACTATCTGAGTAAACAATTGAAAATCCGATTGTGGACTGAGGTTGCTCAAAGATCCTGTATATAAGAGCTTGTCTTTGCCAATTTTTTTCTCAAAAAATGCCGAGGAAAAAATTCTAAAAAAAATTGACGAGATATATTGATAAGCAGAATATAAATTATAAAAATTTCAACCTAACGCTATAGGTTGGCTGAAAGTACTGAACCTCCTTAAAACATTTGAAAAAAGCAGATTTATAAAGCCTCTGTGAGAAAGTACAAGCTTGAATAAGCTACTTACTCATAGAGACAGCTTTTTAAATGCAATTTACGTTACTAGACTACACGTAGTTCTTGACAAAAAAATTGTTAATAAACAGCTCTGGCAGATAAAATTATTATTTAAATGTCGTATTTTCTTTACACGTTTTGTCCTGTTCACACTAGCTTGATTCTGGATATTGCTTGCGATTTTTTAACTGCCCATAGTTCTTACATAATTTAATCATTAACTTGTCAAGATATCAGTGTCAACTTTCATACTCTAATTATTCGTAGCTTATGGAACTCAACTGTTAATCACCAAAAAATTATATTTTCACCCAGGGTCATCTGACTAATAGTGACGAGCCTACTCAAGAATTTTAATTTTTTAACTAATAATTTCACCTGTGAAATTAAATTGCCTGTTATCATAAGCAAGGTTATTTAAAAATAATAATCAGGTTTATTATACATTTCCTGCAGTGTTTATGGTCCTAAGATGTCAGATATGAATTTTCATACGCCAACTGCTGGTAGTTCTTCAGAAATTAATTTAAAGTAGTTCTTGCGTGACCGGTGGCGGGGAATAAACGGGAACGTAGGTGCAGCGGAGCGCGGTGAGCGGGAACGCATGAAACAAGCAAGAATCGGTCTGCTCCCGAGGCTAGAAAATGACGTGTTTTCAAATTATAACGGTACGGTAAATTAATTTGAAATTTCATCAGAATATTCAGTAATGTTTACTGCATCGATCCAGCAAAGTTTCGTCCGCTTATCTAGTTTTTAAGTATTCGAATTTGATAGGAGTAAGGACTCTAGCTTCGTTTGTCACTTTGTGGCCTACACTGTAAAAAAAAAATGGTAAATTCAACTCGAGAAATCGAGTTGAAAAAAATGAGTTAGAACAACTCAAATTGAGTTGGGTCAACCGAATATCGAGTTAAAGCATGTACATGGAATAGTTGCTTCAACTCTGAAATCGCGTTAACATATTCGGTCAAAACAGCCACCTAACGAGTTGACCGAACTCATTTCAGAGTTGAATCACTCACAACAGAATAGTTGGTCCAACTTTTTCTGCAGTTCGTTCGACTACGATAATTGAATGAAACAACTCAATTAACAGCTCTTTGAACCAAATATTAGGTTGATTCAACTACATTTGTGGTTTATTCGATTATCATGCGTCGTCATTTTGACTCTGAAAAAGAGTTGGAAGGACTCGATTAATAGTTCAATCGACTACATTGTGTGGTTCTATTTATCACAATTGATGTTAAAACAACTCTTTTATATGGCTCGTTCTACTACCATAAATGTTTGAAACAACTCCATAAGCAGCTCTTTCAACCAAATATTAGATTGATTCAACTACATTTGTGGTTTATCCGATTACTATGCGTCGTCATTTTAACTCTGGAAAAGAGTTGGAAGGACTCAATTAAAAGTTCAATCGACTACATTATGAGGTTCCATTTACCGCAATTGATGTTGAAACAACTCTTTTATGTGGCTCATCGTACTGCCACAGATGTTTGAAACAACTCTATAACCAGCTCTTTTAACCAAATATCATGTTGATTCAACTACATTTGTGGTTTATCCGATTACTATGCGTCGTCATTTGAACTCTGAAAAAGAGTTGGAACGACTCGATTGAAAGTTCAATCGAAACTCAAAATATAAATACAAAATATAAATATAAAACTAGCAAAGTTGTGTGAAAATGAATTCTATTACTAATCAAAATCGTCAAATGGTAATGGTAATGACGCATTCAATTTTGTAAGTGTGAGCCAGCATGCAGCGTATATGGGAAAATTGATGAACGAAATTCAATAGTAGTCGATAGCGCAATAGGTAGCGTCCCGGGTTAGTAAGCAGGCATTAGGTAGGAAACTTGTAGGTAGGCGGTTCGAGTCCCGGCTCAGACAGAAATTCTGCAGTGAGTGAATATCAACGGAGAACTTTTTTTTTCGTGTGATATCATTTCTGTTATATTGTTATCGCGATAAATGCATTATAATTTTTTTTTTATTAATTTTGAAGCTCGAAATTTAAGAAACGCGAAATGTACATCCGGTTGAATGAGCCACATCGCGAGTTAAGACAAACATAAATCGAGTTCGTTCTACCGAATATTTAGTTGCCTCAACTATATTTCTGCGTACGTGGATTTTATTTTTGGTTGAAGGAGCCACAAAATCGAGTTAAATATACCATCGGATCGAGTTCAATCAACCAAAAATGTGGCTGTTTTAACCATGTTGATAAGTCACATCAAATAAATATCAGGTTGAATGAGCCACATCGCGAGTTGAGACAACCACAAATCGAGCTCGTTCTACCGAATATTTAGTGGCTTGAACTATATTTCTGCGTACATGGACTTTATTTTTGATTGAAAGAGCCACAAATCGAGTTAATTGTACCATCAGATCGAGTTCAGTCAACTAAAAATGTAGCTGTTCCAACCATACTAATGAGTCACATCAAATAGATATATTGTCGAACCAGTCACATCTCGTGTTGAGACAACCACAAATCGAGTTTATCGTGCTACATATTGTGGTTAAAACGGCGCTATATATGAGTTGAATCAACTCGAAAATGTGGTTCGCCATATGTTACTCTAGAAATGAGTTGATTCAATCGTTTTCGAGTTGAATTTACCTTTTTTTTTTTACAGTGTATGTCCACGGTGTTGAATTGAAAAAGTTTACGAGCAGATATCTCCGGAACCAAACGGTAAAAGAATCTAAAACTTTGAAAGCATACTATAGGAACCTAAACCTTTACGTTTGTCGTATTTTTATCAGTCTATCTAGATTTGATGACTTTGCAAGAACCACCTTAATAGTTATCAAATGAATCACATTTTCACTCGGATTCGCCATGCTCATCGTTTCACGAGCTTACATAACCCTTTTTAAATTTTTAACTAAAAGTTGTTCTTGTTAAATGCAATTTTGAATTCACAGCCCCTATGTTAATTATTAATCACAATTATATTGGTTATAGTGTCCTTGTATACTGTCAACACCTGAGATATCAATTTTTGTAGACATACACACCTATACATATGCACGGGATGAATATGTCTAGGTACGTATGTATGCACACTGACCAAATCGGAACGTCATTACCACGAGTGTACAAAAATGACGTCATAGATATTAATGACGGAGTGAAAACAACCATGAAGTGTTTTTAGCTTCGCACAATAGCAATAAAACGAGATATCAATGTGTCTGGAGCTACGACCTTTAGTATGGTCTCAAGGGAATACACAACTGAAATTGCTCAGTCAGGAATTTCTCAATCGATTCAAACGGGCGTTAGCCTCCTTATTATTAGATCGTTAATGGATCGTGGGAGTAGAAAGAAAATTTATTCACCAAAACAAAAAAGTGTTTGAAAATATTTGTCCCACTTTTTTATATATACGTCTGAAGCTCTCTAGTGATATTTCTTCTCAGGAAGCGTTTGGGCTGCAGTGAAGATTGTTTCTAAGATTTCTAGCACTCCTATAAAGATTGCCTAGAAAGTCTTTTATTTTTTCAACACACTATATTTCAAAAAAATAAGAAAGCTACATTTTTCGCTTTTGGTCGATAGTTTGCGATTCTCCCCAATTTTTCAACGTATATCTAGAACAATTTAGCAAAAGAACACCGAGGGTCGATAATTGTTTCTTGAAACCTTGTTTCCTATAAAAAAAAAATTGTAACAACTTTTGCCAGCCATTTTGTTCTGTAATTTTGATACACCAACGTTGAAAAAAAAAAATCTTAGCCGTTCTTCCCTAGCTAGGAACCCTGTGAAAATCATTATTACAGCCGAATAAAAAACAATCATTACATTACAATGATCAGAACTAGCACGAACATCCAAAGGTATAAAAGAGCGGGACACACATTCTAAAACGCTTTTTCTTTTACCCAAAATGGAGTAGGTGAACGTCCATTTAGATCTTATGATACATGCTTGTCTCAGCAGATTCACTAGCATACCCCCTTAATCGAAAGGGGAAAAAATAATACCACGAAAAACGCCTCCGGTGAAAAAAAAATTGCATAAGTACATTTTAAGTCTTTTTCCCTACACAAAAAGCATTAAAATCATTAATATACGGCCAAGTCAACGTTACTATTAAAAATAATTAATAAATATGTACTAATTGTAAAAAGTTTTCAAATAAATTCAAACCTTATGGTGGGTTTCATCAACATGAATAACAACTTTCAACTACATCCTTACAAAAAATTGTCAAATAAATCCAATCATCCAAGGCACATTATCCCCAAGTATATGTAGGTTTCTTTCATTATTAATATTATTATTTTCTTATTAAATTATTCTTTTAATAATTATTAACATATTACCAATTATTTATAACTTTTAATTCTTTTATGATTATCCAACCATACCGTTTTAACGATGAACATCGAAAGGAAATTGAGGTGCCTAGATCAAATAAAAAAACTAAAACATAAGAACGAAATATAAGTAAGTACGTGGCGCTACTTTTATTTGATACATTTATTTCGAAGTCGAACGACGGATTTATCGTTTTTGTAAACTAGATTTTTCACTAAAAAAGGCAATTTTTTTTTTTCTTTCAAGAAACATACCTTTTATTTTGCTGACGAATTTTCTAAGCCGTTGGGCACACGCGTAGATTCAGTAAAAAAAATCTCCAGAATGGGACCGTCAGGAGTTCTGGACTAAAAAAAAAGGGAATCGTGTGAAATTGTTTAAGACTGAGAATTACACTGCTAAAAATGTTTTATTCTCAGATATCGACTATTTTGTGTTGGCACTGAAAACATACATTCCCACCTCGAAAAAATCGGTTCGACGTATAATTCGTATTGTTTCGTATCTATAAGGATAGATAAATCATTCCCGATCCTCGGAATCATTGGGTGATGTTTACAACTTTTGTCTCCCAAATTTTATTTATATTATGGAACTCTTTTCCGAAGCAATAGCTCTGTAATGCAAGTTTTCGACTAGCATTGCTTTATCCTTCTTGAAAAATGCTCTCTTCCGTAACTAAACAAATTTTTGTAACACCTGCATCGTTTTTTTTTTTTACCAGAACCGTTGACGTTCGCATTCTGGCGATTTTTCTACTAAATCTAAACACATGCCAGAAGGTTGAGTAGATTTGGCAGCAAAATAAAAGTGGTGTTTCTCGAAGGGAACAAATATTTTTTACCTTTTTTACTGAAAAAATCTATTTTACAAGGACGATAAAATTAAATTATGACACCGATTTCATTGAAAAAGTAATGTAAAACTGCAATTTTTACCTTGGATCAATTTTTTTTGCAACCTATATTTTTACTTGACAAAAATACAGTATTTGATACAAAAGGTACGCAATATTAAAAATATCATTTTTAGTACATAAATAAAAGTATATCCTCGCAAATAGCATCACAAAAATCTCTAGAAGAATAATGAAATATATTTTTCTTTTCGATTGTTCTTCTACGTTAACAGTGATAGTTTTCAATTATCAGATGCTTCATGCATCAATAATTATATCCAGATCCAGAATTCTGGTGTCGGAGTGATACCGATTATTGCGATGTCAGCGTTTTTCGTCTTTTGTAAACGAAATTTAATTTCATTTAATTATCCACTAGTGTTTTAATGTAGGTACGCCTTGCGTTTGAACGCGCCGAGTCCTTTCACTTAAGCCTCACCTAACCTAACGTGTTACATCTTCATCGTTTAATTATATTTTACTTAATCACATGTGAACCACGCGAATGAATAAAAATAATAAATATGTGTATTATTTTAAATTTTTTTCATAATATTTTTTGTTAAGAAGAGCTTCGTTTTCAATATTATTTCGATAAAAAAGATTCAAATCTTCCGCTAAACGGCGCAATCTATGATGCTGCCACCACGCAGCTGAGTTTAGCAGTGCGGATCCCTATTCGCCGCTTCGCATGCATTGAAAATGAAACGCGCCTTGCGTGACATACACGATGAGGAGACGGTAAGTGAGAAAAAGAGACCCAATGAAATTTTGAAAGTCATGAAACTCGATAACGTGTTGAGCGATTTATTTAAGGGGGGACAGTACTGAAAAATTCGAGCAAAATGACTAAAAAATCGATTTATCGTTTTTGTCGGAAAAATGTCCTTGAAACCTTCTTCCATATATAAAAAATATCATGGTAGTGAAAAAAATTTTTTATAGGTGATTGTGAGCCCCATAAACCAAAAAATGCGTTATTTGCGTCATATTTGCTATACTAACGCCTCCATCGGTCGTCAGCGTCTTGGATAATTTGTGCAATGATCAATTTGTGATATACTTTTCCCATCTGTAATTTTTTTTAAATATTGCTTTTATTCAAAGAATATACCAAGGATATGTAGATACCAAGGATATCGTATATACAATACATGGCGCTTTTACCGCCTTTTCTGTATGGTTCATGAGTTCGACTTCACAGATGGCGCTGAAATTCGTATATCCTCATTGCGGCCATATGGTAGCTTCCACTCTATCCTATCCTATACTCATTGCTTTTATCGAAAGATACAAGCTTGATACCCGACTTCTGTCAAATGTCTACGTGTTGTCAAGCTAGCCTGATAAATACATTATTTCATTTCTAATTTATTTCCAAATTAATTATATTGAAGGGAAATCGTTTGGTGATGAGTCGTGGCCTAATGAAAATGTTTCGCGGTAAATAGTTTTTTTTTTTCAAATAAATAATAAAAAAATTTACGGTCACGTTGGAATTGAAAGAAACTCGTTTGATAATGATTGGTGGCCTAATTTAAATGTTTGGCGGTCAATGCGTTAAAATTTTGATGATTCATTTATAAAAAAAACTATTGACCGCCGAACGTTTTAATTAGTTCACCAATCTTCACTCAACGATCACCAAACGATTAGAAAAAAAAAGTTGTACGGCTATCTCGTTTCCTTCGTTTCCGCAACAATAGTGCTGCCACCAGCCAAGTTGGTGTGCGGATTACAAAGTAAGATCTGTCGTGTTTCGTCCAGCTGTCTGCTGTTATAACCTTTCTTTTCACAAATTCGGGTTATATTTGTGTATCTAAAGCAATTCGAGAATCGTGAACCAAGCACCAATGATTAAATGTGATTTCTGAAAGATGAAATTAACAGCAATGTTTACTCCTGAATTTATAGAATATTGATTTTCTCACATATATACATATGCGGTATGAATCATTTCGTATGAACAGCCAACAACCTGAGAAAACTTTTGAAACAGAAAAGTGTAATTTTTTCTCAAATTTATATGATAATTTCCCAAAGCTTCATGTTTTATATGTAGTAATGTGCGGAATCTGCAATACTGTCAATAAAGTGATAGTGAAACTGATGTTGGATATCGCTGGTTCGCAAGTGTCAGATGGGTCTTGCGACACGTTACACTTATTTGAAATTTGTAATGTTAACCTTCAAATTTCGCGCGCGTACGAGGACGGATGTAGAGGGCAGTAGAGAGCCACCGAGAATGTTCTCGAAGCTGCTACGCGACGAGAGCGCAGGCGCGTCGGGGAGAACGCGTGTTTGGGGCGGCGAAAGAGGAGTCGACCACGAAGGGTTATCACGAGAGCGCGAGCGAGAGACTCGCGGTGCGATATATATAGATATATATAGCTAGTCGAGATGAAGACTGTCGAGCACGTATCCGCGAGGACGGGCACAATTATTTAATTCAATTGAGTCAATTATACGGCGAGTCAAACCGCCCGTGATATTACCATTTACTGTAACTCTAATAAATATATTCTATCAGTTATATCTTTATCAATCGAGGGTGTCGCGATCTCAGTTATTTCGTCGAGCTCGTCATTCTCGTGCTCGCTCCTTCGCGAATCCTATTCCCAGTCACCCGCCATTTTGAATAATAAAGAAAAGAAATTGAAAAGAAATTAACAGTAAGCTATGAATATTAATCAAATGAGCTTAACGCTCATTGTATAAATATATTACAGAATTATTGTATAATGACAAGCCGGTCAAGGAGCCTGATAATCCGATGCAGCGACAAAGACTTGACAGCGGCGTCTTTCGCTAGAAATTGTGAATTTTAAAGATGAGGCTTGTGATAATTTCATTGTGTAAAACAGAAACATGTTTTTATTGTAAATCAGCTGCTTTGTATCAACATGAGTGATTGGGTTCAATTAGAATGACATATATTAGATCATCGCAGGTAATCGATGAATCGCTCAATAATATCACAAATTTGGGCTCGTACAGAGAAGAAAGGCCTATGAGATTGAATTGAACAGCAGAGGTTTCATTTTTGCCCCAAGAAGTAACTTCTAGGAGTTGGAACTGAATCCATCATCCGGATCTATGCCTCTCTTCTTGTGAGTTGTACAATTTTTCCAGTAGTGATAACTTGTAATGGCCATAAATAAACTCCAATATCAACTACTATTCGTCAGGAATCTTCACAGAACAAAATTCAGCCTTTCCCATTCACTTTTTGCTTCGTAGGAATTGTTCCAAGAAAAATTCGTTCAATCGCGTTTATCTCGGAATTGTATTTTTGGGTATTCAAAAAATCTCCTGCGCATTGGTTTTAGTCTGATCACTTTCCCCTTTGGAACACATATTCTAGGGCAGATTATCTTGAAATTTTTGGAAGGAATTTGGCATAGAATTTGGAATTTGGAATTTGGCATGGAATTTTGGAATAGAATTTGTCAATAGAACCCATTTTCTGGTACATAATGTACGACAAATTATAATTTAAAAAAATACCTCTACATTGCTAATAGCTTGAATAGCCAAATAAAGTCTATTTGAAAATTCCTTCCACAAATTTTTAGATTATGGTAGTATATGTGTGAGGAACAAATTTCAACCCTCTGCGATAACACTGTATGCGCAAGGAACATTTTTAAGAAGTATACTTTAGAATTAGAAAAATACCCATAACTCACAAAATATTTGACCTACACACCTTGAGTTTTGGTCAGTTTCTAGTTCAAAAGTTTCATAAAAGTTGTCAAGATTTGAAAAATATCCATATACAAACAAAAAAAATTCCAATTTCAGTACTGTCCCCCCTTAATTCTGATATTAATCGGTAGATCGTTATCGAATTATGTAATGAAACTATAATTAGAAGTTATTATTAGAAGTTATCCATTAATTTGCTCGAAAATGCATGACAAAGGTAGGCAATGCGTGTGGACGGAGTTGGCTTGAGAATAGATACTCGTTGACCCTCGGCGGGAAAATGTACTTGTCCCGAGACTCTATCGAGTCTCTCGATTAATAATCCTATAGCTCATGTTTCAAAGTTGTTTTTATGACGCATTAATGATGTGGAAAACACTTGCTTTATGTTGATGTATTCCTGCGTATAAGCAAGCTATCTCGGGTACAAATCACTACCGCGCCTCTCGATCGGCTTAATAAAAATTGTACTCATAATTAAATATTTTTTATTGTGTTGTATTTTGGGGTGCAAATGTACTGTAAAATTTAAAAATCGTTCTTCTGAAAACAAAGAAATAGTTACAGAAATTCAATCTTTTTTTAGGGTTGGTGGAATTTTCCCCAAAGAATGGTGTTTTTTTTCAGCTACAGAAATTTGAATTTTAGCCCTTTTCGTTATGGTGGATCGACCAGTGACCCACCTAGATCTTATCAGTTTTTCATTATTGAAACAATTTTTTAACGATTTGTACACTGTAAAAAAAAAAAGGTAAATTCAACTCGAAAACGATTGAATCAACTCATTTCTAGAGTAACATATGGCGAACCACATTTTCGAGTTGATTCAACTCATATATAGCGCCGTTTTAACCACAATATGTAGCACGATAAACTCGATTTGTGGTTGTCTTAACACGAGATGTGACTGGTTCGACAATATATCTATTTGATGTGACTCATTAGTATGGTTGGAACAGCTACATTTTTAGTTGACTGAACTCGATCTGATGGTACAATTAACTCGATTTGTGGCTCTTTCAATCAAAAATAAAGTCCATGTACGCAGAAATATAGTTCAAGCCACTAAATATTCGGTAGAACGAGCTCGATTTGTGGTTGTCTCAACTCGCGATGTGGCTCATTCAACCTGATATTTATTTCATGTGACTTATCAACATGGTTAAAACAGCCACATTTTTGGTTGTTTGAACTCGATCCGATGGTATATTTAACTCGATTTGTGGCTCCTTCAACCAAAAATAAAGTCCACGTACGCAGAAATATAGTTGAGGCAACTAAATATTCGGTAGAACGAACTCGATTTATGTTTGTCTTAACTCGCGATGTGGCTCATTCAACCGGATGTACATTTCGCGTTTCTTAAATTTCGAGCTTCAAAATTAATTAAAAAAAAAATTATAATGCATTTATCGCGATAACAATATGACAGAAATGATATCACACGAAAAAAAAGTTCTCCGTCGATATTCACTCATTACAGAATTTCTGTCTGAGCCGGGACTCGAACCGCCTACCTACAAGTTTCCTACCTAATGCCTGCTTACTAACCCGGGACGCTACCTATTGCGCTATCGACTACTATTGAATTTCGTTCATCAATTTTCCCATATACGCTGCATGCTGGCTCACACTTACAAAATTGAATGCGTCATTGCCATTACCATTTGACGATTTTGATTAGTAATAGAATTCATTTTCACACAACTTTGCTAGTTTTATATTTATATTTTGTATTTATATTTTGAGTTTCGATTGAACTTTTCATCGAGACGTTCCAACTCTTTTTCAGAGTTGAAATGACGACGCATAGTAATCGGATAAACCACAAATGTAGTTGAATCAACATGATATTTGGTTAAAAGAGCTGGTTATAGAGTTGTTTCAAACATCTGTGGCAGTACGATGAGCCACATAAAAGAGTTGTTTCAACATCAATTGCGATAAATAAAACCTCATAATGTAGTCGCTTGAACTTTTAATTGAGTCTTTCCAACTCTTTTTCAGAGTTAAAATGACGACGCATAGTAATCAAATAAACCACAAATGTAGTTGAATCAATCTAATATTTGGTTGAAAGAGCTGCTTATGGAGTTGTTTCAAACATTTATGGTAGTAGAACGAGCCATATAAAAGAGTTGTTTTAACATCAATTGTGATAAATAGAACCACACAATGTAGTCGATTAAACTTTTAATCGAGTCCTTCCAACTCTTTTCCAGAGTTAAAATGACGACGCATAGTAATCGGATAAACCACAAATGTAGTTGAATCAATCTAATATTTGGTTGAAAGAGCTGCTTATGGAGTTGTTTCAAACATTTATGGTAGTAGAACGAGCCATATAAAAGAGTTGTTTTAACATCAATTGTGATAAATAGAACCACACAATGTAGTCGATTAAACTTTTAATCGAGTCCTTCCAACTCTTTTCCAGAGTTAAAATGACGACGCATAGTAATCGGATAAACCACAAATGTAGTTGAATCAATCTAATATTTGGTTGAAAGAGCTGCTTATGGAGTTGTTTCAAACATACATGGTAGTAGAACGAGCCATATAAAAGAGTTGTTTTAACATCAATTGTGATAAATAGAACCACACAATGTAGTCGATTGAACTTTTAATCGAGTCCTTCCAACTCTTTTTCAGAGTTAAAATGACGATGCATAGTAATCGGATAAACTACAAATGTAGTTGAATCAACCTAATATTTGGTTCAAAGAGCTGTTGAGTGAGTTGTTTCATTCAATTATCGTAGTCGAACGAACTGCAGAAAAAGTTGGACCAGCTATTCTGTTGTGAGTGATTCAACTCTGAAATGAGTTCGGTCAACTCGTTAGGTGGCTGTTTTGACCGAATATGTTAACGCCATTTCAGAGTTGAAGCAACTATTCCATGTACATGCTTTAACTTGATATTCGGTTGACCCAACTCAATTTGAGTTGTTCTAACTCATTTTTTTCAACTCGATTTCTCGAGTTGAATTTACCATTTTTTTTTTACAGTGTAGTCGGGTTTTTTTTACTTTCAATAGATTTAATATACCTCTGCCTTTGTTCGAAACATACTGTTGACTCTTAAAATTCATTTCTTCACTTGTTATAAATTAGCAATTACCTAAAAAATGCTGTACCCCAAAAACTTTCGGATATCAAATTTCATTAAAATCGTGGCAAATGAAAAATTCATGGCTAATAGAGTTAACCGGAATAAAATAAACAACTGTTCAGAGATTACGTAATTTTCAATAGAACATGCATTTTGTTATGTTACAAATGTTTCAAATGAATATTTTCAATACCTGACTGCATTTCATGATATTTTATATTTTACTTCATAAAATATGGGTGAAATTTAACATTTTTAAAATAGTTTTTTGGTTATCAATTTTATTCCATCTGAAATTAATATTTCTCCACCTGAAAAAATGTGGGGAAAATTCCGCAGAAACCAAATAATAATATTTCAGTTCTTTTAAATATGAAAATATAATTGCAAATATCAATGCCAAAAATCGATTTTGAAATTTGAATGTGCATTTGGACCGCGAAATTAAAAAAAAAATGTAACTTCACAGTTTTTTTTCATGAAGCCGGACAATAAACTATGTAATAAGGGCTGGTTCCATTTCAAACCGCCCAGCAAGGTCGGGACGAAAAATTCAAACGACTTGTAAATAATTTATATGATTCTTTGGGTAATTTAAGGGGACCCGTATTTGGTCATTTTGCTCTAAAAAAATTTCATCTCTCTGCACGACTATTACCATTTTTTGTCAAAAACTCATTTTTACAGATTCCGTAAATTTACTGTTTTTTTTTACAGTGCTATAACTTTTGAATGAATTAACGGATTTGAGTGATTTTTCTTTTCAAAATGTGCGTATTTTCATCTTCTTTGAGAAAATTCCAAGTTCAGGAAGATCGACACAAAATCGCCGGAGTTATTGAACGTAATATAAAATAATCCGAAAAAATTCAACCCCGATTTTCAGGAATTGCATATTTTTTTTTCTATCACCAATTTTTTCTCGAAGAGTTCTTTTAAGATACTAACTCTTCGCACAAGTTTCGTTAGCGGATTAGTTCTGTATAAAGAGTTATGAATTTTTCAATGTCACGAATTTTTGATATTTTCAGGTAGTTTATATTTTGTACTGTAAATCGATTTCTTTATGTCGCTACATTGTTTCTTTCTGTTTAATACATATATACGACGAAATAAGTGGGTAGGAAAAGTATGAAAAATCCATTAAAAAATAAGACTATATTAATCCCAAAACAGTTCAATATTACAATAAACATGAATTCATATATATTCATGTTTATTGTAATATTGAACTGTTTTGGGATTAATATAGTCTTATTTTTATTTTATTTTATTTGAATATATATGAATAAACATGAATATATATGAATTCATGTTTATGGTAATATTGAACTGTTTTGGGATTAATATAGTCTTATTTTTTAATGGATTTTTCATACTTTTCCTACCCACTTATTTCATCGTATATATGTATTAAACAGAAAGGAACAATGTAGCGACATAAAGAAATCGATTTACAGTACAAAATATAAGCTACCTGAAAATATCAAAAATTCGTGATATTGAAAAATTCATAACTCTTTTTACAGAACTAATCCGCTAACGAAACTTGTGCGAAAAGTTAGTATCTTTAAAGAACTATTCGAGAAAAAATTGGTGAGACAAAAAAAAATATGCAATTCCCGAAAATCGGGGTTGAAGTTTTTCGGATTATTTTACATTACGTTGAATAACTCCGGCGATTTTGTGTCGATCTTCCTGAACTTGAATTTTCTCAAAGAAGATGAAAATACGCACATTTTGAAAAGAAAAATCACTCAAATCCGTTAATTCATTCAAAAGTTATAGCACTTTAAAAAAAAAAGTAAATTTACGGAATCTGTAAAAACGAGTTTTTGATAAAAAATGGTAATAGCCGTGCAGAGAGATGAAATTTTTTTAGAGCAAAATGACCAAATACGGGTCCCCTTAAATTACCCAAAGAATCATATAAATTATTTACAAGTCGCTTGAATTTTTCGTCTCGACCTTGCTGGGCGGTTTGAAATGGAACCAGCCTAAGGTTATCACAAATATGCTTTTCACTTAGCCAATTGCAAAATAATATGCTTTTATACAAGTTCTAAAAGTTCCATGAGAGTATAAGCCCAACCGCTTCATTTGGTCGCATCCTAAAACATTGTTTTGCCGAATACTACATTTCCCGATTGCAGAAAGATCAAAATTGTCAAGGTAAAAAAGTTGCCAGGCTGATGTGAAATACCTCAGAATTATATACATACGTGTACAGATGTAGGGTGAGTAAAATACATAGAGATGTTAAAGTACATATATATACATCAGTCGAGAAAGGCCAGTCACTCGTGAAAAAATGGGACCCTGTTGAGGGGCTTCGGATTGCAACCGGTAATAGCATTATCCAGTGGCTTGGCATTTTTTTTTCGTACGCGAGCGGGTATTCGGTTTATTCCACTTGACGTTCACTGGCAGTAAGTACGGTGGACTCCATGTCTCGCGATTCACGCTCATCGTTCATGTACGTACTGACAATTATATTCATTTATAATAAAAAATAAAATCGATCCAGTCATCCCCGAAAAACGATTTTCTCAACTTTCATGAATAACAGTGTTTTGTGAAAAAAATGCAATTAAGAAAATTACAAGATTAGTTGATGATTATTCGAAAATCATGAATGAGAGGTTCATATCATATGAGAGTAGTTCGGTGAAAATCAATGGCGTGATGAGATGTTTTTAACTCCCGATTGCCGGTAGGGCAAAAATATAGCTAGTTAATGCGTTTCGCTGTTATCAGGTGGTCAGAAAAAATTCAATAACACTAATGTTCTTAAAAATGACACAAGAACACGTAACAAAATTTTACATGGCGATCGTGCAACTGTTGGCCAATATTTATGATTAGGCGTATATCGGGTGAGACAAAAAACTTTTACGGAGCAGCTACTATGTAATTATCGCTATGGGGAAAAAAAAATTATCGCAGCAGTCTAACTCGCCCATATTCAAAACGGTAATGAACTTGATTGCTAGTGGCGCCATAATAGAACGGAAGAGCCGAGCTTACTTTTTCGTTTGAGTATACACTGATGAATAGAGATGTTTTTTTTTAACTGGTTTTTCGTGGATACAAGTTTTTTTTTCAGATAATAAAATTTTACGGTAATGGATATATACCCAAGAAAGTTCAAAACGCCTACACTGTTGCTTTGAACTTTCAAAAGTTTGAAATAAACAAATAACTTTAAGAAATTTGAAAAACCTCCCGACTGAAAAATGGAGAGTATAAAAAAAATTACACAAAAAACTTTAAAGAAACTTAAACTTAAAAAAATGATGATAAAATAAAAAATGTACGACTGTAAAAAAGAGTGAAATAATTAACAATACTTTAGTACAATAATAATTATTATTATCCATTAATAAAATGGTAAATCGAGATTTTCACTACAGTTAGTAGGAATTTCCATTTAACACCATTGCCGTTAGTACCGTGGGTATTGGTTATATGGATTTAGGGGAATGCGTCTTGACTCTAGTGAAAATCTCGATTTGTCATTTTATTAATCTCTAATAATTATTCAATCAATCAATATTAATCTTATTTACAGCACAAATTTGAATTAATTATGGTTGTGAATATTTCTACGGCCAGAATTTCTGAAAAAGTTTCAGCATTTTATTTTACACTCTATTATGTTTTTTGCTTAATTGTTTTGTTTGAATTACAGTTCATTCCTCTTATCCCCCGCCAACCTTTCTCTTCCACCCACGTTTCCATTAACACTATCACCTCGCACTGACTTATCCCCTTCCAAAACTCTTTGTCTTTATTCGTCAACCCCGCCACATTCCAGAATCCCATCTTCCATCTTTTCTCCCTTCCCTCCGTCTTCTCCCCCCTTCTTCTTCCCCCTCGTGCCGCCCCTACTTGTTTTTCCCTTTCCATTTCTTGTCTCTTTCTCCCTCTCCTTCCCTCTTCCCCGTCCTCTTCCGTCTCTTAGCACCTCCTTTTGCTCATTTTACTACCATACCTCTCTGTTCACCTCTATCCTCCCGTTACTTACTCTTACTCTCTTCCCCTTACCTCTCTCTTCGTCTCCTATCCTCCTCAGCCTCTATTGTATTCTTCTTTCTTTCCTTGTTAAATCCCCCTCTATTCTCTCCTTCCTTTCTCTTAGCTCCCTCTTATTCCTCATCACCTCCCTCTTTGTCTGCACGCTCTCCATTTGACCTCTAACATCCCCTCCCTTCCGCCCCCCCTTCTTCCAATCTCTCTTGCCTCTGCTATTTTTCCCTTTACCCCTAACCCATCTATTATCCTTGCTGCCGATGCCGTCCTCATTGCCGTTCCTTCTATCTCCACTCCTTTTATGATCACATTTCTTCTCTTTTCCTCTCTCTCAGTTATCTTCATCTTACGTTCCAGCTCCTGCAACCGTCTTCTCATCTCCTCCCCTTCCCCTGCCTTATCCTCCACCATCGTTCGCTCTCTTTCCCCTCTCTCTATCTTCCTTTCTATCCTTTCTATCCTTTCCTCCCAGTGCTCCAATCTTCCCTCTCGCCCCTCCAGCAGCCCGACCCTTTTCTCTATTGCGCCTATCCTTCTCCCTATGACCTCCCGATCCTTCCTCCACTTTTCCTCCGCCTGTCTCCATTCCTCTCTGATTTCTTGATTTTCCTCTCTAATTCTTTCCAATTCCTCTCTCATCTCTCTCCCCTGCTCCTTAATCTCCTGTGCGTCTCTTCTAGCTTCCTCCCTCATCTCTTTTATCATCTTTTCTATGGCTTACTCTCTCTCCGCCTCCTTCTCTTTCTCTTCCAGGGATCTATGCACTTTTCTGCTCTTCTGAAATATCCAATCTTCTTCTTCCTTTTCGTTTTCCAAATCCTCTAATTGCTCCCTCTTTCTTTTCCACGTCTCATTTATTTCCACCAGTCCTCCTAGACTCGCGCTTCTCTCCCTCCCCAGCCTCTCCGCATTTGTCTTCCTTCCTCTCTTACCCGTCCCGGCCGCTCCTTTTGCCACCTCCATCATCACTTGTTCTTTTCCTCCCCTCCTGTCCTTTCCTCCCTTCGTGCTCTTCTCCTTCCTATTATTCTTTCCTTTCCTCGTCTATTTGCTCCTCGCCTCGTTTCCCAATTCAAACCTACCCGCTCCCACTGTTTGTCTCTTTCCACCTGTCGCCTCTTCCGTCTAGCCCAGTTTCCTCCTTGCTACCTCTCTCCATCGTCCGATGTCTCTACCGTCCAACTCTCTCTCTCTCACAGCCCTCTTCCTTACCATCCTCCTGCTCCCTCTTTTTTCCGTCTGATGCCGCTACTGTCGCACTCATTTTCCGACTCACGCCGTGCCTACCAACCTTCTTGCCCCTCTCCCCTTTCCGCCGCCTTTTCCTAACCTCTTTTTTGTTCCCTTTTCGCTCTGCCCCCTGCTTCTTTCTCGATCCTTTCCCCATCCTTACCCCCCCTGCCCTTATCGCTCCTTCACCTACCTTTCTCTTCACTTTACGCCTTTTTATTCTGACTTCTAACGCCTTTTCCTACACTTTTTCTATGCATTCTTCACACGCCCGTTACTCTCCTTTCACGCCGGAAACGGAATTTTTTTTTTCGTTCGATGTATACATAATCATCATTCGCTGTGATTTTTGTCTCCGCCACAAATTTACACAGCACCCGGGAACCTAACCGGAAAAATTCATTGCTTACCTGTGGCATCAGGCTGAAAAGCTGAAATCACGTACGTCACGTATTATGACTTCGTTGCTTTGGCATTCCCAAAAGTCGCTTATGCGATTATTTTACTCCCCAAAAAACACCATAAATGGTGTACAAAAAGTTGAGACCAGTACATTTCCTTGCGCCGTTTTGTCTATCCTTACAAAAAATATGACAAACATAAATATGTGTAAAATAAATCCTCACAAAAAGTTCTCAAATAAATTCCAATCATCCAACTTACAGTTGCCAAGTACATCCAGCATTTTTATTGTTCACATTGTTTATTAACCGTTTATAACTAAGTCACAACGCTCGAAAACGTCTTGAAATGGGACTCAGGGACTTAATCTAAAAAATTAATGTTCGAAAGATTTTATTGAAAAAAAAATCGCATTGAAAAAGAAAACTCGAACGAAGTACTTGGCGAGTTATGTAAAATGACTGTACGGGGCTACCTGTTACGAACTCGCCAAGTACTTCGTTCGAGTTTTCTTTTTCAATACGATTTTTTTTCAATAAAATCTTTCAAACATTAATTTTTTAGATTAAGTCTTTGATTCCCATTTCAAGACGTTTTCGAGCGTTGTGACTTAGTTATAAACGGTTAATAAACAATGTGAACAATAAAAATGCTGGATGTACTTGGCAACTGTAAGTTGGATGATTGGAATTTATTTGAGAACTTTTTGTGAGGATTTATTTTACACATATTTATGTTTGTCATATTTTTTGTAAGGATAGACAAAACGACGCAAGGAAATGTACTTGTCTCAACTTTTTGTACACCATTTATGGTGTTTCTTGGGGGGATTTGGCTTTTTTTTGCAAAGCATATTATACATGTACATGCATATTTACCGAGTAACTCATATTTGAAAGCTTCGAATAGTGACTGCCATGCTAAGGTATATCAATCGAACACAGAAAAATTTGACACATCATTGAAGAAGGTGTGCCTTTGGATAAGATAGTAGATAATAGGTAAAGTTGCGGACAAGTGTGCTAATGCGCTTTTGCAATTCGAACTTTGTCTTTGAGCAGTGTATAGAAACGTACCGATGATATGAGGGCGAAATTTGCATCGTTGGGGCGCAACGAAAATATAAACAAAAATCATTTCCAGTATCCTCTTGAAGTCGAAAATCGTTTAAACCTTATTTTTTAAGTTTTTTTTTTCTCGGCTTGGGGCCTAAATATATCATAAAAGCGTAAGCGATACTGGGAATGATTTAAAAAAAACCTATTTCCGTTGAACGCCAACGATGAAAATTTCAACATCATCCGATGATTATTATTTTGTAGGCATTAGTTATGTGATCGGAAATGTAGGACTGTGATGTATGTTTCTATCGCTGTACTTAATAAATCAAATAGTAAATTGTTAAATAAATTGCACTGTCAAAAAAAAGAAACTTCACGAAGCGATCTGACCCGGACGAACTTGCCCATATCGAAAATCGGTACAGAAAAACTCAATGCACTGTCGGCTTGCTCCGATAAAACTGGACACACTGCCAGCTCGGCATGGGAAAACTCAATGTATCATCAAATGAACATGCAAAAACCGCTGGGGCATTCCGACGCAGAGAAACTCTTTCACGGTGCTGCTCGGCTCGCTCTGACTATACACGGTCCAACGGACCATGGTTGCATCCGTTGAGAGTGCGAGCGGATCAAGTTGCGCCGCATGAGAGTTTTCGCCGTGCGAAGTTGCACCATCGGAGAGTATTTGTTCGCCGAGATAACCCATAGGAATTTTTGCGCATCGACTTTTTCTATGCCAAGTTGGTGGTGTGTCGAATTTCCTTGTAGCAAGTTGATGGCGCAGTGAGTTCCTTTTTACCAAGTTGGTTATGGGCCAAGTTTTACCAGGCTGGGTCCCTATTTGGGAAAGTTTTTTGCGACAACTTAGCAGTGTGACGAATTATTCTCCGTTCAGTTGATCGCGTATACTACTTTTCTTTGCAGAATTGTGTGAGCTTGTCGGGTTTGCATTTTGGTGGAATCTGTGACAAGAAAGCAGTGTAGCTGGGACTTTGTATGATGACGAGTTGAATGCTCCGAGTTGATTGCATAGATCATGCGAGGATGGAAAAAGTTTAGAGCTTCGTCGTATTGATAACAAGCAATGCTTACGGATCCTTTTCAAGCTTTGATGATCCTGTCAAAGGTCAAATTATTTTAAACCTATACCAATGATATTTAGTGCGTACAAGTTGCTTCATCTCACATACGAGCACAATAAAATGCTCAATCGTCCAATCTTGATTAAAAAAAATTCTGTATTATCGTTGAAAAAAACACAATTCTCTTTTATTAATATACTCTGAATACTATTCAATAGCTGTTGAATCAGTATTTATTTTCAAATACACTAACATAACATCTTAAGCGGGGAGCGATACCACTATGAAATTACATAACTCGTCAAGTACTTCGTTCGAATCGAATTTTTTCTTTTAAATAAAATTTTTTAAAATAATAAATTTTTAGATTAAGTCCTTAAGTCCCGTTTCAAGACGTTTTCGGGCGTTGTGCTTACTTATAAACGATTAATAAACATAAACAATGTAAAAAATAAAAATGCTGGTTATCAATATCTGGGTTTTCGGTTTAGGTTTGGTTTTCGGTTTGGGTTTGTTTTTTTGGTTTGGGTTTGGTTTTCGGTTTGGGTTTAGGTTTGGATTTGGTTTTTGGTTCGGGTTTGGTTTTCAGTTTGGGTTTAGGTCTAGCAGGTCGTTTTCGGAAAAACATCTAAAAGGGGTTTGTTTGACGTAGACTGTAAAACTATTATTTTACAGTCTACGTCAAACAGTCAATGAACATAGCGCGATAGATAAAGCATTATCCCATTTTCTCAAAAACAAATGGTTCTAGACAAAAAAATGTACTAAATAAAAGATCAATCTTTTCATAAGCTACAACTTCTGTGGCGAACATATTTTTCTAAGATCACCACTTTTCAAAATAAAATGGAAAAACTGATTTTTTAAATTTATTTATTCATTTATTAATTTATTCATTTACTTACTCAACCTTTTTATGCTCCCTTACCTGTTTATCATTGTCAGTGCCTAAATGAAGGGGTTTGTCGAAAAAAAAAATAGAAAAAAAATAAAATTCGGAAAAGTCCTCAATCTAGACAATTACCCGAGGTATTATTACGAAAGTTAATTATAAAAATAAATTGAATAAAAACGGAACAGTGTTAGAGTTAGTGCCCGCGACTATTGTGTTGAAGGTGTGGAGATGTCCACACTCGAAATTTTTCGAGTGTGGGATTCCATACTCGAAATTCTTCTGAATACTCGTAAAATTGAATTTTGTAAGTACGAAGAATATCAATTTTCTTTTAATCCGAAACAATATGGGATTGCCCCTAAACACATCTTTTTTTATATTTGGCTACATTAAATTCACAATACCGACGGCGTTACCCTAGTGGATAAGGTAGTCTGCAGTTTTAGAAATCATATTTCTCCTTTGGTCGATAGAGGCGCATCAACTGCAATATACACATACACACACATATGAGCGCGTACCGGTTCTTGCTGTCCGTGTTTCGTTTTGAGCCTACGTCAGCTGACAATATTTACGCGGGTCCCAAACGTTCAACGGTGTGTGTGGGATTTGTGAAGCCCAACCCATACGTATCTCTCTCACACGATGGGTAAGTACATAGTAAAAGAGAGAAGGAAGGATGCAGCTGCTCTGACAGTAGTCTCTCCGAACTTGCCAGACCCAGGTGGTAGTACAAAATCGGGTTTGGAAGGGACATCTTTGAGTTGTGGTCAAAACTCGGAACAAGAAAATAATCTAACCAACAAAGTTATTGAAAGATTAGGTTCGTCTTTTTTCCATAGAACTAGAATGTATTTTCTACTACACAGGCAGTAAAAACTCAAGTTTTTTACCCACTGAAACGGGATGAAAGTCATAGTTTCTTGACCGGGGGAAATGAAACAGAAAAACAAACGACAGTGACAGGGAAAAAAACTTTTTTTCCCTGTTACTGTCATTTGTTTCTCCGTTTTATTTCCCCGCGGTCGAAAACTGTGACTTTTAACCCGTTTTAGGATCGAAAAAAACACTCATTTTTAATGCATGTGTTGTAGAAAATATCGTATGCACCACGAGAAAGACGCTTTTTGTCCAGCGCCTACTTTCTTCCCTAGATGCATAATATATCATCTGCAGAAATTAACTCTTCCATTGTATCTAATTTATGAATATACTCTTAAAAAATGCATATTTCTCATAATTGTAAGAGAAGCAAGTACCTAAGAACTGCACGTCTATAATCTGCACCCTCAATTGAACCTAATTAGGCTGGTTTTTTTTTATTGAATGGATTTTACAGTAAAAAATAATACAAACCTTTTTTGCCTGATTATTAGTATGATATATTTCTATTTCTATTATATTTCTATTAGGTATGTGCAAGCCTCAATCTTTTGCAAAGTGGAAAAAAAAGTTTCAATGGCTAGAATATAATGCTGATGGTAAAGAAATTTGCACTGCATGCACCGAGGCAATCGAAAAAAAAAACTCTACTCGCCGGTTTGCAGTCGTGCTAAAAAATCTCACGATGTGTTTGTAAAAGATGGATTCGACTGTTGGAAGAATGCAACTTTACGTTTTACCAAACATGAAAGAAGTGATTTTCATCGAAATTATTTCACTGCTCTACAGAATTTGAAAGAGGAAAAGTCTGTTATTGCATACATCTCTGATGCTAAAAATAAAGAAATGGCTGACTCTTGAGTAGCGTTGGAAAAATTATTTGATACAGTTAATGTGCTGGCACAGCAAGGGTTACCCTTTCGAGGTCGGGAAAATGATGAAAATTCGTGTTTAACGCGAATCTTAAAAATGCGGGCTCAAGATATTCCACAGCTAGATTGGTGGCTCAATAAAAGTGGATACAAATGGCTGCATTATGACTCTATAAACGAAATGTTGGAACTTGTGGCAAATGAAGTATCGAGAGAAAATTTAGAAGAGATAAAAGCAGCAAAATATTTCGCGGTGATAATGGACGAGACATCGGATATTTCTAGAGAAGAACAAGTATCAATTAGTTTCCGAGTCACATTGCAAAATTTTGAAGTCAAAGAAATATTCTTGGGGTTCTACAAAACTTCTGATACAAAGTCGGAAACTCTATCGAAAATAATACAAGATTTTTTGTTGCGATTCAACCTGAATATTAACGATCTAAGAGGACAATGCTGTGATGGCGCAGCCAATATGAGTGGAAAAATATCTGGCGTACAAACACGCATTCGCGAAATTGAACCAAGGGCATTGTTTGTTCATTGCACTGCACACACACTCAACCTGGTGGTTCAAGATGGGATAAAAAATGTTGAGGCCGCGAACCATTTTATTGGGGTAGCAAAAGATGCAATTAATTACATTCGTGATTCACCAAAAAGAATAGCAATTTTCAAGGACATACAGTCACAATCCTCAGAAACTTTTACCAATCTCTCGCCGTTTTGTCCCACGAGGTATGTGATCTTCATTTATAATTATCGTTACTTGAAATTTGTGTTTGCATGTACATGTCTATACATATACGTTTGCATGTACATATGTTCAGATGGTGCATGCGAGTGAAATCCTTGAAAACGATATATGTAAATTACGAAAACGTTATAAAATTCATGGAAGAAGCCAAGGCTGAGAAAATGGACGATAGTAGTAAAGCATACGGATTCCTGAAGTACCTGCGATGTTTTGAATTTCATTATCATCTGATAACCGTAATTTCGATATTGGAAAGGATAGAGATTTTGAATAGACAATTACAAAAGACCGATCTCAGCATTAATGAGTCTCATGAGAAGGTTAAATTATTACTCGAGAGCTTGATAAACATGAAGGCGTCTGGCTTCGATTCGATGTGGGGAAAAGCGATAGACGAGGCAAAAGATCTAGATTTGCAGGAACCGAAATTACCGCGTGTCCGTCGAGCCCCAAAACGTTTGGAGAATGCTCAAGTGCATGTGTTCAAGACCCCTCAAGAGTACAGCCGGAAATTTTTCTACGAGATCCTTGATCAAGTCGTCACTTCTTTGCAAGTAAGGTATCAGTCAGAAACGATGAAATTTTTGAATACTTGCGAAGATTTTGCGACTGGCAGAAAAAAAATGTAGCACAAATCATAGAATTTTACAATGATGATTTTGATGGAGACATGCTGCAACGCTATCGCGATATGTTTCTTGATGTAATTGAAACTCGGAATTTGAAAATCCGTAACCTGAAAGATGTCGTCACATTTTTAAGAGAAAACGAATCTGCAGCCGACCTGCTTACGTCATTTTCAAAATTTATTAGAATTCTCCTAACGATTCCTGCGTCATCTTGCACCACGGAGAGGTCATTTTCCGCTCTCCGTCGACTGAAAACCTACCTGAGATCAACAATGCTACAAGATCGTTTGAACAACGTTGCAACTCTCCATATACATCGAGAAATCGCAGAAAACTTGAAAACTGATAAAATTATCGATGAATTCATATCTAAAAACCCTGTTAGAAGTTCAACGTTCGCAATGAATAAATAAAAACGAAAAAAAAATTATTCCACTTCTCTTTTTAACCCCCTCCCCCCCTCTCTGCCCCTCGTGCTCCACCTCAACACTCGAAATTATCAGAAGTCGCCGGCACTGGTTAGAGTATATGATTTTCTCATTTTGGGGGATAGAAAGGGTAAAAAAAAAACAATTATAAACTTATATGGGTGCTTTCGTAGTGAGATGCCTCTTGCAATCAAGAGGATATGTTAGTGTATTTCGAAATAAATATTGATTGACTAAAGTTTAGAGTATATTCATGAAAGAGAATTGTGTTTTTTCCCCATGATTCAGCATTTTTTTGGTCAAAAACGAAAAATCGTAAAATGAACATTGTTTTTTTTTCCACGATTCAGCATTTTTTTTCTCAAAAAAAAAATCGTCAAATTAATCCCTGATCAAGAGGTTGTGTTAGTGTATTTCGAATTTAATACTGATTAAATTGTTATGAAAGAGTGTGACGGGAATCTTGCGATTCGCGTCACCTTCGGCCTATCTCACCATCCTCCACGCCGGGAGAGCCGTTGAGCACCAGGCAATCTTTTTAATTTGACGGCAGGAATTACCAAACCCGCTAAACGTAACTTTAGCTGAAATGAATAAAATAAACGGAAACGAAACTTAACATAAAAGGGACGCCAGCGTGTCGGATGGCGAGAACGGTAACGGTATACCCGATTCACTCAGGATGTAGGTTGTGGTGAGAGGGCGTGGACGGCTAGCCAACTTTCGAGTGCCTTCGAAAACGTAACCTGAAATAAATGGACTCAACACGAAAAATACGGTATGAGGCCTTTGTGTGACGTGCAGGGCGTTATTGCACGACTAACAAAGTAAATCCCTTGTGCGAAACACAAGGGTTTATATTTAATTTTGTTTAGGATAAGTTTTCCGACAACGTCCCATACGGGCCCGTTCCTTTAGATAGTTGGAAGAGGAAATTATGGTCAGGATAAATTAATTGTAAGTAACTTCTTTCCCATCAAGAGTCCAATATTTATTTAATTAACAGAATTTAGAAAAGTCCCAAATATAAGGTTCCAAGAATACAAGTTAATAGTTCATAATTTAAAAGGACTCGAACGAATAGCTGAATCGCAAGACAACAAACTCTCACAATCATACATACAAACACACACGCTACTCACTCAGTTATCGGCACAGCTGACAATATAGGCTGCCGACCTTTACGCTACCTCACTCGCTCGCTCTCCCGTGGTATACCGATGCTCGCTCTCTCCTATCTGTGCAGGCCCGGTCGTTGGCATACGCGGCAACCACGGCAGTTCCTTGCGCTCACGTTACACACCTTACACTCTGTCCTCGATTGCTTGGCAGCTCTTGGACTCACTCGTACATTGAACACTTAAATTTACACGACAGAATGTTCGTGGCGGAGGTTGATTGTAATTCCTTAAACCTAGCACAAATCGACTTATAAACACGACGCGCGCAACTCGTAGGCTTCGATACGATTCTTGTCGACTTACAAACGGCGACTTTATGTGTGAATCGCGGAACTACGCCATGAGAATTATTGCCGCTATGTGAAGCGATTTGTGGAGTTACTCCGGAATCAAGCTTTACGCTATCGTGTACATCCGGAGACTAATTTGTCCCAGCTCGCTCAACTGGCGTTCTCTCGATCGCCAGGTGAAAGAGCGGGGGCAAATTTTGTCAATTCAACAATCCTGCACGCGCGAGCATCGACTCGCGCTCTCAGGACGTTGCACCGGAATTCCAACTGTGCTATGTGGAAATATTGCAATTATAGGATATAAGCATTTTTAGAGACAGCTTCGGCTAACCCCCAACGGTCATCGCCCCGTGTTGCCAAGCCGCCAAAATGGTTACTCGGAAACACGGCACGTGACATTTGTTCAGGCTAATTTATTTACGAATCGATAGCTTACATTAAATACCCAGACCATAACCCAAATTTCGATAACGAATAAAAAAAAAACGAAAAGAAATCTCGATAACGAATAAAACGCAACGATATCACGCTAACGGGAGCGATAAAAAATAAAACAAATTCGATAACGGCGAGAACGTCGGTAGCAAAAAAAAAAATTCGGCAACGCTGAAAAGAAATTCGAAAAATTATTAGCGATAACGTCGGTAACGGGAACTAAGCACGGTAAGCGAAACGGTAACGCCAGATCGAAATTGGCCGAGAACAAACGATACCGGCAAAACGAGAACACCAAACGATTACTCGGTATCAAACGATATCAAAAACGAGCACGCCAAACGATAGCTCGGTAACAAACGGTATCAAAAACGAGAACGCCGAAACGATAGCTCGAGAACAAACGATAGCGTAACATTACCAAAACGGGAGCAGAAACGGTAGCATCTCGGGTCGAGAGTCGCGCCGCAAGAGAGCGAATCGAATCGATAGCTTGATCGAAAAGGTAACGCGAAAAGAGGGGACACTCTTCTCTTTACCTCACGCACACACATAAAGCCCTATCAAAAACAGGAAACGGTAAAATTCGAACGGTAACACGAATCCAAACAAAAATATTTCTTAATAATCGATAACGGAAAAATGCCCAGGTGTTATGGTGTGGGAGTACTTTTTACTTTGAGGATGGTCCTCCAAGGGGTATTCTTCGAGTATGGGGAAGATCCGGGACTCCTTAAACTAAATCTACGATAAGAGCGATCGGGCAATCCACGACGGCTTTGTGAACGCAATCCCAGCCGGCAACGGCCTTCCATACGTAAACGTAACTTAACCTACGATAACTGCGATCGGGCAATCTGTGACGGCTGGGCGATCGCAATCCCAGCCGTATGATAGGCACGGCCTATCATACGTAACTCAAAAATCGCCCTACTCTTCCCATACCCTTTATCTTGAAGCGTCGAGATTTCCACTCGATCCCTCGATCCCTCGATACTTCCCTCGATGACGTGTCCAAGAAAGACCAAATATACCGGGTGGCTCGTTATTTCGGCCCTGTCTCACGGTAACTCGGTATCTTTCATACTATTGACCCCATACAACAAAACTCGGAAACTAAAACGTACGATAACGCGAAAACTGAAAAAAAAACGATAACGAACCCATGCTCTAAATATTGAAAATTATTCGGAATATTCGTATATCGTCTTGTAAACGATGGTCGGGACGACCTGGGACGCTAAAACTAAAAAATTGCGTCACAAGTGTGTATATTATGAGAATTCTGTTTTTTTTTCCATGATTCACCTTTTTTGTGGTCGTTTGTGAGATCAAGCAATTTTTACACACTAAATATCATTAGGATAGATGTAAGACGATTTGACCTTCAACAGGATCATCGGAGCTTCAAAAGGTTCCGTGAGCATTGCTCGTTATTAATAAGCCGGAGCTCTTCTAACGTTTTTTAATCCGTACACGATCTATGCAATTAACTCCGATCTTTCGATTCGTCATCATACAAAGTCCCAGCTGCACTGCCTTCTTATCACAGATTCCATCTGAATGCAAACCGGACAAACTCCCGCAATTTTAGACAGAAAAATAGTATGCGTGATTAACTAAAAATTTGTTACATCGCTAAGCCGTCACCGAAAAATTTTCCCATATAGGGAGTTAAATCAGTAAATTTGACCCATAACCAACTTAATAAAGTGAAACTCACTGCGCTATCACCTTGCTACAATAAAACTCGACACGACACTAACTTCGCATAGAAAAATTCGACGCATCACCAACTCGATGCACAAAAAATCCCCTACGGGCCGTATAAACGGAGATAATATATATGATGTTCACATGCCCCATGTGAGGTTCTATATTTTATAGATTTTGTAGAGAATTACATTCTAGTACAACCGTTTATAACAGATTTTTTTTTATCAATAGAATTTGTTCGGGAATTAGCGTTGGTACGACGGTAGCACGAGGAAACTAAATCGGGTTCTCTGTGCTGCCGTCTATGTCACTAGCTCTCGGGGACTCAACGCGCGGGCAGCGAGGAGCTCGCGCAATGGGCGCTAGTTCGCTCGTTTCCCGCGGGCGTCACCACCTCCTGGGGCTACTCTTCACGGGATCGACGCGACGCGCAATGCTTGCGCGGAGAGCGCCGTCATCGATCGCCATGTTGAATTCTTCAGTCTTGGATCACTGTTAGAAGCGTGCATGCGTGTCACCCGGCTTACAAAATTCTACATCCATTATAATTCCGTTATTCTTCAACGACACCAAAAGATATTGCTATAAAAATACTCGGGGATAGTTCCGTACCAGTTTGAGATACAATTCGGGCTCAATCGCACATCATTCACTACGATTCATCGGGATTAGACTCGGCACGGTTATCGGTCACGCTTCGACCACCATCTTGGGTCGTCGACCACGAGGTCGACGCTTTCTCCTGTTCACTTCTCATCGATATTATATCACGTTATCCGGGTTTGTTTCGGGTATTATCGAGATATTCATTACGGGTTTTTTTTTGTGTGAAATTATGAGACAATGTTAATTGAATAAACCGTTGTGAATTTTCTTATCCATTACATCCCCGATCGCTCTGCGCAAGTTCTTCCACCTACACCAGACTCCGTGAAAAAACATTTGGTCCTTCGAGCCGGATCTGGCGGTGCTAGCGCGGTTAGTGCTCGTGGGAAGTGTATAAGGGAATCAGCGGGGTTCTTGCCAGAACATTCTGCGTCCAGCGGGATCTCACGGTGAACCGGCGGTACAGTGCGCGGGAACACGTGCTGGCTCGCATTCCAGACATTTTTATATATCTCTCTCTCCGTGCTTCGGACATTTTCGTTCTTCGGACATTGTTCGTGCTTCGGCCATCTTTCGGTTATTTTTATCCATTCTGTGCTGCGTGAGATTTCGCGGTCATTATATCTCTTTCTCAGTGCTTCGGACATTTTCGTTCTTCGGACGTTTTTTCGGGCTTCGGACATCTTTCGGGTATTTTTTTTCTCTTCTGTGCTGCGTGAGAATTTGCGGTCATTTATATCTCTCTCTCTCAGGGCTTCAGACATTTTCGGTTATTTTTCATTCGTTTTTTTTTGCGTGAGACTTCGTGGTCATTTTTCGATTCTCTCAGTGCCCCGGGACATTTTGTTATTTTCTATTGACTTTTGTGCGTCGTGAGACCTCGCGGCCATTTCTACCGTCTCGGTCAGTTCGTCGGACATTTCTCGTGCTTCGGACTTCTTACCGTCATTTTTTTGCCATTCTGTGCTGCGTGAGATTTTGCGGTCATTTATATATCTCTCTCTCAGTGCTTCGGACATTTTCGTTCTTCGGACATTGGTCGTGCTCCGGACATCTTTCGGGTATTTTTTTATCCATTCCGTGCTGCGTGAGATTTTGCGGTCATTTTTTTCTCTCTCTCAGTGCTTCGGACATTTTCGTTCTTCGGACATTTTTCGGGCTTCGGACATCATTCGGGTATTTTTTTTGTTTTTTTTTTCTCTTTTTTGTGCTGCGGGAGAATTTGCGTTCATTTATATCTCTCTCTCAGGGCTTCGGACATTTTCGGTTATTTTTTCATTCGTTTTTGCGTGAGACTTCGTGGTCCGTTATCGATTCTCTCAGTGCTTCGGGACATTTCGGTTACTTCTATTGACAATTGTGCATCGTGAGACCTCGCGGTCATTTCTACCGTCTCTTTCAGTGCTTCGGACATTTTTTCAGGAGGTTTCGCGGTCATCCTTCGATTCTCCCAGGGCTTCGGGACATTTTATTATTTCTATTGACATTGGGGATTCGTGAGAGCTCGGGGTCAGTTTTTCGATATCATGTCGGACGACGAAGTCTACTCTGAGCCACCAGAGACGGAGACAAAGACACTGAAGTTGCCAGCACCGGAGGCGTCATCCGCCTCGGTGCCAGCGGAGGCGAGCAAAACCAAGCGGGAAAAATCTCCTATCGGTGGCAATCGAGACAAATCACTGGGCATTCGGGAGAATCCCAAGTCATCTGGACACGGGGCAGGGTCACTGGCGCTCAAGGTCGTTACTCAAGGCGCACGGGTGGGGCTGCTCCGCAGCTTGCACGATCGGGTTACCTCGGGAGAGGCTACGGATTTCACATTGTCCGAACTCGACGAAATACGTGCCTCCTCCAACGACCTCTGGGCAAGATTCGCATTAGTCCATGATTCTATCGTTGAAGGTTGCACGTTGGAGTTCATGTCGAGCAGTTACGTCACGGACAACGAGTACACGCGGGCGTGTAGCCTTCATTGTGAAATTAACAGCCGGCTGGCACGATATCGGGACCAGATTCAACCACCTCAACGACCGTCCTCGGGAAACCAGTCATCAGAGCGCACTGCGACATCCGGGAGTCGTGCTCACCTACCAAAAATTGAGATACCAACGTTCACGGGGGATTATTCGAGGTGGATTTCATTCCGGGATATGTTCACCTCGATAGTTACGAATAACCAGGTGCTCACTGACGTGGAGCGGATGCATTTTCTTCGGGCCGCTACGTCGGGTGAGGCTGCCAAACTAATCGCGAGTCTTGCGATTGAGGCTGACTCATTTGCTATAGCCTGGGAAACGCTTCATGAACGCTATCAGAATGACCGGGTTCTCGTCACATCTCACATTGAGAGTCTGTTCCGCACCACAGTCATCACGTCACGTTCTTCTCACGACCTCCACGCCCTGTTGCATACGATTACGGAGGCCTGCAACTCGTTGACGGTGTTGGGGGCTCCCATCGACCAGTGGGATTGGGTGTTGGTCTACGCCATCGCCCGACGACTTGACTCTACTACTCGGGAAGCTTGGGAGATGGAGGCCGGTCGATCAAAGACCCCTCCATCCTTTAAGCAGCTTCGGGCTTTTCTCACCAATCGGGCACGAGCGCTAGAGGGCGCCGAGGTCGGTACGATTGCGGGTTCCAGATCCTCGGGATCGGATTCACAACACGGGTCAAGGCCTAAGACCTCCCGGGTACATGCAGCCGCAACGGCTGACAACCAGCAGCCATGTGCATACTGTCGGGACAACCATTACATTGTGACGTGCGCCAAGTTCCGACAGCTTTCACCGGCAGCACGCCGGGGCAAAGTCGGGAAACTGAGATTGTGCTTCAACTGTCTGGGTCGACACAACGTGGCAGCCTGCCATATCTCGACACGGTATAAGGAGTGCGACCGGAAACACCATACAATGATTCATGTGGGTTGGTCCAAGTACGGGGACAGTCCGAACAACACGGGAACTCCACCATCAACGGGAAACTCAGCTGGCGCGCCTACCATGCCTGCTTCAACCACGCCGGGTCCATCATCAACGGGAACTCCTCAATGAAGTGATGAGGCATTAACTTGTTCATTGTCGGGAGGTACGAGACCAGCAGTTCTCTTGGCTACTTGCCAGGCGCTGCTGCTCACCAACTACGGGTCTACACATCGGGTAAGAATGCTGTTAGATATGGGTTCAGAGCTATCGCTCATCTCAGATTCACTCGTGCATCGGCTGAAGCTACGCCGAGAATCATCAACCATTTCCATTATCGGAATTGGCGGGACAGCATCGGGTCAAACACGGGGGGTGGTCACTTGCACACTGCAGTCCATTCACACTTCTGAATTAATGTCAATAAAAGCATTTATTCTTCTTAAGTTAATGCCTACACTTCCTTCATTGTCTCCGTTATATAATTCTTGGAGTCACCTACAGGGTATTCCGTTAGCCGACCCGGATTTTCTGGTACCAAGGCCAGTGGATTTCATCTTGGGAGCGGACGTATACGGGCAATTTATACGCTCGCAAGTCAAACGCGGACTTCCGGAGGAGCCGATTGCTCAAAATACGATTTTTGGTTGGGTAATAATTGGGCAAGTACCCGAGACTCATGGCATATCAGGGCTGGTCCACCATGCAGCGGTTGATCACGAGTTTCAAGGTCTCCAGGACCTCCTCGCACAATTTTGGGTACAAGAGGAGGTTCCTGTCCGTTCGGGGTCGCAACTCACCCCTGATGAACAGGAGTGTGAGTCTCACTTTATTGCTACCCATTCACGGGATTCTAACGGTCGATATATTGTTCGTTTACCGCTCAAGTCGTCATCGGGTCAGTTGGGACAGTCGTTTCATACGGCTTCATTTTGTCTTCTTCGACTTCAACGAAAATTTGCACGGGATTTTTCGTACAAAAAACTTTACGATGTGTTTCTCGGAGAGTACGAGTCGCTGGGGCATATGGTGCGGGCCGCTGAAGACACTACGCCGCGGGAGCGGGTCTATTACCTTCCGCACCACGGGGTGTTAACTAACAAGCTCAGGGTGGTATTTAACGGTTCAAGCAATACAGATACGGGGTTTTCTCTCAACGACTTGTTGCACACGGGTGCTAAGCTGCAACGGGACATTTCCGATGTATTATTGTGGGTCAGGCGTCACCGGTTCATTTTTGCGACCGTCATTGTCAAGATGTTTCGGCAAATTCGGGTTCATCGGGATGATTGGGATCTTCAACGTATACTTTGGGTGGACGATCATGACAGAATCGTGCTGTATAATTTAACTACAGTCACTTACGGCACGAGGGCAGCACCGTTTCTTGCGGTTCGGGTACTTCTTCAGTTGGTGACAGATGAGGGCGGTAACTATCCGGAAGCTGTCGCTCCTCTTACAAAGGGGCGATATGTGGACGATATTTACGGGGGTGCTGATCAACTTTCTGATCTCGTAACGCAAGCTCAACAATTGATCGGGATATGCACGGCGGGCGGCCTTCCATTGGCGAAATGGCAAAGCAACTGCCCCGATCTTCTCCAGGAACTCGGGGTAGAATCGAATATGGAAGCGTCTCGTACTTTCGACGAGTGCGAGACCAAGGTTCTCGGGCTCTCATGGCTTCCAGCATCGGATGTGTTCAAGTTCACGACACGTCCGTATACCGACGGGCATTGTATCACGAAGCGGGTTATTTTGTCTGAGATTGCCCAGATCTACGATCCATTGGGCTTCCTATCACCGGTGGTCATACGGGCAAAGATTCTTCTCCAACGGTTGTGGTTAGAAAAGCTTTCGTGGGACGATGCGGTATCTGCTGAGGTCGCGACGTCATGGGCCGCATTTCGGCACGAGTTGGCTCACCTCGGCAAAATTACAATTCCAAGGTTGATCAACATCTCATCGGGTTCGTCGGTTGAGATTCGCGGGTTCTCAGACGCGTCTCAATTGGCAATGGGTGCGGTGGTGTACGTGCGAGTTACGGGTCCGGGCATGAGCACAAGAATATCTCTAGTGTGCTCAAAAACAAAGGTTGCTCCCATCAAACGGCTCACGATTCCGCGGTCGGAGCTTGCTGCTGCCTTGCTGGTGGCCAAGCTTGCAAAATACGTTCGGGACACGTTGGAACTTCCGGATTCACGGGTTTATTTATGGACGGACTCCATGGTAACGCTCACGTGGGTGACTAATCATCCTTCTCGATGGAAGGATTTCGTTCGAAATCGGGTTTCATTGATACAAGAGCTCGTTCCTCAAGGGAAATGGAGGTTCATCCCGGGTCGGGACAATCCTGCTGATTGTGCTTCACGCGGGCTAACCATCACACAGCTCGAACAATTTCAAACTTGGTGGCATGGGCCACCCTGGTTAGCCAAATCATCCTCACATTCGCCTACACATTGCATCGGGACAGTAGATTCAGCGGCGCTCGAAGAGCGGCCAGGTCTTACCCTCACGATCTCAACACCACCCTCAACAGTATTCGAGCTAGTTCATCGGTATTCATCGCTCACACAGTTGTTGAGAGTCACAGCCATGCTTTTCAAGGCGCTTACAAACCTTAAAAGGCACGGGTCGGTGGGTCCACTTATCACACCGGGAGACCTGGAAAGTTCACGACGGTACTGGGAAAAGGTCACACAAGGTGCACATTTTTCGGCGGAGTTCAATACATTGTCATCGGGGCAGGTGATGCCGAATTCGCATCCCCTCACGCGTCTGACGGCATTCATCGATTTTCAAGGAATACTTAGAGTGGGAGGGCGGCTGAAACACTCAGCCTTACAACCTGAGAGCAAACACCCAGTCATCCTCCCTCGGGAATCGCGTTTCACACATCTCCTCATCGACGACGCTCACAGGCGTACGCTCCACGGGGGCACACAAGCAACGTTGGCTTACCTTCGAAGCCATTACTGGATACTTGGAGGTCGGGCTCCAGTGCGATCCTTCATCTTAAAATGCTATCGGTGTGCTCGTTTTCGGGCCAACCGAGCACAACAGCTCATGGGTCAACTGCCTACCGAACGGGTCACGCCTTCTCGCCCATTTCTGTTCACTGGAGTCGACTACGCCGGGCCAATATCTCTCAAAAGTTGGCGAGGACGCGGGAACAAGGTTCAAAAGGGTTGGCTGTGCATATTTGTTTGTTTTGCCACTTCGGCCTTGCACCTGGAGGTCGTAACTGATGCCACCACCGAGACATTCATCGCTGCGTTTCGTCGCTTCACCGGGAGACGAGGCATTTGTCACACGCTCTACAGTGATTGCGGGACAAATTTCCAAGGAGCAGATGCTGAACTTAAGAAACTGTTCACATACGGGACACGGGAATCAGAGCAGGTGGCACAGTTACTGGCGAATGACGGCACGAAGTGGGCATTCAATCCACCGGGAGCTCCTCATATGGGCGGGAAGTGGGAAGCGGCGGTCAAGTCCGTGAAATATCATCTCCGGCGAACGGTGGGAGAGACCAGCCTCACATACGAAGAATTTACAACCCTTCTTATTCAAGTCGAGGCTGCCCTCAACTCTCGTCCGTTGGAACCCCTCTCGGCAGATCCAGACGATCTATCGGTGCTTACTCCCGGGCACTTCCTCATTGGCGAAGCTCTTACAGCCATTCCAGAGCCTTCGCTACGGGAAATTAACCCGAACCGACTCTCACGATGGCAATTCGTACAAGAGCGGGTTTGACATTTTTGGGATCACTGGTCATCGGGATATCTTCATCAGCTGCAGGGGATTTCTAAGTGGCACCACCCCTCAAACAATATTCGAATCGGGTCACTGGTGTTGCTCACAGACGAAAACTTGCCGCCGTTAAAATGGCCACTGGCGCGAGTAATTGAACTTCATCCGGGACAAGACGGACTCACGCGCGTGGTCACCATCAAAACGGCGACGTCCACGCTCAAGCGGCCAATTGCCAAGCTGGCGATCCTTCCAATTCACTCACCGGAATCTTCAATCGACAGCGCTGCTGCCGATGGCGGGCGGAATGTTCGGGAATTAGCGTTGGTACGACGGTAGCACAAGGAAACTAAATCGGGTTCTCTGTGCTGCCGTCTATGTCACTAGCTCTCGGGGACTCAACGCGCGGGCAGCGAGGAGCTCGCGCAATGGGCGCTAGTTCGCTCATTTCCCGCGGGCGTCACCACCTCCTGGGGCTACTCTTCACGGGATCGACGCGACGCGCAATGCTTGCGCGGAGAGCGCCGTCATCGATCGCCATGTTGAATTCTTCAGTCTTGGATCACTGTTAGAAGCGTGCACGCGTGTCACCCGGCTTACAAAATTCTACATCCATTATAATTCCGTTATTCTTCAACGACACCAAAAGATATTGCTATAAAAATACTCGGGGATAGTTCCGTACCAGTTTGAGATACAATTCGGGCTCAATCGCACATCATTCACTACGATTCATCGGGATTAGACTCGGCACGGTTATCGGTCACGCTTCGACCACCATCTTGGGTCGTCGACCACGAGGTCGACGCTTTCTCCTGTTCACTTCTCATCGATATTATATCACGTTATCCGGGTTTGTTTCGGGTATTATCGAGATATTCATTACGGGTTTTTTTTTGTGTGAAATTATGAGACAATGTTAATTGAATAAACCGTTGTGAATTTTCTTATCCATTACATCCCCGATCGCTCTGCGCAAGTTCTTCCACCTACACCAGACTCCGTGAAAAACCAGAATTTATAAATTCTTAACTAGACGGCTCGTGTCGGGTCTTTCTATCTTCTCTCCTTCTATCTCTCTCGAACTCTCTCTCTCTCTGTCTTGCTTCACTAGTCCATCAACTAGCGACCTCTCTCATACCACCTCATACCTCGACATACAAGATTTACCGACCTGTACACAAAGCTTACATATATACTCTCCCATCGTACAGTTTCATACAGCGAAAACTTTTATGTGGCGTAACTTGGTCCGCTCCAACTATCAACAGACGCAACCATTATCCCTTAGACTGTGTAGAGTTGAAGCGGACCGAGCTGTGCCATGAAAGTTTCACTGTGGGGAGTTAGGCCAAGGGATTTTCTGTGAATTTTTCTGGGGAAAAGAATTTTTCTGTGTCGAAATGCCCGAATTCCCCGGCATTTTTTGAATGTCGAATTGGTGATGCGTAAAAATTTTTTATTAAATAAGTTGGCAGTGTGTCCAGTTCTTTTGCAGCAAGCCGATGGTACGTTGAGTTTTTCTGCAGCAATTTGGTTATGGGCTGAGATTGTCTGGGTCATGCCGCTTCATGGGAATTTTTTTTTACAGTGCAATGTGTCGAATTTTTTTGTGTTCAGTTATTATATGTGTGTGACTTTTATGAGCAGAATTACATGGGTTGGATTGATTCTGCATTCAGTTTGTATCTATACAAACGAAGCTTTACCAATCCATCGTTAAAAAAAAAAAAACATAAAGCTCAATATTCTAAACAGACTGTCGAAAAGCGATGCTTATGATTTTTAATCTCAGCGATGGTAGATTGTATCAAGAATCGAATACTCAATGTTGTTCGCATAGGTCATTCCAGCATTCTCAAAAATCGGGCGACCTCATTAATAACATGTTGTACGTATAGAACATTTTGGAGTTTGCTAAACTTGTTAAGGATCTAACAAAAAAATGCAAATGATATTTCGTGTCCTAGTTGCTAGATTGGGGCCTCTCAAATTGTAAAATATGAAACCATTGTATAATTGTACGAAATGTTTTGGCAAGACATAATTTATCCCGTCAAAAATTGTTTAATTCTAGTCTGAGCATAGCAGTCACCATTCAAAGCTTTCACATAGAAGTTACATGGTAAAAATGTATATGTATGATGCTTTGCAAAAAGAAGCCAAATCCCGCCATAAAAACACCATAAATGGTGTAAAAAAAGTTGAGACAAGTCCATTTCCTTGCGTCGTTTTGTCTATCCTTACAAAAAGATGTCAAACGCAAAAATTTGTCGAATATTTCATTAAAAAAAATATGTCAAACATAAATAGTTGTAAAATAAATCCACACTAAAAGTTCTTAAATAAATTCAAATCACCCTTCTCACAGTTTCCAAGTACATCCAGCATTTTTATTGTTTACATTGTTTATTAACCGTTCATAAGTAAGTCACCACGTCCGATAACGTCTTAAAACGGGACTCAAGGACTTAATTAAAAAATGTATCGTTTTAAAAATTCTGATTGAAAAAAATTCGCATTAAAACAAAAAATTCGAACGAAGTACTTGGCGATTTATGTACAATGTCTGTACGGACTATCGGTTACGAACTCGCCAACTACTTCATTCGAATTTTTTTTTCAATGCGAATTTTTTTTCAATAAAATTTTTTAAAACAATACATTTTTATATTAAGTCCTTAACTCCCGTTTCATGACGTTTTCAAACGTTGTGACTTACTTATGAACGCTTCATAAACAATGTGAACAATAAAAATGCTGGATGTACTTGGCAACTGTGAGGTGGATGATTTGAATTTACTTCAGAACTTTTTGTGTGGATTTATTTTACAACTATTTATGTTTCACATATTTTTTTAAGAAAATATTTCACAAAATTTTGCGTTTGACATCTTTTTGTAAGGATAGAAAAAACGACGCAAGGAAATGTACCTGTCTCAACTTTTTGTACACTATTTATTATTAATACTTTTATACGTATTCAATATTCTATGAGATGAACGCATTTTTATGCTTTTTATGCAGCCCGTATTCTCAATACTTGGAAAATTACAGCTGTCAGATATGTTCTTAGAAAATTCGAAAGTCCATAAAATCTTTTTACAATTCTCACGCAATTCAATAACAACCTTCTGTTAATGACACTCTATCCATTAAAAACAATTAGCCAGGTATCTCATGATTTGGGGATATTAGGGATGTCGGAAACACTTTTTTGCAAAAATTTAAAATTTCATAAAATCAGAACCCGTTCACCGATTCTTGCAAAATTTGATACTAACCTTTCATTAATGATACTTCATTCATAAAAAAAGCCAATTGTTTTAAAATTTGGGGAATTTCAAGCTGCCAGAGACTTTCTTGAAAAGTTCCCAACTTCATAAATAATGAACCCTTCAATCGTTTTTCACCAAATTATAGAGAAATAATCATTTCATGATACTCCATTCATGTAAAAAAATTATCACAGGTATATTTTGAAAATTTTAAAGTCTCGTCAATGAAAGTTACGAAAAAAAAAACAGAGGCGATCAAATGCTTGAAGTATGTTCAAGGTTTCAGCGAGATCTTGAATTTCCCGAAGCCAGCATCACGCACGCGCACACATACGCACATACACGCCCACACAAACACGCGTACACACACGTTTAGAGAATTTTTCTATATATGTGATTTTTAGACGTTTTGGCACATTTTGAACACATTGGCATTGACAATTGAATTTTTTTTCAGCGTCACAAAACTTCCTGTATGAAAAAGCAAAATTTGTTAGTAAAAATTGTTATGAAAAAAAAAAAACTTAAACCTTTGTTATGACCAAATAAATAATTAAAACCCTGTATAACCAATGACGATCCGAACACGCTACGTTTCTCGAAGCCAACTATTAAAATAAAACAATTTGAGGCGCAAGTTCAATTGCTACCATAATCTTCATATTATAATACGGTATTTCTTTCATAATATATCGCGACCTTCTAATTGACCTCACACCGAAATGCACGAACGAAAGAAAATCTGATAGCTGCGCAATGTAATGTCATTTTTATGTTTCAATCAATTGTTGTTGCATCTTAAACTGTATAGAAACCTGAGATTTAATAATATGATCTAAATTAATTCACCACTCTCACAATTATCATCAACAGCTGTAGAGGTGAATACGGAAATAGCAACCACCTAAAAGATAACAAGGGGATGGACCACCTTTGTTTGCATCTGAATGAAGTGGAGGTGTAACAAAGCCGTTAAATTTTTGTTTCAAATAGTTTTTTACATAGAATTTAACCAGGCGAAAATTTAAATTGAGTAAAAAATTTAGCCTGATCTCAATTTTTTTCAATGCAAAAAGTAAGATATCACAAAGATGGATTGAAATATGCATTGCGTACAATAATTTAAAAATTTTTAAATCGATTTCGCATATTCTGCAGTTTGCGTACATAACACATACTGGTTAACTGCGATGCATATTATGCTGTGATCCATATGAGTCCTTCCATACTACTTACACCTGGGCCTGACCTTTGACTTCTCGGATTCGGCCTGTAGGTTTTTATCTAATTGCTATGACTTTCAAAGGTACTCCATTTTTCCGAATTTTTCTGGATTGATTTGCATTATATCCGACATTTAAAACGGACACATTGATTGACACAATTAAAAAATCTTAAATCATTCTGAAAAGTATTATATCAAATAGAAAAAAATTTAGGCATCGAGCCCAGGTGGGCTGTCGTTTCCTTATTGTGTTTTTCGATCTTTTTTTAGAAAAAAAAAGATTTATAAACATTAGAAGGAAGAGTCAGTCCACTATGAGCGGTCAGCTGAACATTTTTATATGGCGACGGTAGATTTCCAAGAATTTTCTCAGATATTGCACATGACATTTTTCAAATGTGGTGTGTTGCATTACGATTAATCAAAAGCCTTAAGACGATTCTCAACAATTTAACTTCAGCAACGGACATTTTGGAGCTGCACAAACACGGGTGCGATTTTAATTTGGGCGAGGCAAAAAAATCTAAGTTTACTATTGTGATGTAATATATTTTTATCTTTCAAATACGATCAGTTATGCCATGCCACCCGAGCAACCTTGAGATACAATACCGTAAGGAGATAGCATTTGTGAAAATTCTAGCATCAGAGAATTCTTTAGTGGTCGAGGCCGAAAGCGTGTTGGCATAGCGAAAATAGAGTTTTCTGGCTATGGTATTAGGGTACGGTATCAGCTCAATATATGGGACATTCCACGTCAACTCAGCCAACCCGTTTTTTTTTATTGTCTCGAAAAAATTATTCAGTATCGGCATTTCAAAGGACAATATATCCATGACATTTTACCAAAATTTCATCCCCCCACTATTTTTGGTTCTCGAGATAATGATTAATGAAGTCTCAATTTTGTAAAAATCGTAACTTCGTAACTACTGATCGGATTTAAACGATTAAAAAAATAATCTTTTTAATTTTTTTTGCTCTTTTCGAAAAAAAATATGTCATCATCGGATAAAAGCTTATTAGACATTTTTCGGAGTAAATTAACAAAAAACAATTTTCCCCTCTTCACTGATGCGTTGTTCCATTTTGAAAAAATCCTGCGGAGTTGTGTATTGCCTCCCTTTATCAGAAAAAAAAATACTGAGTAGAATTCCGATTGGCCCTTTCGTGGAAAAAAAAAATCGAAAAATTTACCCGAAAACTGTCTAATGAACTTTTTTCCAATGACGGCATATTTTTTTTCAAAAAGAGCAAAAAAAATAAAAAAGATTCGTTTTTTAATCGTGAAAATCCGATCAGCCGTTACGGAGTTATGATTTTTACAAAATTGAGAATTTATTAATCATTATATCGAGAACCAACAATAGTGGGGTGATGAAATTTTGGTAAAATGTCATGGATATATTGTACTTTGAAATGCCTATACTGAATAATTTTTTCGAGACAAAAAAAACGGGGTGGCTGATGAGTTAACGTGGAATACGACACTTCAACGCAGCCCCGTCAACTCAGCCACCCCGTTTTTTTTTTGGTCTCGAAAAAATTATTCAGTATGGGCATTTCAAAGTACAATATATCTATGAAATTTTATCAAAATTTCGTCCCCCCACTATTGTTGGTTCTCGAGATAATGATTAATAAATTCTCAATATTGTGAAAATCATAACTTCGTAACAGCAGGTTGGATTTTAACGACTAAAAAAAAAAATCTTTTTTATTTTTTTCGCCCTTTTTGAAAAAAAATATGCCGACATTAGAGAAAAGTTCATTAGACAGTTTTCGGGTAAATTTTTCGATTTTTTTTTTTCCACGAAAGGGCCAATCGGAATTCTACTCAGTACTTTTTTTTCTGATAGAGGGAGGCAATACACAACTCCGCAGGATTTTTTCAAAATGGAACAACGCATCAGTGAAGAGGGAAAAATTGTTTTTTGTTAATTTACTCCGAAAAATGGCTAATGAGCTTTTACTCGATGATAACATATTTTTTTTCGAAAAGAGTAAAAAAAATTAAAAAGATTATTTTTTTAATCGTTTAAATCCGATCAGTAGTTACGAAGTTATGATTTTTACAAAATTAAGACTTCATTAATCATTATCTCGAGAACCAACAATAGTGGGGGGATGAAATTTTGGTAAAATGTCATGGATATATTGTCCTTTAAAATGCCCATACTGAATAATTTTTTCGAGACAATAAAAAAAACGGGGTGGCTGAGTTGACGTGGAATGCGACATATATGTGTATATCGTTCTATATTATATGAAGATATCACCGCCGCCGCTACCGCCGTGTGAAGAATACAACGGAACCCAAACCCAAACCAAAACCTTGGGTTTGGGTTTCATCAAACCTAAGCCGAAACCTTGGGTTTGATCGAACCTAAACCCAAACCACAAGTTTAGTTGAACATAAACCCAAACCCAAACCTTGGGTTTGTTTGAACCTAAACCCAAACCTCGACTTTAGTTGAACTTTAACCCCATCCCAAACCTGGGGTTCGGCTTAACCCAAACCTAAACCCGAACCCAAATACAGCCACCACTGCCACTGTGCCAAGAATTCCCACCTCTGCCGCTTCACCGCTCTACTGCACCGCGCCCCTCTTATCAGCGCCCCGACCTTCTTTAAACACAGATTAAAAGAATATTGTTTGAAAAGGATTTTTTAAAACCTTAATATTCCAAACATACGGGTCGTGAGAAATGTTTAAGTCTTTTTGAAATTTATAGTAGACAATGATAGTGGATTAGGCCTACTGGGAATACAATTTAAAAAAAACACGCCATATTACGTGAACACGCCGAACCTACTACCGCATACATCGCATAGTCGTGTAATTCCAATCCTCACCTGCTTACTCTATCCTATGTTTATCAGGTCTATTTAAAATTCGTTGTACACGATGACACTGGATTAGGTTTCATTGGGGGGATACCACTTACAAAATAAAAAATTCACCCCCTTTTTTTACACATTTTATTTATTTTGAATCGATTTTGTCATTTTTTTTTCATTCAAAAAAAAACATAACTATAAACATTATTTTTTCAAAAACATTTTTCGAAAACATTGCTTCCCTAACCACTCACACAAACACAAGATGGGGGGTTGGTGCACGAAGCGCGTAGAGGGCGAGGCCCCCCTGCATATCGATATTTCGATACATCGAACCGTGTCAGTAATCGAAACATCGATTTATCGAATCGTGTCGAGAAGCGATAAATTTATATATTGATATATCGAACCGTGTCGAGAATCTATAAATTGATATCTCGATAGATCGATATATCTAATCATGTCAAGAATCAATATGTCAATATATCGATCCATCAATCAAACCTAAACTCATAACCCAAACCCAAAATATATCAATGTATTGATATAGTTGTAATTTATCGAACTGCTTCAAGTATCGATATATTGATTTATCGAATCGTGTTGAGAATCAATAAATTTATATATCGATATATCGAGCTGTGTCGAGAATCAATAAATTAATATATCGATAGTAGTATATGGACCGCTCTGGCCACCCCCACTCCTATCCCCACTCCTATCCCCACTCCTATCCCCTCCACTTTCCCCCGCGCTGGAGCCTCTTTCCCAGCGTGGTGGGGATAATGGTGGGGAGAGGTGGTGGAGGGAAGAGTTCTGAGGGCTCGCCATAGTGGTCCGATTATTATTATAATTATTATTATTAATATTTATTTTTATTATTTTCAATATTTTCTCTCTCTCTCTCTCTCTCTGTCTCCCTTTCTCTTTCTCTCTCTCTCTCTCTCTCTCTCTCTCGCTCCTGTCACTTAGGTTTTTCCTCTCTTCTCCTTCTCTCGCACACACTCTCTGTTTTTCGCGCACATTTTGTCTCTGTCTCACTATTCTCCCTCGTTATTTCGTTAACTAAAATTTATTCCGAATCCGTGAAAAAAAATCACCGCACAGTAGAATTGCGATGGAGTTTAAAAACACTCGTACTAGCACTCCAAAATTTTTCAAGATATTCCTACGAATAAGGTTTTGAGTGATCTACAGCAGGAATTATTTTGAAAAACGATAGAATGCAAACGCGCACAGATATATTCGTTATAATTATCTCCGTGAGTCCCGTCTTTATGAAATATTTTTATTAGCACGAGCACACACGTTAATCCTGAGGGCACATAAATTATTTAAACGAATAATATTTTAACCGATTGACATTGCGAGAACGTTTTCCCGATGTTACACGATTAAAAGAACGACGATTACTGAGCTCTACAGATGCTTGGTGGCAAGCTCCACGCGCCTTGAGGAATAATATTATGAAGACTGCTCGGCGCGCGCGAAATGCACCGTCAGCATCACGTGCATGTCTCATCGTCGCTCAAGCTTGCTCGAATTCGCTCATTTTTTTATTCGTATGGAGAATAATATATTTAATGAATATAATGTGATCTGAAGATGCAACGCGAGTATACCTACAGACACAATAGGTATACGCTGCGAATATACATAGGTAAGCTAACGAGGTACCGTTCCGTAGCGCTCGAGAGTCAATAACTATGGGCATGCTCACGCGGTATCGTTCAGCAGCAGCAGTTCTTTTACATATAGGGCGAAGAATGAATTAAAATTGTACAGATCACAGGCAGGCAGGGGCGCTGTAGCATTGAATGGCCCATCTACAAGAGTATAGCGATGACTGATAATGTTCTCCTTTGCGATTGAATTTTTCAAATTTTTTTGCACCCGGAGAGAAAAGTTGCATCGCTCTCGCCGCTACACATACACACTGGCGTGTATAAGAGGATGTCAGCTAATTTGCACGCGCCAAGGTTTACTTTGTTTTGACGAAAACAGAGTATCAATATCATGATGCTTTATATGAAAGTGATGCGTAAGTCTGATTCGAGGTATGTGAGAAAAATTATAAATTAAAAATTTTTCTCTAGCATTGAAATTATTTTCTTTATTGAACGAAAATTATTTTTTCGAAAAAAAAGTGCCGAGAGATGAGCTCGAGGCTCCAGAGATCACGAGCATGCATAGTTATTGAGCTCTCCTCTTTGGGTAAGTATTCGCTAACTCTCTCTCTCTCTCTCTCTTTTCTGTATGCATATCTTTTTCCATGACTCAAATCTTCTTATCACAGCAATAGCGGGCTTTTTTTTATATTTTTCGATGTATACTGAGTATTCAAGTATGAAACTACGAGATTTCTCGATTTTTCAAGGTGCGTGCAATGCATCATCAGCAGAGCAGCAGCCGGCTACAGGCCGTCTTCGCTCAATGCTGCGAATATCTTCTTCTTATTTTTATATAATGTGTTTGTAGATATTTGTGTGCTTCATGCAACTTAGTAATATAATTTACTATATATTTCGCCCTCAAGATCGTTAAACCTTATAAAAATTATGCCACCCACTTATGTATTCAATTTTAAAAGTATATTTTTATGAATCGAAAATTTCTCTTTCGCCTTGAAAACATTTTTCTTTATCGAACGAAAATTATTTTGTCGAAAAAAAAGCCGAGAGGTGAACGCAAGGCTCAGCCGAGAGGTACGGCAGAGATCACGAGCATAGTTATTGAGCTCTCTCTCTCTCTCTTTCTCTCTTTCTGTATCCATATCTTTTTCCATGCTCGAGAGTCTTTCTATAGCAACAATCGGGGGCATTTTTAACATTTTTCGATGTACACCGAGTATGCAGGAATAGCACAGCGAGTTATGGCGACTTCTCGAGATGTCTGAAATTCATCAGTAACAGGGCAACAACCGGTTACGTTGCCGTCTTTGCTAAATGTTGCGAGGCTCCTTATTTTTCGCTCAATGTGTGCTTATCTCTATCAATCCCCCCGTGTCTCTGAATATACATATACCTGCCTTCATTTACGGGGGTTCGAACGCTGCTACTTCTTTTGATACACATTTTTTTACGGGTCATGAATATTAAATGTTACTATTTTTTCTTTGAAAAAAATAAAAGCCACCGGCAATCATTTGTCGATCGTTCGTTTTTATCACTCGTATGAAAAATTTTTCCGAGAAAAATTATTTAAATTTCGAGAAATTTAAGAAAACTTTGTTTTGAAACTCATTTGTTTCGTTCATTTGTATAGTTCGTTCGTATCGCCCCTATCGTAATGATTTCGTCGTAATAATTTTACATGAAAAAACTTTTTTCGAAGACGATGCTTTTTATTATAAATTACATTAAATTGATTGGAAGATCTGAGACGGACGGACGGACGAACGGACGGACGGACGGACGGACGGACGGACGGACGGACGAACGGACGAACGAACGAACGAACGAACGAACGAACGAACGAACGAACGAACGAACGAACGAACGAACGATGAGAGGGCGTTTGTAATGAAAGTTTCGTTTCTTAAACATATGTTCAAAGCTTTCTCATATAAAATTATTGCGACAAAAACGATACCAGCGATACGAAAAGCCGATACGTGCGAATGACAAGATCGAATTACCAATAAAGTTGCTCGTTTCTCAAACGTTTCTTCTAAAAATTAATAAAACATGATCGATCGGAGCAAATAATACGAACGATGCGAGCGAGAGATACGGATGAACTAAGAAAACGACGAGAGCGAGAGTTTTCAATCATTTTCAATTAAATTTATGATAAAAAATCTTTTTCCGAAATTTTTTTTCTCAGTATTTTTTCTTTAAAATAGTTTTTCCAAGTAGAATTATTACGAAAGGAACGATACGAGTGATAATAACGAACGACGAGAGCGAGTTTCCAATAAAAATTTGAATTTGAGCGAAGACGGCCTGTAGCCGGCTGCTGCTCAGCTGATGATGCATTTCACGCACCTCGAAAAATCGAGAAATCTCGTAGTTTTATACTTGAATACTCGGTATACATCGAAAAATATAAAAAAAAGCCCGCTATTGCTGTGATAGAAAGATTCGAGTCATGGAAAAAGATATGCATACAGAAAAGAGAGAGAGAGAAAGAGAGAGTTAGCGAATACTTACCCAAAGAGGAGAGCTCAATAACTATGCATGCTCGTGATCTCTGGAGCCTCGAGCTCATCTCTCGGCACTTTTTTTTCGAAAAAATAATTTTCGTTCAATAAAGAAAATAATTTCAAGGCTAGAGAAAAATTTTTTATTTATAATTTTTCTTACATACCTCGAATCAGACTTATGCATCGCTTTCATATAAAGCATCATGATATTGATACTCTGTTTTCGTCAAAACAAAGTAAACCTTCGCGCGTGCAAATTAGCTGACATCGTCTTATACACGCCAGTGTGTATGTGTAGCGGCGAGAGCGATGCAACTTTTCTCTCCGGGTGCAAAAAAATTTGAAAAATACAATCGCAAAGGAGAACAGTATCAGTCATCGCTATACTCTTGTAGATGGGCCATTCAATGCTAAAGCGCCCCTGCCTGCCTGTGATCTGTACAATTTCAATTCATTCTTCGCCCTATATGTAAAAGAACTGCTGCTGCTGAACGATACCGCGTGAGCATGCCCATAGTTATTGACTCTCGAGCGCTACGGAACGGTACCTCGTTAGCTTACCTATGTATATTCGCAGCGTATACCTATTGTGTCTGTAGGTATACTCGCGTTGCATCTTCAGATCACATTATATTCATTGAATATATTATTCTCCATACGAATAAAAAAATGAGCGAATTCGAGCAAGCTTGAGCGACGATGAGACATGCACGTGATGCTGACGGTGCATTTCGCGCGCGCCGAGCAGTCTTCATAATATTATTCCTCAAGGCGCGTGGAGCTTGCCACCAAGCATCTGTAGAGCTCAGTAATCGTCGTTCTTTTAATCGTGTAACATCGGGAAAACGTTCTCGCAATGTCAATCGGTTAAAATATTATTCGTTTAAATAATTTATGTGCCCTCAGGATTAACGTGTGTGCTCGTGCTAATAAAAATATTTCATAAAGACGGGACTCACGGAGATAAGTATAACGAATATATCTGTGCGCGTTTGCATTCTATCGTTTTTCAAAATAATTCCTGCTGTAGATCACTCAAAACCTTATTCGTCGGAATATCTTAAAAAATTTTAGAGTGCTAGTACGAGTGTTTTTAAACTCCATCGCAATTCTACTGTGCGGTGATTTTTTTTCACGGATTCGGAATAAATTTTAGTTACCGAAATAACGAGGGAGAATAGTGAGACAGAGACAAAATGTGCGCGAAAAACAGAGAGTGTGTGCGAGAGAAGGAGAAGAGAGGAAAAACCTAAGTGACAGGAGCGAGAGAGAGAGAGAGAGAGAGAGAGAGAGAAAGGGAGACAGAGAGAGAGAGAGAAAATATTGAAAATAATAAAAATAAATATTAATAATATTAATTATAATAATAATCGGACCACTATGGCGAGCCCTCAGAACTCTTCCCTCCACCACCTCTCCCCACCATTACCCCCACCACGTTGGGAAAGAGGCTCCAGCGCGAGGGAAAGTGGAGGGGATAGGAGTGGGGATAGGAGTGGGTGTGGCTAGAGTGGTCCATATACTACTATCGATACATCGAATCGTGTCAAGAATTGATTAATTGATATATCGCTACATCAAATCAAGTCGATAATCGATAGATTGATATATCCATATATCGAATCGTGTCAAGAATCGATATATCCATAATAGAACCGTGTTAAGAATCGATATATCGATATATCGAACCGTGTCAAGAATCGATTTATCGATATATTGAATCATGTCAGTAATCGATGTATCGAAATATGGAATCGTGTCAAGAATCGCAATATTGATATATCGATATACCAAATCATGTCAACAATCAATTTATCGATATATCGATAGATTGATATATTCATCAAACCCAAACTCATAACTCAAACGCAAAAAAAAAAATATAAACATAAAAAAAAAAATTCCCAGAATATTTTCCTTTAAACACCGACACGAACACAAAACGGCGGGCTGGCGCGCGAAGTATATATATGTATACTAGGCGCCTAGTATATATATGTACACTAGGGGTTCGTATGGCTCGGGCGCTACGCGCCCTCGCAGGTATAAGTTTGTATGTATGGGTTGGGTTTGGGTTTTGGTTCAGGTTGGGTTTGGGTTCGGGTTAGGTTTAGGTTTGGGTTTGGGTTGGGCATATTCTGGCAATATCTGCGCAAGCTTGCATGCACGAGTGTGCGTGTGTGTTTGTACGTTTGAGCACACGCGTGAGCATGCATGTATGTGCATGTGTGTGTGTGTGTGTGTGTGTGTGTGTGTGTGTGTGTGTGTGTGTGTGTGTGTGTGTGTGTGTGTGTGTGTGTGTGTGTGTGTGTGTGTGTGTGTGTGTGTGTGTGTGTGTGTGTGTGTGTGTGTGTGTGTGCGTGTGTGTGTGTGTGTGTGTGTGTGTGTGTGTGCGTGTGTGTGTGTGCGCGCGTGTTTGTGTGTGTGTGTGTGTGTGTGTGTGTGTGCGCGTGCGTGCGTGCTGGCGATGATCTTTTTTGTGAAATTAAATAAGCGTTTTCCATAATGGAAATGAGCTTCTTACACTTATGAGTATCCATATTAGGTGAAAAAATTACCCGAGAAGAAAGAAAGACTGCACAAGTGTTAATGGAGGGTTAAACGATTGGAGCCAGCAATATATACTCCCACTCCCCCCCACCATTCTATGGACCATCAGCATCAGCAGGTATATCAGTTGCACGAGTACATCTTCGTTCGGGTCGCCATAGATTAAACATAGGGTTCCAGGGGTAGCGTTGCGTGGCCACAAGATATGACGCAACAGTCTAACTGCTAGACGACATTCCAATGTCATCGTAAGATTACGCAAAATGCACTCTGCCCATAGAATTGACAAAATTCCAATGCTATCTTAAAAGGTATGGCGAAAAATGATGCACTGAGATTAACGTGTCTCGACAAGCATATATCCCTCTTTTGCGCTTACAAGGGTAGCACTGCAGGGGGTAGCGTCGCGGTGGGCTTTTATGACCTCACGATTCGGCCTCTTCCAGGCTGCAGTCGGACACCTAGCACGTGACCAGCAGTGATTTATGACAGGAAATGAGGAGGCGACAGACAGACGCGCCAGTTAAGTAGCATTCTAATGCCTTTGTAAAGATTACGTAAAGTGCACTGAGATTAACGTGTCTCGACAAGCATATCCCCTCTCTTAAATTTACGAGGGTAGCCCTGCGGGGGTAGCGTCGTGGGCGGTTGAAAAATCTAACGCTCTAGTCCGCTATTTACTTGTTAGAGATAACAACATTCCAATGCCAAGACAAGCTGCACTGCAGCTGCCAGATATACAGAATAGCTGCATTCTAATACCACTCTCAAAACTAGCCCCCCACCCCACCCTACAGAGACGCCAGTCTAACTGATAATCATCAATCAAATGTCGCGATGAAAAATAAGGCGCCCCGCCGCTGCCAGAGATAGCGGCATTCCAATACCTCCCTCAAAGCTAGCCCTCCCCCCCCAAGTCTCGACCAATAAGAGATTAGGTGCCCTCCAGTTGTTAGAGACCCCCCCCCCCCACCCCCCTCCGATCGGCTCCGTGCATTCCGGCTCATCGAGATAGCCCTCCCGGGTTTGTCTCGGCTAAGTGGTTCATGTCTGAGCTAAAAAATGTCGGTAAATGTCGGGGTAGGGATCTTGGGTTAGAACTCTCCTTGTTACACTACTCCCGGTAGTTTTGGTTACGGGCCTCGAGCCGTCATGGGGTGTCGACTGTGGTCGGAGACATCGCTCAACACGAACGAAGATATACTGACACATGCGAGAAAAAATTTTGAGATACTTACTACTTTGATTATTTAAATTGAACGAAGGTGATCAACGAATGAGATGAGTTACCAAATGGCGAATAATGACGGGGTCGATGATGAACGATGAACAGGATGGCAAATTGGCCGACAGAAATGAAATAAATTGTTCTCCAACCGATAATGTTTACACGAGGAGAAAATAAATGTTTGTCCACAACAAAATAAAAAAAAAATGCTCGGGTCGCCTCGGAGACTTAAAACGGTGGTATGAAAATTCAATTTTTTTTTTAAACTGGAAATACTATGGCAGAAGCTATAAAAAATATGAAAAATAAAATAAACCCGACGGACAGTGATTTAGCTTCGGAAAATTTCTCCGGACTTTCTGACAGCGATTCGTTACTTAAAATTTTCTTCCGACTGTGACAACTCTCTTAAAATTTTTCCGGTGGTCTGACATACCGCGACTTAAAACTAAGATCTACTCTGGCCTCTGACTGCCAGCAATTCGTCTACTTAAAATTCCGCCGATTTTCTGACATACCACGGGTTCATTACCCAGTCTTATATAGGGTCTTCTAGGATCGCTTAGTTTCGGCGGTGGGGAGGTATGCCCTTAGACGCCTTAGACGCTCCAGGCTCCTCCGCCACCGCACCGCCTCCACCTCGCATCCCCAATGATCCCCGAGAATCTATATAGTCGAAAATTTATACTTATGATTAACACGAATTCATTATCATGATATAATATTCACTCCTGCATTTCTTTATAATAATTATTCCATTATTACCTGATAATCAGAAAACGAATTTCTCATACATGCGCCGTCTTTTAATGAAGACGCTCACTCTGCCTCTCTCATACTTACGTATTTCGTATTTACTTTCTCACTCACTCTATCCCTCGTTTTGGAGGTTTCACACAGCGGAGGAGCCAACCCCTACTCTTCATTCTGGTCACTCTCTCCTTCTCATCCCTCCATACTTGCGTTTGACGTATCCTATCAGCCACGAGCTGACCGGTCATAGGCTCTCGATGTCACGCACACACATACAAGTACATGCCCACGCATTTCCATTCGTCTTTTTCCATTCGTACTCTCTTTCTTTCTATGACAATCTCTCCTCTGTTTCTCTGTATCTTTCTCGCTCTGCATTTTATTTCTTTTCTCTCAGGCTATTCGTTCCTATTTCTTTACGATTTCTTCTTTATGATTGTTCACCATGCAGAGGTTCTGATGCGGTGGTGTATGACATGCAATTTCTTTTGGATTAGAATAAATGCATGAACTCTCCAATAATTACACAAAAGAAAATCATTTTGGCATATCCCAACTACTTGAAATACCTATTTCGAAAATTCCGGATTATTTACTACAAGACATTAATTTTTAACCGGTTATTCAGATTTTACGTTTGTTCCAACAACTGAAAATTCTATCTATATACTTCGGATCATGTCCAATCGTCTAATCGATGGCTAAGTCGAATATGGCAGTATCTCGCCGTTGGCTTCAAGACGGCAGTATCTCGCCGTTGGCTTCGAGACGGCAGTATCTCGTGGCTGGCTTCAAAACGGCGGTATCTCGTGGTTGGCTTCAAGACGGCAGTATCTCGTGGTTCGCTTCAAGACGGCAGTATCTCGCTGTTGGCTTCAAAACGGCAGTATCTCCAGCGAACATTTATTTTCTCAAATTTTAAGTTGGTACCATTTCTTAAAAACAAAATTGATTTTCTTAACAGAAATGATATGTTTCGATTTTGATTATATACATAAAAATGAAATAACAGAATAATACATCGCAATCACTCTGAATGCATCTTGAGTACCTATGGAAATATCTCTGATCACAAGGACCTCAATGTTTAATACAAAAATTAGTTGATTTTATTTTCATAAAAATTCCAAAAATTTTGTGGGATTATTTTTTTTTCAGAGTTCTGTCAGATCGTGAATTTTAATTTTTTTTAAAGGAATTTTCTGCTCGTAAGCCCTTTGTAACGTATTACGTTAATCCCACAAAATTTTTGGAATTTTTATGAAAATAAAATCAACTAATTTTTGTATTAAACATTTTCATTTTTTTTAAAGGAATTTTCTTCTCGTAAGCCCTGATCCCTGATCCTGAGCTTACGAGCCCTTTGTAACGTAATACGATACAATGGGCTTACGAGCAGAAAATTCCTTTAAGAAAAATGAAAATGTTTAATACAAAAATTAGTTGATTTTATTTTCATAAAAATTCCAAAAATTTTGTGGGATTAACGTAATACGTAATACGTTAAAGGGCTTACGCGCAGAAAATTCCTTAAAAAAAAATTTAAATTGACGATCTGACAGAACTCTGAAAAAAAATAATCCCACAAAATTTTTGGAATTTTTATGAAAATAAAATCAACTAATTTTTGTATTAAACATTGAGCTCCTTGTGATCAGAGATATTTCCATAGGTACTCAAGATGCATTCAGAGTGATTGCGATGTATTATTCTGTTATTTCATTTTTATGGATATAATCAAAATCGAAACATATAATTTCTGTTAAGAAAATCAATTTTGTTTTTAAGAATAATATCGAGGGCTTAGGACCAAAAGGGCGTAACCCACTGTTTTTCGACTTTTCATTACCTTACTGCCATAAGGGCGTATCCCCAACATTAACACGGAAGTTCCATAAGAGCAAAATTAATCAGCCTACAGCCAGAAGGGCGTAAGCCCACTACAATACTGCCAGAAAGGCGTAAGCCACGAAAAATAAAAAAAGTGGCTTACGCCCGTCTGGCAGATCATTCATCATTTTTTCCCGGATTTAAATCGCCTGATTACAGCCAGACGGGCGTAACCCTCTTTTTTTCATTTTTCGTGGCTTACGCCTTTCTGGCGGATAACCGGTCAATTTTTTCCGAATTTCGATCGTCTACTTACTGCCAGAAGGGCGTTACCCCAAAAAAATTGAAAACTTGATGTGTGTAAGATGCTGGCCAGTTTTCCATCTTTCTGGCCAGTTGATGGCCAGTAAACTGTCGAGTTCCAGACTAGGTGTGTAACGCAAATCTGTTCAGTGCCAGTCTTGGCAGGCTGACGAGTTGCTGGTCAGAAAAACTCGGTAGTTGCTGGTCAGGAAACTATTCGCTATTTGCTAATATTTTTTAATGCGAAATATAAACAAAAACGAAATATACCATTTTCAAAATGGTTGCATGCGCATATTTAGTCGTTGCTATAGTTAATACTCGAAATTTAAAAATTTTTCAAAATTAAAATTTTTTTTTTTAATGTTAAATTTTTAAAATTTTCAAAATTTTTAAAATTTTCAAATTTTCAAAATTTTTTTAATTTTTCAAAATTTTCAAAATTTTCAATATTTTCAAATTTTTCAAAATTTTCAAAATTTTCAAAGGTTTCAAAATTTTTAGAGGTTTTAAAATTTCATAATTTTTAAAAATATTCAACATATTCAAAATTTTTAAAAATTTTGAATATGGTGAATATTTTTGAAACCTCTAAAAATTTTGAAACCTTTGAAAATTTCAAAAAATTTTTTAAATTTCAAATATTTTTGAAAATTTTGAAAATGTTAAATAGTTTTGGAAAATTTTGAAAATTTTGAAAAATTTGAAAAATTTTAAAATTTGAAAAATTTGAAAAATTTGAAAAATTTTAAAATTTGAAAAATTTTAAAATTTAAAAATTTTGAAAAATTTGAAAATTTAAAAATTTTGAAAAATTTGAAAATTTTGATAATTTTACACACACACGTCACACACAAACACACACATCACGTTTTCAATTTTTTTGGGGTAACACCTTTCTGGCAGTAAGTAGACGATCGAAATTCGGAAAAAATTAACCGGTTATCCGCCAGAAAGGCGTAAGCCACGAAAAATAAAAAAAAGAGGGTTACGCCCGTCTGGCTGTAATCAGGCGATTTAAATCCGGAAAAAAATGATGAATGATCTGCCAGACGGGCGTAAGCCACTTTTTTTTATTTTTCGTGGCTTACGCCTTTCTGGCAGTATTGTAGTGTGGGCTTACGCCCTTCTGGCTGTAGGCTGATTAATTTTGCTCTTATGGAACTTCCGTGTTAAAGTTGGGGATACGCCCTTATGGCAGTATAGTCCGTTTTTTGTGGGTTACGCCTTTCTGGTCCTAAGCCCTCGATATGAAGGAAAATAAATTTAAAAATAATCGGAAATTGTATTCGAGCAATAAATACTTGGTTATTAGATACTTGTTCCAGATTCATTTGCAATCCTTATTATACAAGTGTATTATGTTTTAAACCTTAACGTAAACAAGTGATAATGTCAGATCGTGGACATACTGCGTTGTTGGAACGAAAAACGAGATAGTGCGATTTTCTTCAAAAGTCATGCGCGCGCCATTGGTACCAACTTAAAATTTGAGAAAATAAATGTTCGCTGGAGATACTGCCATTTTGAAGCCAACAGCGAGATACTGCCGTCTTGAAGCGAACCATGAGATACTGCCGTCTTGAAGCCAACCACGAGATACTGCCGTTTTGAAGCCAGCCACGAGATACTGCCGTCTCGCAGCCAACGGCGAGATACTGCCGTCTTGAAGCCAACGGCGAGATACTGCCATATTCGACTGAGCCATCGTAATTCTGACTTGATCATCCCTTTTTACTTTCCATTTTCGATGCCGAATTTTGGTATCGCCCCTCCTTCGTAAGTGAGAGCTCGGATCCGTATGTCGATGGGACATACGCCTTCTGAATCCCAGGACGCTGTTGAAATGATTACTTCTCACGTTGCGGGTGACGTGTACCCAGCCCTTGAGACAACGCGTTGCTTGATTTCTTTCTTCCTTCGACTATGAACTCGGCGTATTTTTGAGTCACATAAACGTTCAATTCTCTGAATTGGAGACGATGTACACATTCGGCCAATAACGGACCTGGCATGTTCTTAAAAGTTTATTTAATTTTTTGTCGTTGACGGTTGGGTGATCCTTCGAAATCTTTCTTCCATCGAAATCCCTTGTCTCGGCTATTGGTAATTTACTGGCCACGTGTAGCACTCCATACAGACCATCCGGCATCCATTGCTTTCTTCAAGAAGTTGTTCCCAAAAAAAAAAATCGTAGCAAGGCTCGAGCCCCTTATAAATTTAGGGAGAAAAAAAACGAGACGACAAGGAACAAAAAAAATGCAAAGAAGAAAATTCTTTTCTCTGACCAATTTCTTTTCACGGCGATCTCAACTCAGTCTGAAAAAAAAAATAAAATCTAATATTAAAATGCAATAAGCTATAATCTACCGCCACCTTTACCATCACCGATGACCTGACCCAGGTATCCATGTTCATTCTTGATTTTACATTTTCACATTCGTTCACTCACGTACTTTCGGGAATTCAGTTAATAAAGTCTTCATTCGGGGATAAGAAAAAAGAGGATCGCCGGTCACTCGGCTTTAGATGAGCCGTACACGATCTGTCTTTCTATCTCTCCTGCTTTCCTTCTCACACACACCCAAAGAGACTGCCTGTGGTTCTCACGAAGGCAAAGACTTTGCACTCGGCCTGTATTAGTGTCCCATGCACATTGCTTTTCGTTGTGCACAAAGGCCCGAGTAATCTGATGCCATGGCCAAAGATTTCTCCAGCATCGACGGATATTTTTCTTCACGCCAGACGATGGACGTTTTGTTATATAGAGCTGCGATATCGACGCCACCATGGCGTCACCTCTCGATAATTTATGCTCACTTGAGACCATATTCGTGTCGACGGCTTGATTTGAAGACAGCTCGAACTATCCGAGTTCTCCAGAAGAAAAAAAAAAGAAAACGTTTCTCTCGTGTGACCGGGTCCCTTTCCTCGTATTGAATTTTGTTGAGAATTACAAGATATAAGTAATCTCAAATCGATGCAAAAGTCCCGAAAGTTGTGGGACGTAACAGCTGTATAGGCTGAACAGACAGCCGTGTCTCCGTGCACTGTTTACTCTTATATTAATTACAAAGGGATCGTTACGTGGACCACGTGCATTTTTGCAGGCCATGCATTTCTAGAAGATCGCACCTTTAATATCGTTACAGCATCTTCTCTGTTGCTGTATATTATAGCACGTAGACTTCAGTAATTATTGAGCAGTCAAAGAATCAAGATCACGCGCGCGAAAATTTTTTCATTAAAAATTTAAAAAAATAAAAATGTATCCACGATACAAAGACGATGTTCCGTCGGGTGCGTTTTGGTGTCAAGTGGTCGGAGTCATAAGCGCTGATTTCGTAATCATACGCCCCGCCGAAATGGTGGATGCGTATGAACAACTCTCGCAATTGTTGTGCGATTTTTCTATCGCACAGCAAAAAGGCAACACCATGACGGCCGATCAGCTGCTGGCGGGAACGCCATGCGTCGCTCGGTGCGGTACAATGATGTATCGCGGGGGGGTAATTTATTCCGACGACACCGGATTCACGGGGGTACGCCTCATCGACGAGCGGCACACCGAATATTTCGAGGTCGCGGATCTTTACGAGCCGGAACCGTTGTTCGCCATGCTACCACCCCAGTGTGTGGTATGTCGATTGATGGGCCTGGCTGGCGTGGACGACGATGGCATGATGGCCCTTTTGAAGACCTGTGCCTCGGCGAACCCATCATGGTGGCTCGCATGGTGTACCGTAGTCACGATACACCATGTATACGCCTGCGGGGCCCTGATCGTCGGGATGTAGGGGGCATTTTGATAGATGCCCTCGGTGGCGACATACCCTACGATCGGGGCTACCGCAATGAAGGGTTCGAAGAGGGTGGTGATGCGTAGCGAGTCCACTTTTGTGTGTGTGTGTGTGTGTGTGTGTGTGTGCGTGTGTGTGTGTGTGTGTGTGTGTGTGTGTGTGTGTGTGCGTGTGTGCGTGCGTGCGTGCGTGCGTGCGTGCGTGCGTGCGTGCGTGCGTGCGTGCGTGCGTGCGTGCATGCGTGCGTGCGTGCGTGCGTGCGTGCGTGCGTGCGTGTGTGTGTGTGTGTGTGTGCGTGTGCATATGCGCGTGTGCGCGTGTGCGCGTCTGTGTGTGTGTGCGCGCGTGCGTGCGTGCGTGCGTGCGTGTGTGTGTGCCCGCCCCCCTCAGTGAATCGGCTGTAGGCGTCGTCGGAGCAGCGTAAGGATCTCCCATAACAGACACGTAAGTTTTTCGTATTTATTAATCAATTAAAAAATTTTATGTCACCAAAATAATGAGAGAGAGAGAGAAAGGGCGTGCGCGAAACAGAGAGTGTGTGCGAGAGAAGGAGTGAGAAAGAGAATATTAAAAATAATAATTAAATTCAAAAAATAATAATGTGCACCATTGTTGAGTTTTACAGATAAAGAGTGAGAGAATATTGAAAATACTAAAAATAAATAATCATAATAAGAATCATCGGACCACTATGGCGAACCTCAGAACTCTCCCCCCACCACCTCTTCCCTTCATTACCCCCACCACGCTCGGAAAGAGGATCCAGCGCGGGGGGGAACGGAGGGGATAGGAGTGGGAGTGGCTATAGTGGTCCACATACTCTCGTCTTTTGTCATCAAGACATAATCCAGTGTATAAATAAAGGGCAGCTCTCACATTTTTTGTCTTCTACAACAAACGCGTGAATTGCGGTTCGAAACGGCCAAAACGGTTCACAGCCCGTGGTCCGTGTCCATGTATCTGCGTTTTCGCTCGATACCATGTGCACGCCACGCTCAGTCAACCTGCATTACCCGGGAGGCCAATGTGCACACAGCTGACTCAAAATCTGCCATACTGCCCGAGTCAATGTCCACGCGAACTACCCCCTCCACGACTAATCCCCCCCTGACCAGCGTTACACCCGCCGGGCGACCGTTGGCAATCTCTCTACTAGTCTCTGTTGTTACGAAGAGCTGCGATATCGACGCCGGCATGGCATCACCTTTCGATATTTCATGATCACTTGAGACCATATTATTTGTGCTGATGGCTTGATTTGGAGACAGCCCAAACTTTTCGAATTTTCCAGAGAAAAAAAAGAAAACGTTCGTTTCGTATGACCTGGTCCCTTTCGTCGTATTTAATTTTGTTGTGAATTGCAAGGTATAAGCAATCTCAAATCGATGTAAAAGTCCCGAAAGTCGCGGGACGTAACAATTACATGAAAAGAAAACTATAATGGATACTGTCGTTGATTTTCATAAAGAAAATTTTACGTTCTTCAAAATTGGTCCTATACATTTTTGTCTTCACTGTCACCATTTCGGCAGAGTATGCTATGAAAGTGTCAAAAACGATGAAAAATTTTGTTTTTTAATAGTTTTTATTTCATATTTTTTGCAAAAACGAGCGGTGCTACAATTCCAACAACTCAGATACTTATTATGTGCACCGTTCCGAACATTCTTTTTCCATATTTTTTCATCCAATGCTTAATTAGTGATATTTAAAATCAGAATTTGACTGGCCTAGATGACAGGTCTACATGGTGGGCATCGAAGGAAAATAAATCAAAATCAAGTTGATGAGAAATTCAGTTTAGGATCTAAAATCAAGATGGCGTAAACGGATCGAGATGAAAGAAAAGATATTCGAAAGAGAAAAATAATTCGTTGTTAGTCTCGCCAGAAGTTTTCTTGATCAATCGTCGCGGTTTGACGCACGGCGACAGATGAGGTTTGAAATAATGAAATATTTGCGACTTCGGTGTATAAAGGAGTACGTTAGGGCCGTCTCATATCTTTTAAATTTCCTTATTACTTGGTGTCGAGACGCTACCGGGTCTCTTGATGTAAATAAAACATGCCATCAAATGTTTTTCTAATATGTATTCATTCAGTAATTATTGCTATTTACTATTATGATACTTGTTGTTGCAGAACCGAAGTCACACACAGTCCAAGACGCAACGATTCATCCAGTCAAATGGACGTGTTAAGGTTCAATTTTCTGAAACTCGAAATGCGACAGACAGGCAAAGCAGAAATCCCTGGTGAGGATTTCATGAAGCAGGAAGTTGACAAAGAAGTAATGTTACAACATAGTAATTCTATGTTAGTGGAGTCAATATCATTACAATCAAACGAAAGGAAGAGATCACGACGACAAATTAATAAAAACCACGATAAATCCGGTACGATTCGGAACAATTCAGTATCATTAGAAATAATAAGTCTCGATGAATTGGCATGGCATGATAGCGCCGACGATTGTTGGATAGCAATTTACGACTACGTCTACGATTGTACGGAATTTGTTGGCAGCCATCCTGGTGGATCTGAAGTCATTCTCGAATACGCCGGTAAAGATGCCACACTAGCCTTCATTGGCACAGGGCACTCAAGTGATGCACGCAAAATCCTGGAAACACACGTCGTAGGTGAATTGCCGGCCAATGAAAGATTATTTCGTAAAGTCGATGGAGTCAAAATCGTAGAGTTACAATAAATCAGTTTTTTTTTTTCAAATCATAGACAGACATTGCTAAATAGTGCCCGAGTGTATGAATATGCTTCGAAGTACTATATAAATTTGATGTCCATTCAAAAGTTACAAAAATTTGTCAAAAAAATTATAAATCTTACAAAAAGTCCATCCAAAAAAAGTTTTCAAATAAACGGAAATCATCCAACGCACAGGTCACCAAGTACATAAAGCATTGCTTTTTTTTTTAATTAAGTTGTGTGAGAAATTATGTCACACGTATAAAAGAATCCATTAATTATAATCATAAAATTATTTGCTTAATGAATTTGAATTGAAGGGAAAAATTTGTATCGAAAAACAAAATTTATACAAAGTACTTGGCGATATTGTTATAGGTAGTCCATCAATTATGAATTGTGCCGTACAGTCATTTTACAAAACTCACAAAGCAACTAAATTTTTTTTTAAATTGGATTTTTTAAGCAATCAATTTTTAGATCATAAGCAATAGCTCCTAAATACAGGGTGATTTAGAATTCACATCACACGGGTAATGGCGCATATGTGGCGAATTCGGGGTGATTACCGAAAACAATATCCGTTTGAATAAATTTTATATTTACAATCATATTCAATTGTGAGCTAATTATAGTGTGGCTAATTACTAAGTGGCTTCCATAACGTGCTGTCGAATCGTTCCAACAGATATTTCCCAGAGCAGTGGTTGAACGATAGAAAGAGATACTCAACTCTACGGTCGGGGCGAGTTTTCAATAATTGATACGGTTTATTTTAACCGTCAATAGACTCATTCCAAGTTTTCATGTAGTGGCTTCTTTGCTCCCAGCTACTACGGGGTAAGGTTTGGAGTGTTGATTTTGGAAAAAAAAACTGACGTGTAGGAGATAATCGAAACAGTTTTTAGAAGAAAAATACTCCGCAGCGCAGAGAAAGTCCTAGAAATATGGTAAAAGTGAGGAAAAGGCGTAAAATTTATTTTTGCAACAAGAAAATAGAGCATAAAAGCCGAACGGCAAAATACAACCGAGTAAAGGGGCGTAATAAAGTACATTCACAATTTGGTTGTATTTCATTTAACTCGATTGTATGTCGTTTAGTTTTATTTTATTTTATTTTATTCTCTTGTGCTCAGTTTAATTTAAACAAACTTAATGATTTTAATTTGATCTAGATCGTATAATTGTGCGAAAACTTCCCTCGCGTAAGGGGGCGAAAGATTCTATCTGGAAAACCGGTCTGGGCTTTAGCCCATAGTAGTGTTACGTCCCGCGACTTTCGGGACTTTTTGCATCGATTTGAAATAGCTTATATCTGGCGATTTTCAATAGAATTAAATACGAGGAAAGGGACCCGGTCACACTAGAGGAACGTTTTATTTTTCCTCCTGGCAACACGGAAAGTTCGAGTTGTCATTCATCGAGCCATCTGCACAAGTACGTCTCAAGTGAGCATAGGCTATCGAGAGGTGACGCCATAGCGGCATCGATATCAAAGGTCCTCATTACGAGACGTCCATCGTCGGACATGAATATAAACAACCGCCGATGTCGGAGAAATCCTTGGCTATAGAAGATTCACGCGTGCATGGATAGAGAGAGAGAAAGAGAGAGAGAGAGTATGCCTCATCTAAAGCTATAGTGACCGGTGATCCTCTTTTTCTTTATCCCCGAATGAATACTTTATGAAATAAATTCCCGAAAGTACGTGAGTGAACGGATGTAAAAATGTAAAATCAAGAATGAACATGGGTACCTGGGTCAGGTCATTGGTGATGGTAAAGGTGGCGGTGAATAGTATGTAGTTTATTGCATTTAAGTATTCAATTATATTATTTAGAATAGCTTGAGATTTCCATGAGTCAAAATTGGTCAAAGAGAGGAGATTTCCTTTTTCGTTGAGATGCTTGCTGTTTCTTTCTCTTTGCTCTTAATTTATGGGCGATTTTAGCCTTGCTACAACTTTTCGGGAACAGCGTCTGGAAAAGGTCATCGGATGATTCTCGTGGATGATCTACATGAGTTCTGCACGTGATCGACAAATTGACGCAGTGGTCGAGTCAAGGGGACTCGATAGAGGAAAGACTTCGACGGGACACCCAACCGTCACGTCGCTAATGAGAATTAAATAAACATTCGGAAACATGTGGTTATACCAGAGCTGCTGTCGTCTGGTTACGAATATCGTCTTCCGATTAACCGGAACTACATGTTTAGAGAGAGAGAGAGAGAGAGCGCGCGCGTGGAAGGCAATTGCCTTTCAATAAAAATCACGAGGTTCAAGAGACATATGTCTCATCGATAAGTGACGCCGCAAATTCGACATCGCAATCCAACAAGGACCCCAAAGGCGTAGCAAGCGCATGATTTAATTAACAATGAATAATAATTTTACAAAGACCAAATTCAAAGATTCATGGAAATTTCATCGTGCATTAACAAGGATTATCCATAAACGATGTAATTGAGAAAGAATCCTTTTTAGTAGTTATTAAGAATGGTGAGCTAATGTATGCATGATTAATGCGCGGTTTATGAAATAGATTATTCCTATAGTAAAAATGACAAAGAATGATTAGGGAAATCACACAGGATCTGGAGTATAGGGACAAAGTTTTCAATGTTATAACAAACAAGCAAAGAATAATTAGGGAAACTATCAGAATCCGAGCGTTAACGTGGAATCAAGATAACCGGGTGATAAAAATCAATATCCATCAATGAATAATTTTAAATTGTTTCAAAATGGTTTCGCATTGTGTATTTTGAGTAGATCAATAATTACAGAATGAATTTATTGATTTTTCCCGATTATTAGAAAGATCGAGTCACTTAATAAAATAAAAATCGTTTGAGAACTATTTCACCATCAGTGGAATAATTTTAATCTGAAAGGCCTTACATGTACCATCGCGTTACAGGCTCGGCATGGCAAGGAAATCAAAAAGAAATAGAAATGAATAGAATGAGAGAATAAATCGAAGGCAATGCGGAGCAAGGGAGATACGAATAAATGGAGGAGAAATCGTCACCGAACGAGAGCACGAACGAAAAGACGAATGGAAATGTGCATGGCTGTATGTGCGTGTGCGTGTGTGGGTCACCGAGAGCCTACGGTGGACCAGCGCGTGGCCTGTAGGAGAAGCCGAAGAGGAGAACTCCTCTGCTGCGTGGTACCTCCGAAACGAGGGGCAGAGTGAGCGAGAGAGTAGATACCGTACATGCAAGTATGAGAGAGACAGAATGAACGTCTTGATGAAAAGACGGCGTATGCACGAGGGGAAAAATCGCTTTACGGATTATTGAAACACGGAATAATTATTAAAAAGGAATACAGAAATGAAAGTTTTATAATCAGGATAAATTTGTATTAATTAGAAGTATGGATTTTCAATTATATAGATTCGTAGCGGTCATTGGGAATGCGAGGTGGAGGCGGCGGAGGGACTTAGAGCGTTTTAGGCGGCTAAGGGCGTATCTCCCCACCGCCGAAGCTAAGTCATCCTGCAATACCCTATATAAAACCGGGTAATGAGCCCGCAGGGGGTCAGAGTTGTCAGAGCCGGGAGAAAATTTGAAGAGATCGAATCGCTGTCCGTCGTGTTAATCTATTTCTCTTTATATACTTCTCATCGTTTGGCCACAGTATCTCCAAATTTCTTTATTTTACTTTGTTTTATTCAAACTGTCTCCGTGGATTTCGATACGAACATTTTATTTTTGCGAGCGAACATTTTATTTTTGCAAACGAACATTTTATTTTTGTGAACGAACGGTTTATTTTCTTTTGTGAACGAACATATTTTTTTTTGTGGAATAAAAATATTTCACCGCTTATCAATCTCGGCTGAACATTCACTTTCATCCCATCTGCACTGAATTGTTCATCGTCTTCGTCGTTATATTCATCGTATTCTATAATCCTCCATATTCATCCAGTTCGATCATCAAAGTAGTAAGTATTTTTGAAATGTTTTCTCACATATATTCATATATATTCGCTCGTGTTGCGCGGTGTCTCCGATCTCGGTCGACACCCCATGACGTCCTAAGGACCGAAGGCGAGGGTTTCGGGTCGTTTGTATCGTAAAACCCATGGTGTAATTTCTTTCGTTGTTTTCCCTTTCCGTGTTATCCTTTTGAATTAAATTCAGTTTTCTGGAAATTTATATTTGCGTCAATCTCGGTCTTTCGGAAGGTTATGATTCCAGGAAGGGTAATTTATTTTTTTTTGTTGTGTTAAATCCAATGTCCGATAAACATTATTTTGTGAATTTAATTTTTGTTGTTGTTTTGTCCAAACTTGACTCTTGTGTTAGTATATTTTCAGACCCTTTAGAATTATTCTTGGTCCATTAAAAATATTTTGGCGTTTCCAAGCAACTATTTCCGGAGGAATCCGTAGTATTTCGATCTACTGTAGGATTATTTTCTTTGTGAATTTGTTTCCTTTTAGGAAGTGCTTATCCTGTAACTTCCGTGAAATATGTGCGAGCTAAATGTATTTGAAGAATTTACGATTTATTCCAGGAAATAAGGAATTAACAGTTTTTGTGTTTATAATTTGATGTCTATTTCTGATATAATTTTTCCGGGGTTAAATTCATTTTCGAGCATTTTAGAATTTCTTCAAGTGATTAAACTCAATCAAGTCGTGGTTGAATAAATTCAGTGTTGATTTTGGCTGTGAGGGTTGTCCCGTCTACTGACCATAGACCTCTTCCAGTTAAAAATAGCTGTCGCTGTATCAGTGGTCATTTTAGTCCTCGTGATAATTGCGTTTGTTCTTGCAATTTGCGCGGATAAGCCTCAGGAGGTTAATCTTGAGGATGGCCCTGCAGTTTATTTCCTTCCGCGTCAGTGACAGTTTAGTTCCCGTTTCATTCAGAATTTATCTAATGTGATCATACAATTTTTGTCCCTTTATATCACGAGTTTATTTGTCCGTTTTTGCTGAATTACAATTTATTAGTCTTTTCCGATGGATCTCGCTAAAATTAAGGAGTTTTGTTCGCGAGATTTTATTTTAATTTGCCGTTGTTACCAAATTATGCACTCTCCGCCCATCCTGAGCAAATTTCTGCAAGGTTAGGCTCGAAACAGGGCAATAACCTGGCCAATTCCGATTTTATTTCGAATAACGTGTTAAAGGGAAAGCCGCGCTTTTCTTGGCCGAGATGAGAAAAATCGAGGGTCAGGACGTAACAGTAGCTTCTTTACAGAGAAAACTTTGTTATTTTTAAATCATTTTTATTTCAGATATAATATTTCAAAAGGAATTCTGCACGACTATGCTACTTTGTACGTATGCACCATGCCTTCAAGAATCGATTACACTTGTTTTTTTGCTTTTCTTTCTTAAACTTATTTCGAGCGAAATTTTTTGAGTACGTGACAAATTTTAAACACCTGGATAAGAAATTATACCTTAAAAAAATGTATTGGTAAGAGAAAGCTTTCCGTTAAGCAAGCAGGATTGGTCAAAAAGGTGTTCAAATTTTTTCCAGTCATAGTCTAGTTCGATACTTTTTCCGAGGTTTAGTGTTTATTTTTCCGACAAAAGCCTTTATTCTAGCAATATGAATGATAATCAGGTAGGGAGCTCAATAGATAAACTGCCGTCAAGCTTTTAGAGACAACTCTAGAACCTCATAATTTTTCTTCAAGTCCCTCCACCTGGAAATCAACATTGGTTCTGAGACAAACATATTTTGAATGAAAAAAAAAATTACTGTAAATTTCGCAAAATTCACGCGATTACTGATTTTTCAACATTTTTAAGGGATAATTCAGAGACTCTTTAATTTTCTTCGGCTTCCCGCCTGATTATCATTATTGGTGCTAAATCGAAGGCGTTTATTGAAAAAAAAAAAAAAAAACATTCAGATTCGGGGAAAGCACGAAAGTACAATTAATTTTTTTTTCGATCCCACTTCAAAACTTTTGAGTTGCACAAAGCGAGATTTTTTTTTGCTTCAAGGGGGTCTAGTTATCATGAATAACAAGAATGGAACCGAGGAAATTGCACACATGAAGTCTTACAACTTCTAAAAATACTCATACTACTCGAACAACATTTATTTAAGAGGATGGGATCAGCGAAAATGACCGAACTTTCGTTATTTATTTATAGGAGATTCGTTCAGTGTAAGTTCCTACGTATCTATAGCCGCAGTTGTCAAGCAGGAATACAAAAGATTAGGAGGTCTCAGTGAGAATATTTTTTTTTTCGTTAAGATAATGTATAAATATTCATCGTATTCGTACATGTATTCATGGAAAAATGTTTCAATAAATAATTGAACAATTCAACATATAATCGCGTACATCTCGAATTTTCTATTATTTTGACGGGTCATATCATATATATGTGGGTCATTCCATGTGTGATCAACATGACCCAAACTCTGATCCTTTTATAATTGGTTCAAATCTCGAAAAAGGTTTGTATGTGTTCATAAAAGTATGCACGAATTTTCTTAAATGTTTCTTAGAAAGCGTTTATACGTTAGCAGCTGATACAATACATGTGAAAATCGACGATGTCCGAGTTTAAATTGAGTATAACTCAAAAACTATGCAACATCCGAAAAAATGTTGAGGATAAAAAAGCTTCAGAACAAAATAAACTTCTGTCATAATCACGCCGCGGGAGCGGAAGTGGGATTCCCTTGACGGATCATGAACTAGATTACTGCCGAGAGATTCCTTTCTACGTTTTTGAATTTTGTGTTGGCCCTAAAAAGGGTCGGTGGTTTGTAGCGAAGACTCTGCAGTTAGATCCGCGGCGATGGCTCCTTCCGGCTTGGAGCGGCCAGTTTTAAAGGGCGAGTAGCCTTCCGGGTCGGTGCGTACTCGTCTACGGCTGGAGTGGCGATGCGTCGCTTGGAGCCAGGCTGTGTGGTTGTCGGGGCTTGCTTGGCGGCCTCGGCGAGCAGATCGTAAAGATCTTCAAACTCTTTTTTTGCAAAGGGGGAGGGAGGAGGGATGTTGGTGTCTGGAGGTGGAAAGGAGGGTACGTAGGGAGAGGAGTTGAGGAGAGGAGGAAGAGGAGGAGAAAAATTTTCGCCAGGGATTTCGGGGTAATTGAAGGTGGGTAGGTCGAGTGGACGCGTAGTGGGATTGGAGCGTGGATAGGAGCGAGCGGTTAGCCGGGGGTCCTGCGAAGAGTGGATGAACACGAGGTTCTCCCCGGGGTGGTTTCGGAGGGCCCGTCGTATACGCTGAGTTTGATAGGCGAGGCCTTTCCGATTTCATGGCATGGAGGAAGCTTTAAGCTGTAGAAGCAAGCATTTTTCTGTTATTTCTTAATATTGTATTTGGTCTCTCATATTTGTACACTTTTTAAATTATTTTTATAAAATTCATACAAAAATATTTTGTTTTATTTTTCTTATTGATATTAATGAATATTTTATAATTACGAAAAAAAAGGGTGGTGAGCGTTAATCCTTTGTTACGTCATGCGACTTTTTGATGATTTGAAGAATCAGAACATCGCTAAAATATACAAACAGATATACAAATCTGCATGTTTCGTGAATGGGTACATCAAAATATATATGTATATAATATATATACAGTGAAGAAGAATGAAGAATATATATATATATACTAGGGGGGCTTCGCCCCCCTGCGCGCTTCGCGCGCCAACCCCCCATCTTGTGTTTGTGTCAGTTGTTAAAGAAAAACATTCTGGAAAGATGTTTTGAAAAAAAATTGTTTATATCTGTGTTAATTGGTTTTCGGATAAGAGTTTGGGTTGAGTTTGGGTTACCGATATGGGTAGTACCGATATATCGATTACTGAAACGGTTCAATATATAGATATATCGATTTCTGACTCCGTTCAATATATGGATATATCGATTCTTGAAACGGTTCGATATATTGAAATATCGATTTTTGACACATTTCGTTATATTTATACTCGATTCGATACATCGATATATCAATTCATCAATTCTAGACACAATTCGGTATATCGATATATCAACTTATCGATTCGTGACATGATTCGACGTATCGATGTATCAATTTATCGATTCTTGACACGATTCTGTTTCAGGTTGAGTGAAGATTCGCCGCATTTAAATAAAATTTTTTTTTTTCCTTTTATCGAATTTATAATGAATTATTTCTGGTAAAATTACTACTTCATTACAAATTCGATAAAAAGAAAAAAAAACATTCTAATTCAAATGCGGCGAATCTTCCACTCAACCTGAAATTCTCATCTTTTGACATACATTTTTTTTTCTACCTAAACTAATTATTTCAGGTGTGGCCTGTTGATAAATGAAAAAATTTTCATTATAAATTCGATGAAAAGAAAAAAAAAAATATTCAACTCAAATGCGGCAAATCTTCCACTCAACCTAAAATTCTCATCTGTTTGCATAAAATTTTTTTCGACCTAAACCAACTATTTCAGGTGTGCCCTGAAAAATTTTCATTTTAAATTCTATGAAAAGAAAAAAAAAAGTTTAACTCAAACGCTGCGAATCTTCCACTCAACCTAAAATTCTCATCTTTTGACATAAATTTTTTTTTCTACCCAAACTAATTATTTCAGGTGTGGCCCATTGGAAAATCGAAAAATGTTCATTATAAATTCGTTGAAAAAAAAAAAATTTCAACTCAAATGCGGGGCGAATCTTCCACTCAACCTAAAATTCTTATCTTTCAACATAAATTTTTTTTCTACCTAAACTAATTATTTCAGGTGTGGCCCATTGGAAAATCAAAAAAATTTCATTATAAATTCGATAAAAATGAAAAAAAAAATTTTAACTCAATTGCGGCGAATCTTCCACTCAACCTAAAATTCTCATCTTTTGACATAAATTTTTTTTCTACCTAAACTAACTATTTTAGGTGTGACCCGTTGGAAAATCGAAATTTTTTTTTTTAAACACCCTAGTATATACATAACATATGTATATACATGAAATGAGATGGAATTCCTATAATATCAGACTTTCAGATAGGTCGAGTTGAAACGGAATTCCCCATATATCCGGTTTTTAGGTAGGTTGATGTTAGACGGATTGATGTATCGATTTATCGATTTATCAAAAACCAAAATTCGATATAAATCAATATTCGATATATCGATATTTGATAAATCGACATTCGATATATCGATATTCGATATATCGATTCATATCGATATATCGATTCATATCGATATATCGATTCATATCGATATATCGATTCATATAGATATATCGATTTATATCGATATATCGATTTATATCGATATATCGATTTATATCGATATATCGATTTATATAGATATATCGATTTATATCGATATATCGATTCATATCGATATATCAAGTTGAGACAGAATCACCAGGCAGAATTATCAGGCTTTTAGATAGGTCGATTTAGACGGAATTCCCTACATATCAGGCTTTTAGAAAGGTCGATTTTAGACGGAATTCCCCATATATCAAGTTTTAGAAAGGTTGATTTTAGACGGAATGCCCCATATATCAGGCTTTTATGAAGGTCGATTTGAGATGGAATGCCCCATATATCAGGCTTTTAGATGGTCGATTTTAGACGGAATTTCCCATATTTCGAGTTTCAGATAGGTCGATTTTAGACGGAATTCCCTATATATGAGGCTTTTAGATAGGTCGATTTTAGACGGAATGCCCCATACATTCTTGACACGGCGGCGGCGGCGGCGGCGACGGCGGCGGCGGCGGCGACGGCGGCGGCGGCGGCGATATATTTATATAATATAGAACGATATATATATATATATATATATATATATATATTGTGACACGGCGTCACAAGACGAGGCTATATAGTCGCCTCGTCGAAGTCCGTCGCCACACAGATCCCCTATGTAAAATAATTTTAAGTAAAATAAGGTAAAATAGCGATAATCAAAGCAAGCCACGAAGTATTACCAGCGTCCCTTGTCGTCTCTCTCCCCCTTCCACTGCCACCGTCGTCCCATATCACACGCATACGAGCCAAGCTACAGCTGATCCCTCTCCTATGCCATTGACCCTCGAATACCCTCCCCCTTCCCTCTGCCACACGTAACCCCTCATCACCGAACAGCTGTCCCAGGATCGAAAACCCAACGTCATCGAAGACCCGGTCGACGAGCTCCAGGAGATCATCATCCGCATCACTGTGGCCACAGGGAAAGAAAAGAGAACAACAGTAAGGTGACGGCGGGTGAGGGAATTCAGCACGTGATCAAGCGAACCCTCGATCAAAACGACGGGTTCGGGCGAGATCGTGGCCCTCACCACGATTCCTCGCCTCGCACGGAATAATTGTGACGAGGGAGTTCATGGGTGCCAGACGATGTTCCTGGTGACGGTCACCAGGAACATCGTCTGGCACCCATGAACTCCCTCGTCACAATTATTCCGTGCGAGGCGAGGAATCGTGGTGCCAGAATTCATCGAAGAAGAAAGGAGAAGTCCCTGTGTGCCACATCGTGGCCAATAATTGCCGAGAGAGGAGCACCGTCGACGGCCGGGTTCAGTCATCAGCCAGAGGACCGGGAATTGCGTCACGGGTCGCCGAGGGCAGCACATTTCAGACCCTCGATTATCGATCTGCTATCCTGCGCAACGCGCTCGTGACGTCAGCTCCCAATCAACCAATATCGCATCGATTCTAGATCCCCCCTTCACCCAATTTCTCATTACGCATGCCCTTCCCCCAAATTACCCTTTTTCGGTAATTCCCACGAGCAGAGAGACGACGAAGGAAAATCACTTCGACGAGAGCCCCCGATAAAACCAGTTATATTGTATCGAGTCACTACGAGAATTTTTGCCAAGGATTGTATTGTGTGAGAGAAGGAGCGAAAGAACGAGATCCACGCTAGTACGCAAAGATCCAGTATCCCCAAGTGAGTTCGTTCCATTACCTTATCTTTTATTTAATATTTGGATTGTGCAGATTTTGCATTTTCTGAGCTTCATCAATTTTCCTTTTTTGGAGTAATTTTCGCGAAAGCACGTGTTCGCCATATTGGCCGCGTGCCTTGTTCCCCGTTGTATTATATAATTTGTGCGTGTGGCGACGTAGCGCGATCCCTTATTCCGAGCGAGCTTTTTTGTTAATTGCGTATTTTTTTCCCGTGATATTTGAGTTCGATTAATATCGTATTTTCCCGATAACCCGACACGGGTAATAATTAAGAGGCCCGCGAGCCGGTAAATTCACGTCCCTGAGATTCCCCTGACTAGTGAGATTATTTTTTTTTTCCTTTTTTTTTTTTATTGTTCCCGATTACCCTGTTTTTTTGTATTGAGTGAGAGAATTGTCGTCGTACTGACGGCTGGCGCCCAACAAAATCATTCATATTTTCTTTTTATTGTTTATCGAATAAATTGGAGATTGTCATTTTTTTTCTATTTCATCTCGTTTTTATTTCTGATCTTCCCCCGAGTTTTTCCCCATACGAAGCCCGGGTTCGCCTGGTTATAGTCCGGCTGAATGTCGAAAGGCCGTGACAATATATATATATGCATATGTATAGAAGAAAGAAGAAAACAAGAACGTGGATATTATTGAGAGGAAGGGAGAATAGCGGGAACCACCAATCATCGAGGGCGGATTCGGCTACCTTCACACATTTATTATCTAAAAATATGTGTTTGTACATAAGTAACGTGAAAGAGATGTATGGAGTTTATATGAGAAGCCAGACGAAACCTGAAGAATCACTCTTTCCACCGAGCATTCGATTACGGATCAAAAATCATCAAATCTGATCAGCGGAATACCTGTGCCGACGACAACAACGAAAGGAATTAATTACTGAAATCACCGTTGGTTGCAAGAGTGCAGCACCTCACGGTCGCTAATTATCTACCTGCTCGTTTTATGCACCAACCACCTATATACAGGAGCAACTTAAATAAATCAACGCATGCAAATACACTTCAATAAGTCGGATAAGAAGGCGGAATGACAAACAAATTTAATTAAAAATAAATTCAAGCATGAACACTAAATTATGGGTTCAGTCAATAAAAATTTAGAAAAGAAAAAGCGACACTATAGCGAAGTAAGAAAAGTTATTTTGAAATAAATTTACAGCAATATAAAAAATTGAAAGTTATTAAATTTTATTAAATTTTTGAAATTATCATATTACATTCTTTTTCTAGAATGCCTAGAGAATAAATCAGTATTAAAATTAATCAAAACCAAGATCTTTCGAGTAAATTTGGTTATTTTGGAACTAAAAATAATGTAAATCAGGAAAGAATCATCGTAGAACATTCATTCAAAAACGTAAAAAAGGGAAATCTTTAGCTGAAACACAATTAGTTAAAACTTTATTAATACAGTATAAAATAAGTAATTAAACGAACGTTAATCAATAAAGTTAAATTGGCGACACCACAAGTAGGGAGAACAGTCGCAAGGAAAGAGTAATTAGCATAAGAGGGAGAATGTATTTTGATTGGACGAAAGAAAAATTTTATTATCGAAGGCAAGATTATTTAAGGGCATGCGAGCCAAATGCGAACACAGAAGGTCGACAAAAGTTCGGAGTAAAGAATCAGCGAAAGTACTGTCAAAATTACAAACACTTTATTATACTGAATTGCTGAAATAAAATAAAATAAAAGAAAAAAAGAAATTAAAATCAACTCTAATTATTTATCGTGAACCATCGACCTCGGAATTTTCTTGGGCTTCCTAAGTTCTTTCGGAAAGAGTTTCAAGTGTTACGTCCCGCGACTTTCGGGACTTTTGCATCGATTTGAGATTACTTATATCTTGTAATTCTCAATAAAATTCAATACGAGGAAAGGGACCCGGTCATACGAGAGAAACGTTTTTTTTTTCTTTGGAGAACTCGGATAGTTCGGGCTGTCTTCAAATGAAGCCGTCGACACGAATATGGTCTCAAGTGAGCATAAATTATCGAGAGGTGACGCCATGGCGGCGTCGATATCGCAGCTCTTCATAACAAAACGTCCATCGTCGGGCGTGAAGAAAAACATCCGTCGATGCTGAAGAAATCTTTGGCCATGGCATCAGATTACTCAGAAGTGGTGGGCCTTTGTGCACAACGAAAAGCAATGTGCATGGTACACTAATACAGGCCAAGTGCAAAGTCTTTGCCTTCGTGAGAACCACAGGCGGTCTCTTTGGGTGTGTGTGAGAAGGAAAACAGGAGAGACAGAGCGTGTATGGCTCATCCAAAGCTAAGTGACCGGTGATCCTCTTTTTCCTTATCCCCGAATGAAGACTTTATGAACTGAATTCCCGAAAGTACGTGAGTGAACGGATGTAAAAATGTAAAATCAAGAATGAGCATGGGTACCTGGGTCAGGTCATCGGTGATGGTAAAGGTGGCGTTAGATTATAGATTATTCCATTCAAATGTTCAATTTTATTTTAAACTAGGTCGGGATTTCCATGAATCGAAATTGGTCGAAGAGAAGAGAATTCTTCTTTCAATCTTTGTTGTTTTTCTTTTTTTTCTTGCTCCGAAATTGAAGGAGGTTTTAGCCTTGTTACGACTTTTCGGGAACGGCGTCTGGAAAAAGTCATCGGATAATTCTCATGGGCGGTCTACATGAGCTCTGCACGTGATCGATAAATTAACGCAGTGGTCGAGTCAGGGAGACTCGATGGAAGAAAGATTTCGACGAAGCACCCAATCATCGACGACCAAAATTAAACAAACTTTTGAGAATATCTGTTTATGCTTGGACTGTTATTGGACTCCAATTTAATGAGCACTGAATGTTTATGCTGCACGAAGGGAACGTCGAGTCTATAGCCAAAGAAAGAGAGCAAGCAGCGCTTTGTCCCAAGTCCTGGGATTCAGAAGGCGTATGTCCCATCGACATACGAATCCAAGCTCTCGCCTACGAAGGAGGGGCGACACCAAAATTCGGCATCGAATCCAACAAAGACCCCAAAAGCATAGCAAGCGCATTATTAAATTCACGTTTTCCTTTTTAATTAACAACGACCCAATTCAAAGATTGCAGGAGATTTCGTAATGCATGGGTAAAGGTTTATGTGGAAATGAAAATTGTGAACGAATCCTTTTTCCTAAAATAATAATGACGAGATTGATGAGCAAATGTTTGTGTGATAGTTGCGTGAGCATCAGATAGATCTTTCCTGTGATGACAAGTAGGAGAAATGATAAAGCCGGAATCATAAAATTGCACAAGACCCGGAGTACATAGATAGAATTTTCAATTGTTATAACAAATGTAGAATCTGAATAACTGGTTAATAATTATGAGAATTTTGAGTAGTTTGGATACGCTAAAATAATTTCCTTTCGTATAATTATTGGAAAGAATTAATTGTAATCCAAAAGAAATTGCATGTCATACACCATTGCATCAGAACCTTCGCGTGGTGAATAATAAAAAAAAAAAAGAAATAGGAATGAATGGAATGAGAGAAAAGATCGAACGAAATCCAAAGCGAGAAAGATACAGAGAAACAGAGGAGAAGTTGTCACCGAACGAGAGTACGAATGGGAAAAGACGAATGGATGTGTATGTATGTGTGTGTGACATCGAGAGCCTATGACGGGTCAACGCGTGGCCCGTAGGAGAAGTCAAATGCAAGCATGGAGGGATGAGAAGGAGAGAGTGACCAGAATGAAGAAGAGGGGTTTACTCCTCCACTGTGTGGTACCTCCAAAACGAGGGATAGAGTGAGTGAGAAAGTAAATACGAAATATGTAAGTATGAGAGAGACAGATTGAGCGTCTTCATGAAAAGACGGCGTAGGTATAAGAAATTCGTTTTCTGATCATTAGGTAATAATGGAATAATTATTATAAAGGAATGCAGGAGTGAATATTATATTATCAGGATGAAATCGTGTTAATCATAAGTATAAATTTTCGATTATATAGATTCTAGGGGATCATTGGGGATGCGAGGTGGAGGCGGCGGAGGAGCCTGGAGCGTCTAAGGCATCTAAGGGCGTACCTCCCCACCGCCGAAACTAAGCCATCCTAGAGGACCCTATATAAGACCGGGTAATGAGCCCGCGTGTTGTTCGTTAGAATCGGGAGAAATCTTAAGTAGGCGGAATGTTCGTCAGAGTCGGAAGAAAATTTTAAGTAACGAATCGCTGGCAGTCGGAGGCCAGAGTAGATCTTAGTTTTAAGTCGCGGTATGTCAGAACGTTCAGAAACACAGAAATCCGGAGAAATTCTTACGCGAAATCGCTGTCCGTCGGGTCAGATTATTATTTCGTTTAGCCTCATTTTCATTTTTTAGAATTTTCCTGTTGTCTCCGGAATACCGTTTGTAGAGTATTAAGATCATAGACTTGTTTTATCTTTTGTTTTCCTTCCAAATAAAATTATTGAATCAGTGGAGATTTATAGTATTGAACTTTTTCTTTTCACCGCTTATTTTTCGTTCCATTTTTCCACGGTTTTCTTTCATTTTCGTCGCGAAATACCACAATCAGCTACATCGGATTATTCCAATTTGCATCCATCTGTTTGTCATCATATTCGCCTCTCGTTGTCATCGGTGCATCATTTCGTCTGCTATTACCATTGTCTGTGTCAATCATCACCATCGATTTACCTTTGTACCTGTTTCGATCATCAAAGTAGTAAGTATTTTAAAATGTTTTCTCGCATGTGTCAGTATATATTTGTTCGTGTTGCGCGGTGTCTCCGACCCCGGTCGACACCCCATGACGGCTCGAGTCCCGTAACCGAAACTACCGGGTTACTCACCGTTGAAGGTCTATGAAATATTTTCGTCGTTGTTTTCCCTTTTCGCGTTATTTTGTCGTTTTGGATTCAGATTTTTGGTGTTAAATTCAGTTTTATGGAAGTTCAGATTTTTGTGTTAAATTCAGTTTTATGGAGATTCAGATTTTTGTGTTTTATGGAAATTCAGATTTTTGTGTTAAATTCAGTTTTGTGAAGAGTTATGTCAATTTAACTTCAGTTTTGCGAAAAGTGTCTGACCAAAATTATTTTCTCAATTTTATCTTCCTCATGTTTAAGTTCAATTCTTTGTCGAATTTATTTTGCGTCCTTTAAAATTATTTTTATTTTGGTTTTGTGCAATTAGATTATTTCAATGTTCCAAGTAAATCATTCCGAAAAATCTGTTCGTGTTTCAATCAATAATAGGATTATTTTTCGTGTGAATTTATTTTCTCCTAGGAAGTGCTCATGTTTGTAAATTCAGTGAAATATGTGCGAGTAAATTCATTTGAGTCATTCACGTTTTGTTCCGGAAACTAATGGATCAATAGTGTTTTTTTGTGTTTATCATTTGATATTCATTTCCAATATAAATTTTATGCATTATCCGTGGTTAAATTCATTTTCGGAGATTTTTGAATTTCTTTGAGTGATTAAAAATTCAATCGAGTCGTGGTTGAGTAAATTCTGTGTTGTTTCTTTGCGTGAGTTGTCCTGTCAAATGACCATAGACCTTTTTCAGCTAAAAATAGCTATCGTTGTAGTAGCGGTCATTTTAATACTCGCGATAATTTCGTTTGTCCTTGCAGTTTGCGCGGATAAACCCCAGGAGGCTTATCTTGAGGATGGCCCTGTAGTTTATTTTCTTCCGCGTCAGTGACAGTTTAGTTCCCGTTTTATTCAGAATTTATTTAATGCGATCATACAATTTTTGTCCCTTTATATTACGAGTTTATTTGTCCGATTTTGCCGAATTACAATTTATTAGTTTTTTTTTCCGATGTATCTCGCGAAAATTAAAGAGTTTTTGTTCGTGAGATTTTATTTTAATTTGCCATTGTTACCAAATTATGCACTCTCCGCCCATCCTAAGCAATTTTCCGCAAGGTTAGGCTCAAAACAGGGCAATAACCTGGCCAATGCCGATTTTATCTCGAATAACGTGTTAAAGGGAAAGCCGCGCTTTTCTTGGCCGAGATGAGAAAAATCGAGGGTCAGGACGTAACACAAGGATCCAGGATTATTTAAATTTAAATTTTGAAATGAACTCAACCAAAGTAAGTAATTTTACTTATTATTTGATTTTGTGAATTACCAACGTATCAACGGGCTATATAATTTTTGGCGTATTTTATCATAAACAGTGTTTTTTTTTAAATGAAAGTAAAAAGAAATCGTCAGTGTCAACGAAAAATAAAAACTTGAATTTATTTGGAATATGGTAATTTGCGCTCTTCGCCCTTTCCCGAGTATTTTTCTTAAAGATTAGACTCAAAACAGGGCACTAACTCGATTTAAACTTTTACTTCCAAATAACGTGTAAAGGAAGAGAATCTCTTCCTGACCGAGATAGAGTAAAATGTCAATCGGGACGTAACATAAATTTTGGGGGCTCGTCCGAGATCAATTGAGTGCAAATTTGAACTATATACATGTATAATTATTCAAAATTTTAATAATGAGTCGTGAAATTTTTCTGAATAAAAACGAAAATTAATACTTCTAAAATAAATGTGGGGAACGAGATCCAAACTTAAAGTCGATGATGACGTTCTTGGAAAATATGTGTCTGAACGAAAATCAAGAGCCGAGCAAAAAACAGTAGAACAACACAATGAAAAACGTACACGATCAAGTAACTCTAAGGAAAAAAATAAAACTAATACCCCAATCGTATCGCCACGTAATCTGTTAGGAAGAGTCACGTCTTCACCGGATTTGGAAATTCACGAACAAAGTAAAGGAACAAATACTGAGGAATCATACGAAGATTCATTGTTAAAAATTGATGCTAGTAACATTGATTTTTCAAATAGTGGAAATGTAACGGAAAAGTTTGTTGAAAGTCCAAAATCAATCTAATTAGAGAAAGTGGGAGAATTAATAGCTAATACTTCAAATTTCGAACTTGTGTCATCTACATTGAATGAAAAATATTTAAATAAAAATTCGGAAGCAGAAAAAGAAATCCATCGGACCTGTGAATTTTCAAATTTGGTTTCATCAGTTCAAAAGAGTTTTGCACGTGATATTCGTTACATACCACAGGGAAGACCGACTTTGAGATTATTACCAAAAGTATGTTCATTTAAAAAGAAAGTAATAAAAAATAATTCAAGAAAAAAATCATTAAAAACATCTACAGAAAAATCGATAACTAATAAAGAAACGAAAAGTACTAGAGAAACCCTAAAACCGAAAAAATTGTTTGAAAACACCTTAAATACAATGGGAAAGGACGAAGATGGTAATTCCGATGATGAAAATGGTGCCAATAAGCATCAAACGGATAGGAGAAAAATGTCATTACCCCCAGTTGGATCTAGCGGGATAGGAAATTTGAGAGATGCTTTAAAATTAATTCCGGAATTTGATGGAAAAAGAGAATCATTAAATTGATATGTGGCAGGATTACAGGATGCATTAGAAATTTTAGGACCAAATCTTGAAAATCACCTGTTAAAATGGTCAAAAACCAAATTATCACCTTCAGTCTGGATAAAGATTTCAAAGAATTCCTTTGATAATATTGAGAAATATATAGAATACCTTCAAATCACATATGACCCACCAAGAGACATTTATCAATTGACGGGGGAATTGGGATGTGCATTTCAAAAACAAAAAGAGACTGTCGATGAATTTTCACATCGAATACAAGAATTAGCAGAAAAAATATTAGAAGCATTTTATCATAAAGAGGGATATTTGGATCAAGATGAGAGAAATCGAATTGAGAAAATGGCATTGGGATGTTTTGTAAAAGGAATAAAATTAAAATATCGGCAGGAAGTTAAAGATTTTAAAACACTTAGAGACGCGATCGCACATGCTAAAACAGTTGAACGAGAATTGGATGATTATGAAAAATTAAGAGAAACCGAAGTATTAAAACAAAAAATAGACAAACCTGAAAAGAAAACAAGCATAAATTATCTTGAAACAGGAAAACCAGATGTAAGTAAAAGTACAGAAATTCAAGGTAAGTTCATCTGTCAACTATGTGGAAAGATCGGTCACACAGCTGATCGGTGCCGATCTTCTTCCACTCAATCAGATTTAGCAATTGCTATTACGTGCCAATTGTGTAAAAAAACAGGTCACAGTGCCGAAAAATGTTCAACACTGGCCCCTGTTCAGCAATCCAGAGGGTCTCTTATCTGCAAACATTGTGGTAGGACTGGCCATACTGTCGATAGGTGTTTTAGAATACCTACTGCAGTGACACCTACTGGCTTAACCATTTGTCAAATATGCGGAAAAAGGGGGCATCCAGCTGAAAAATGTTACAATCGGCAACAGTCTTTTGAGCCACAAGGTTTTGTTAATGATCAGGGTCTTCAAACAGGGCAACAAAATAACGGGCAAAAATCAGGGATTCAGTGTTACGAGTGTCAGGGTTGGGGTCATTTGGCCAGAAATTGTGGAAATAAAAAGAGTTACAGTCATCAGAGACCACAAAATCAGGGATATCTTCAACAAGATTTAAATAATTTGCCAGTACAGGGAAACGGGAATGGCCCACCAGTACCGGGTGTTCAAACGGGGGCCACTTCCAAAGTACACCCAACTCTAACTATCAGTTCAATGCCAAAATAAACTTTCAGCCACAAATAATAGATGTTTTCCTTACTCGTCCTGAGGGAAATTTAATTGCACCTACTGTTTTATTGGGAATAAGTGATTTAACAACTGAAACAATTGTTATGATGCTTGACACGGGAGCAAGTAAAAATATTTTTGTAACGCATGCACGATTTCTGCGTTTTTTGTACCTATTAAGCGGGCGTAAAGTGACCCTTTTTTGACCGGCTCGAAAAAGCGGGCAATAATGAATTCATTATTGCCCGGTTTTTGAATAGGCGGGCTATAATGAAAATAAGCGGGCTATAATGAAAAAAGCGGGCTATAATGAAAATAAGCGGGCTATAATGAAAATAAGCGGGCTATAATGAATCCATTATAGCCCGCTTATTTTTATTATAGCCCGCTTATTTTCATTATAGCCCGCTTTCTGAAATTCGTAAAAACGACCGTGTGCGTACATATACAATATATGATATTGTATTTCGCCCACTTATAGGCACAAAAACACAGAAATCTATACATGCATTACAAAAAATATGGTGTGCGCCAAGGGCTCAGTGGACTTTTTTACCTCGTGTGTTTGCAGTACTCGTCTTCGGCTCGCACACGCACTCGTCTTCGGCTCGCAGACGCACTCGTCTTCGGCTCGCTCCTGCACTCGCCTTCGGCTCGTGCGAGCTCACCCTCGACTCGTGCTAGCTCACCTTCGACTCGTGCTAGCTCGCCTTCGACTTGTACTGCAAATTCCACACTCGGTCTAAAAAAGCCCACTTTACGCCCTAGGTGCACAATATACTATTTGAAGGAACAATGTTTAGGGAAAGATTTTTCCATTTATCATGATGAAATATTAAGACTTAGTGGAATAACTGATAACTTCGTGTATACCTTGGGGTACATTATAATCAATACTTTAGGAAGAGAAACGACGTACCATATAGTACCCGATAGCTTTCCAATTGTACAAGCAGGAATTTTGTCAACAGAATATTTTCAGGAGAATTTAGCAAAAATAGATTACGAAGAGAGTTGTTTACAAATCCGTGATCAGAGGATACCATTTTACACACGGGAAAGTATAATTTTTCCACCACATACAACGAAACCATTTTATGTGCGTTTAAAGAATAATGATGATATGAAGGAAGGATATTTGCCAACTTTATCAGCAGGAGAGGGAATTGTTTTTCAGCAGGGTCTTGTAAAAAATATCGGCGGTAAGGCTCATATTCTTGTAACCAATAATTATGATCAGGAAGTTGGAATAGAAATACCGGTAATACAATTGGAAACTGTTAAACCAATGGTTGAGATTCTACATACTGAAACAAATTTGGGTTTAAGAGATATCAACGCAGCAAAGATTGATGAAAAAGAAGAAATTGAACAAAAAAATTACTCAGGTTCTCGATTTTCCTCAAACTGTAATAAGGAAAAATTTAATAAAGAAACTTATGAAGAAAAATTTCGCGAGGAAAGAAATAATGATGAAGAGATTTGTTTTAATGATAATGAGAAAAATAAAGATGATTTTGTTGAGTTGAAAAAGGAAAATGTTATTAACGATATTGAAGAAGAAAGAATAGAAAAAGAAAAAGAGAGTTTAAAGAAAAATCCGAAACTGTGCTTGGGTGACCTCGAAACTTGCGAAGCGTTAGTGTACATGTCTAAGGAGACCTCTGAGACACAGCGTATGGGTCCCTCGAAGACTTTGAGACATTTCGGAGAAAAAATGAAGGAAAGAAATTGTGCAGAAATAAAGAAAGAAAGAGAGAAATATGTAGGAAAAGAAAGAGAAAAAGTTAGTTATGATGATATTGAGAATAAGATTTGGGTAGAAGAAGAAACTTTTGTGGAAAAAGATGATTTTAAAAAAGATGATATTTTTTATATGGAAAAGGTGGATCCGAAGGATATAATTGCGAAAATGGGTTCAGAAGATACTCAAAATTTTGATATTTTTGAAATTAACAAAAATACGAAAATAAAGACCGAAGATAAAAATAAGCCATGCCAAATGAACATGAAGTCAGGAAAGATAATTCCAGTAATGACTACTTATGACAATGGAATTAATTCAGTTTTGACTGAGGATATTATACTTCATGAAAAAAGAGAGGAGTTAGCTTTATTTCCTTCTAATAATAAAGGAGTTACTGAAGATAATCTAGAGAAAAAGAAATGTTATGAGTTCATAGATCCTCTTGTGGGAAGCAGATTTCTGATAAAGGCAGAATGTTTTGCCACAAATATTGATGAGCCAAATTACAATCCATTTGTTAAGGTGCTAGAGTTATTAAGATTAGAACATTCAAATTCAAAGGAAAGAACGGAAATACATCCCGAGTCGAAATTTACGCCTCATTTAATACTCTTAGCATCCAACACATCCTCTTTATATCCCATTTGCTCCTCGAACTCCTCTTTTGCACCTCCAAGTCCTCCAAAGTCGAAAATTAGCAACCATTTAAAGCCTCTTTCATGCTCTTCGAGCTCGAGCTCCTATTTAGGGCCTCCCAAGTCCTCTGGTTTCATGATTTAGCAACCATTTTGATACTCATAACGTCCGGCCCACTCTCGAGCTCTCATTTTGAACCTCGAAGTCCTCCAGAATCATAATTTTATACATTATATCAAATACTATAGTATAACGCTCAGTGCAAATATATCTCTTACCTTTTTTATGCTGAATTTCGTAATAAACAATTTGACCGATTTAATTTTTTTATTTGGTTTGATTTTCATTGGCTTTGCACAGTTTCACCATTTGACACTGGACTATCACAACGCTAAAAAATCAAAGAAAAACAAACAAAATAAAAAAATTAAATCGGTCAAATTGTCTATTACGAAATGCTGCATAAAAAAGGTAAGAGGTATTTTTATTGTAAGATTTTTAATTAATTAATTATCTGGCCTCAAAGTATTTTACCTTCTCATTCATCATCTTTTTTTGCTTATAACTTTTTTATTATTAACTTTAGCGCAAGAAGTTACGGAATTAAGTTGTAGACAATTTTATCAGGTACAAATAAGCTCTTCACAAAATTTTTGTCAGCTTCATGGTTACGGAGATAAATTAAAAATAATATTTACTCCCTTAACTTCAAGATGGCGGTTGTTCCTCACCTGCTAGAATCCCGGAAACTGAGTTTTACACTCATGGTCGATCCCCTACAAAATGAAAAAAAAAATCGCTACCTAATACCCAAAATGCACAGAGGACCCTTTTTGAGGCACCATTTGACTGGACTTAATACATGAGCATAAAAAACGCAGAAATCAGTACATGTGTAACAAAAAATATAGTGTGCACCATGCAAGGGCTAAGTGGGCTTTTTGACCTCGTGTGGTTGCAGTACTCGGTCTAAAAAGCCCACTTTACGCCTTTGATGCACAATATACTATTTCAGCAACACGTACAATTACATTTGCAATATGCGAAAAAATATTAAGTATAATACTGAAATAGAAAATAGGAAAATAATTATAGCCAATGCCTCAACATAGTATCGCCTTATTCACAGTCTTACATGTCTATATAAAAATTTTGATGCTGAAACCATACCTGGTTCTCGAGAAATATATTTAAGTGACGTGAAAAAGGTAAATTAATTATATCAATATTAAGGATTTTATATACATAATTCTGTTCTATTCAGAATATGAAAATTCGAGATATCAATTTTCAAACTTTAATTGCCTGCAGTCATTTTGAACTCAATTGTTAATTAACAGGTGAGTAAAATTTTCACTTACTGTCACCTTGCACATCGTCTCACAAGCCCATATAACAATTTTCATTTTTGAACTATACATGGATCTTGATAAATGTAATTGTTAACTAAAGTACCCTAAGTAAATTTATTACATGAATATTGTATTTTTTTCTACACTATCCTGTCCTGCTCACATTTTCAATATTCCACAAATGAATTTTATAATTCTATGCACCTAGTTCTTATGAAATCCATTTGTTAATTAATTTTTTTTTAATTAAAATTTTTATTGTTCACATGTATTTATTATATTAAATAAAACTCACAGTCTTACATAAAAATTTTGATGCTGAAACTACACGTGGTTCTCGAGAAATATATTTGTTAACTAACGTAAAAAAGGTAAATTAATTGTATAAATATTAAGGTTTTTGTATATATAATTCTGTTCTATTCAGAATATGAAGATTCGAGATATTAATTTTCAAACTTTAATTGCCTGCAGTCATTTTGAACTCAATTGTTAATTAACAGGTGAGTAAAATTTTCACTTACTATCACCTTGCAAATCGTCTCACAATCCCATATAACAATTTTCATTTTTGAACTCTACATGGATCTTGATAAATGTAATTGTTAACTAAAGTACCCTAAGTAAATTGATTACATGAATATTGTATTTTTTTCTACACCATCCAGTCCTGCTCACACTTTCAATATTCCACAAATGAATTTTATAATTTCAGTTCACCTAGTTCTTATGAAACCCATTTGTTATTTAACAATTGAATAAATTTTTGCACTGTATATCACCTTTTTACTGAAGATCACGTTGTTCTATTCAACCCGGTGAGACAGAGCTTTTCCATTAGAACTTGTAGACTAATGTCATTTAAATACGAAAAAGTCATAAGGAATCGATAGCGTAGTGGTAGCGTGTCAGTCGTTAGGTAGGTCGTTAGGTAGGTCTCAGTTGAAATCTCAGGTAGGAAAAAAATCAATTTCGACGGAATAACGTCCGGACTACGAAGCCGGAAACATTCGTAAAAAAAAAAAAATTCCCAGAGCGTTAATTTTTTTTTTTAATAATTATTTGACGATCAGAAGTGCTGAATTCACGGATTGAAGGATAGTGGGTTCGAGTCCCGGTCGGTGACTTTTTTTTTTGAAAATGTGCAAGATTTTTAAAAATAATGGAACAGTATTAATTTAATTCATCGATGATTTTTAATTGCTAATTTATAGATAATAAACTATATTTATTATGCCAATTTGCCCTGACGGAAATCCAAACCAGGCCCGGGATAAAAGTGGAAAATTTCGACACGGGTACAGGCGGCCGAGTGTAAGCGAGGGTTTAATGAGGTTCTCGTAAGATCCTCATTTCAGCCTCGATAGGTGCGATTTGTCTGTTTTCTGCAAGTTTTAGGCGCTAAAGAGGATCTCATTTTCTATGCGATTTGATCCTCTCTAGGCACTCTTAAAACCTCGAAAAGAGGATGTTGGAGGTTCTAAAGGAGGAGGTAAATTTCGACTCGGGATGAGATAATTAAACATGGAGCTGATAGATTTCATATACCAGGGGAAGTACTAGGGTCCACGGACGTGATAACACATAGGATTCCGACTACTGATGATTTCCCCGTAAATTCTAGACAATATCGATTCCCAGTACAGCATAAAGAAGAAATACGAAAACAGGTAGCAGAGTTACTTGAAGCTGGATTAATTGTAGAATTAAGCTCTCCATATAACACACCTGTATGGGTCGTGCCAAAAAAACCTGATTCGCAAGGAAAACCGAGATGGCGGATGGTTCTTGATTTTAGACAATTAAACGAAAAGACAATAGGAGACGCATATCCCCTGCCAAACATTGTTGATATTTTGGATCAATTAGGTGGAGCTAAATATTTTTCAGTTTTTGATCTTGCATCAGGATTTCATCAGATCAGTATGCATCCGGAGGATCGTCATAAGACAGAATTTACCACTCCTTATGGTCATTATGAGTACACTCGTATGCCAATGGGATTGAAAAATGCACCTCCTACTTTTCAGAGAGCAATGGATATGGTTTTGATGGGCTTACAGGGGCAGGAATTGTTTATATACCTGGATGACATAGTCATTTATGCGAAAAATTTAAAAGAACGAAAAATGTAAAAAGTTAAAAGACCGATTAAGAAAAGCTAATTTGAATTTGCAACCAGATAAGTGAGAGTTTTTGAAAAAGGAAGTAGTTTATCTTCGACATGTAATTAGTGAGGAGGGACTACGGCCAGACCCTAAGAAATTAGAAGCAGTTCAAAGGTTTCCACGGCCAGTTAACGTAAAAGGAATTAGACAGTTTTTGGGATTGACAGGATATTATAGACGTCTTATTGAAAGCTATGCCAAATTAGCCAAACCATTGACTAACCTTTTAAAAGATAAAGTACCATTTTTATGGGAAGAAAATCAAGAAGAAAGTTTTGAAGAACTAAAAATTAAACTCTGTACTAAACCAGTTCTGATTTTTCCTGATTTTTCCAAGAAATTTATAGTAACCACAGATGCCTCTGGTTATGCAATAGGGGGTATTCTATCACAAGGATTAATAAATAAAGATAGACCAATAGCATACGCTTCTCGTACCCTTAATGCAGCAGAAGTTAAATATGATACTTATGAAAAGGAAGCTTTAGCGATTGTTTATAGTGTTTTACATTATCGACCGTATTTATATGGACAAAAATTTACATTGGTAACAGATCATAAGCCCTTGATGTGGTTTAGGAATTGTAAGGATGGTAATATGCGAGTATTAAGATGGAGATTAAAATTAGCAGAATATGACTATGATGTAGTATATAAGGCAGGAAAGACGAACGTAAATGCAGATGCTTTATCACGAAATCCTGTTGAGACTACATTAAAGGAAACATTTGACGAAATTTTTCTGACCACCACAGACAAAATTAACGCATTAACTGATAAAGAAATTTTGGAATTATTGAATGAAGATCAAGACGATTGTGACGGTATCAGCGATGAAGAAGTGGAACAAGAACCAGAAGATCCGGAGAACGATTGGAAACAGTCACTGACTCTTTCTGAGTTGGCCGGAATCGAGAAGCCAATTTTACAAATGAAAATCTTTAAGGATTCAGAAAACATAGCAGATAAAACATCAGAAGAAACCGGAATCAATGTTTTAACTGAAGAACGAAGACAAACAAGAAGTCAAACCAGAGCTCACCCGAGTCGAAATTTACCTCCTCCTTTAGAACCTCCAACATCCTCTTTTCGAGGTTTTGAGAGTGCCTAGAGAGGATCAAATCGCATAGAAAATGAGATCCTCTTTAGCGCCTAAAACTTGCAGAAAACAGACAAATCGCCCCTATCGAGGCTGAAATGAGGATCTTACGAGAACCTCATTAAACCCTCGCTTACACTCGGCCGCCTGTACCCGTGTCGAAATTTTCCACTTTTATCCCGGGCCTGGTTTGGATTTCCGTCAGGGCAAATTGGCATAATAAATATAGTTTATTATCTATAAATTAGCAATTAAAAATCATCGTTGAATTAAATTAATACTGTTCCATTATTTTTAAAAATCTTGCACATTTTCAAAAAAAAAAAAAAAAAAGTCACCGACCGGGACTCGAACCCACTATCCTTCAATCCGTGAATTCAGCACTTCTGATCCTCAAATAATTATTTTTAAAAAAAATTAACGCTCTGGGAATTTTTTTTTTTTACGAATGTTTCCGGCTTCGTAGTCCGGACGTTATTCCGTCGAAATTGATTTTTTTCCTACCTGAGATTTTAACTGAGACCTACCTAACGACCTACCTAACGACTGACACGCTACCACTACGCTATAGATTCCTTATGACTTTTTCGTATTTAAATGACATTAGTCTACAAGTTCTAATGGAAAAGCGCTGTCTCACCGGGTTGCATAGAACAGCGTGATCTTCAGTAAAAAGGTGATATACAGTGAAAAAATGTATTCAATTGTTGAATAACAAATGGGTTTCATAAGAACTAGGTGAACTGAAATTATAAAATTCATTTGTGGAATATTGAAAGTGTGAGCAGGACTGGATGGTGTAGAAAAAAATACAATAGTCATGTAATCAATTTACTTAGGGTACTTTAGTTAACAATTACATTTATCAAGATCCATGTAGAGTTCAAAAATGAAAATTGTTATATGGGCTTGTGAGACGATGTGCAAGGTGACAGTCAGTGAAAATTTTACTCACCTGTTAATTAACAATTGAGTTAAAAATGACTGCAGGCAACTAAAGTTTGAAAATTGATATCTCGAATTTTCATATTCTGAATAGAACAGAATTATGTATACAAAATCCTTAATATTTATATAATTAATTTACCTTTTTCACGTCACTTAAATATATTTCTCGAGAACCAGGTATGGTTTCAGCATCAAAATTTTTATATAGACATGTAAGACTGTGAATAAGGCGATACTAAGTTGAGGCATTGGCTATAATTATTTTCCTATTTTCTATTTCAGGATTATATTTAATATTTTTTCGCATATTGCAAATGTAATTGTACGTGTTGCTGAAATAGTATATTGTGCATCAAGGGCGTAAAGTGGGCTTTTTAGACCGAGTACTGCAACCACACGAGGTCAAAAAGCCCACTTAGCCCTTGCATGGTGCACACTATATTTTTTGTTACACATGTACTGATTTCTGCGTTTTTCATGCTCATTTATTAGTCCAGTCAAATGGTGCCTCAAAAAGGGTCCTCTGTGCATTTTGGGTATTAGGTAGCGATTTTTTTTTTCATTATGTAGGGGATCGACCATGAGTGTAAAACTCAGTTTCCGGTATTCTAGTAGGTGAGGAACGACCGCCATCTTGAAGTTAAGGGTGTAAATATTTTTTTAAATTTATCTCCGTAACCATGAAGCTGACAAAAATTTTGTGGGAAGCTTATTTGTACCTGATAAAATTGTCTACAACTTAATTTCATAACTTCTTGCGCTAAAGTTAATAATAAAAAAGTTATAAACAAAAAAAGATGATGAATGAGAAGGTAAAATACTTTGAGGCCAGATAATTAATTAATTAAAAATCTTACAATAAAAATACCTCTTACCTTTTTTATGCAGCATTTCGTAATAGACAATTTGACCGATTTAATTTTTTTATTTGGTTTGTTTTTCTTTGATTTTTTAGCGTTGTGATAGTCCAGTGTCAAATGGTGAAACTGTGCCAATGAAAATCAAACCAAATAAAAAAAATAAATCGGTCAAATTGTTTATTACGAAATTCAGCATAAAAAAGGTAAGAGATATATTTGCACTGAGCGTTATGAGTATTTGATATAATGTATAAAATTATGATTCTGGAGGACTTCGAGGTTCAAAATGAGAGCTCGAGAGTGGGCCGAACGTTATGAGCATCAAAATGGTTGCTAAATCATGAAACCAGAGGACTTGGGAGGCCCTAAATAGGAGCTCGAGCTCGAAGAGCATAAAAGAGACTTTAAATGGTTGCTAATTTTCGACTTTGGAGGACTTGGAGATGCAAAAGAGGAGTTCGAGGAGCAAATGGGATATAAAGAGGATGTGTTGGATGCTAAGAGTATTAAATGAGGCGTAAATTTCGACTCGGGCAGCAACGATCAAACGAGGTTAACTTATCTGAAATAAATAAAGAACGAAAAATGAAATCGGATCATCAAAATGAAGTAATTGAAGAAAATACAGAATCAGAAGTAAGTGACTTTGAAGATAAACTACAACCGAATAAGGGGATTAAAAAGAAGAGATGTACAAAACAACATCAAGAAAAACGACAAGAGAAGACACAACCAAAAAAGGGACGACCACATATTATAAAAGACAAAGTAAAGCAACACAAGAAAAAAAGCAAGAAAGTACAGAAAATAACAGATTCGGACGAAATATCGGAGGAAATAACTGACGATAACAGTGACCAAGACGACAACGATAACACTAAAAGTTATACTGACAATGAAAATAGTGATGATCAAATTGAAATCAAATCTATAGGAAATAACAGCAATCCAGATTATGTAAAAGTAACATTACCAGGGAATATTATCCAGTCTAAGGATCTTTTCTTTACAAGGAAAGATAATTTAGTCATTTTTGTGACAACAAAAGGTGAACCTTTCGACTTAGGGTCAAGAAAATTGGCTGATCGGAATGAGTTACCCTATTTTTCAGACCTCAAATTAGGAACAGCGAGTATTGAAAAACGAAGAAATAAATATTATATAGGTTTAACCGTTAGCGATGAATCAGGAGAAGGTCAACTACAGACCGTGAATCACATTAAAAGCTCTTTTCAAAATTTGAGGAAATTGGCGGAAGAAATAGGAATATGTAGCTTGAGTATATCTCAAACGGATTTTATAGGTTACGTTCCTTGGGACAAAATAACTACAGAGCTCCGATTGGAATTTCTGAATAGCCCATTGAAAATAATCGTTTGTCATGGAATAATTAGGTATCCAGCGAAAACAGAACGCGAAGGGATAATTCAGGAAATGCACAGCATAGCTGTTGGAGGTCATCGAGGAATTACTAAAACTTATAACAGAATTAGACAAAATTATTACTGGGAAAAGATGAAAACCGACATACAATATTTTATCCAACGATGCTTACCATGTCAATTAAAAAAATGTGTAAGGATAAAAACAAAACAGCCGACGGTAATCACGGATACACCAGGTACTGCATTTGACAAAGTAGCTATGGATATAGTAGGGCCAATACCGAAAACAAAACAAGGAAATGAATATATTTTAACGATTCAGGACCAATTGACTAAATTTTGTATGGCAATACCTATACCAAATGCAACTTCGGCCATGATCGCCGATGTAATGGTTAAGCGATTTATTAGTATATTTGGACCTCCAAAGGCCATATTGACCGATCAGGGTCGCAATTTCTTAAGTAGTTTAATCAAACGTGTTGCTAAAAGATTCCGAATAAAGAAAATTATAACCACAGCTTTTCATCCTCAGTCTAATGGTTCTCTGGAAAGATCACATCATGCCCTCGGGGAGTATTTGAAACAGTATGTAAACAAAGAATTTGAGTGGGTTGAGTTAGCCGTTTCCAATTACAATACTAATATACATGAAGGAACAAAACACACTCCTTACGAATTGGTTTTTGGTAAACTAGCAAGAATACCATCAAGTGAACCTTTGCAAGAAGAGGATAAATTTCCAACGTATGAAGCATATTTAGTAAAACTAATAACTCAATTACATGAAATACGAGAAATAACAAGGGAAAATTTAATAAATGCAAAGCTAAAATCAAAATTACATCATGACCATAAGATTAATCCAAGAACCTCTAAAGTAGGGGACAATGTATTTTTGCAACAGGGACCTAAGCCCAAGAAATTAGGTGATCAGTATACAGGGCCACATACGGTAGTGGAAGTTTTAAGTAATCAAAACATTAAAATAAAAAAACATTAAAATAAAAACCCAAGAAATTAGGTGATCAGTATACAGGGCCACATACGGTAGTGGAAGTTTTAAGTAATCAAAACATTAAAATAAAAACCAGTAAAAATACACAGGTTGTGCATGCCAATCGTAGCATTCCCATATAGCACCATCCTAAACAACTTATCAATAAAACCTCTGTAGTGGAACATGGACATGATATGCAAATACAATTATAGAATAAACTCATTTTACAGAATGTCTGGATCAAGAAATGCTGCAAAGATGTTGGAGGATTGGAGCAACGGAGGAATAAAACCAATATACTCCATTATTAGCAACAATAGAGGAATGACACATGGGCATTTTAAAGTCCAAGTAAAATATGGCGAATTTATAACAACTGCAACTGGAAAATCAAAAACAAGTGCAAAAAAATCTGCTGCAAGGGGAATGATTAGAATATTAAGACGACAGAAAGTAGCAGTACCAGAAATTACTGAAGGAATGAGTTTGAAAGAAAAATATAATCGGATTCGAAATTTTTATCTTAACAAAATCAAGGAGGTCAAATTAATGCAATTACATTTGGCGATAATGATATTAGAAGGGATAATGGAAGCTATAGACAGGCACGGACAAAATATGACTGAATGGCAGTGCGAACGACACTATGATCATTTAGTCCAGACGCTCAATATATTTCAATACTATGTGCATGAAAAATTAGTTCAACAAGGAAAATTAATTATGGTAGCATTGGCAATTACCGAAAAACCCTTGAAAATTGTGTTAGAAAGTGGAGAAGAAGGAGTAGCTTTCGTAAAGGCGAAGGCCATCCGACAATTAGCGCTATCCGCTAAAGTATGATTGGATATTAGGGCAGATGGAATGAGAGAGTAAAAAAAAAAACTATCAAAAATATCAACATATACATACTATATACATACACATATATACAAAATCTATCTGTGGGTTAAAAATGTATCTTTCAGGATGGAAAAGAAAATACTTGGTGTTGCGGAATTTTCGCAATGGATCGAAAATATAAAAACAACCACACAAAGGGAAAGATCGGCAACAAGAAAATTAGTAAGAAAAATGCGAAGATTTGGAACATCGACACAAAAAGAAAGAATGATTAGAGAAAATGAATTAAAAATGAAGATCTTTACAGAAGAGGGATCAAAATTAAGTATAGCTATATTATTAATCACCGGTATTATGTTTCAAATAAAGGGACTTGAAAAAGTTATTACAGCAGAGGAGGCGGAATGGCTTTCCTTTCAATTAAAAGCTACGTTAACCTTGCTTAAAATTCCAATAGAGGAGGAAATGTTTAAGAACAAAGACATTTATGTAACAATTATAAGGATCGATCTAGATCCACAAATAATTGAAATGGAATGCAGGAAAGAAAGAATGACTACGGTTAGGTTAATAGCCATTCGAAAGGCAGCAAAAAAAATGAGACAGCTTTTGGATATGGGAACATGAAAAAAAATGATGTATAAAATCACTAATATACATATACATATACATATACATATATATATACATATACATATACATATCATATATACATAGCAGTAATCTTCATAATGTTTGACTAAATGTATCTTGATCTGGGAAATGAATTGAATTGAATAAAAAGAAATAAGAACAAAAATAACCATATTTTGCTTTGTTATTTAGATAAATAAGATGGCGATTATGTGGGTAATGCTAATGGGGAGCTTGACCTTCCTATATCGTCCTTGCGATGGCATGATTGGATACGAATGTGGGTCATCAGCATCAAATATCACATCGCTATCTCTCTTGGACGTTGATGAGTACGACATACCTCGCCAAGCGCTGAATATCTTGGCAATACAGATTCAGCTGTTACAAATAAATGATTATGATTCCATACAAATTCGACAGTGTAAGGTGGAAATTGATAGAGACGTTCGAAAATTTGGCATGTTTTCACATACGAGTGATGTGGCAAACGGTAAAGCCTCATATATATACGAGATATCAAGAGATGCTTGCGACCGCATGCATGATTACGGATCGTTTCGAATGGATTCTGTTCTTATTATGGGAATATTACCGAACCAGAGCAGAAGCCATTCAGTAACATTAGCCGGGCAAATAGGGATTGATGGAGTTTGCAGTGGAACTACTTATTTGGACCCATATGGTAGTTGGAATGATGTAATAGTCCAAGGAATAATTAAAATTACTTTGCGTGATTATCGGGCAGATGGGGGATTGAAAAACAATAAGGTATATTTGAAATCAGGTGCTAGGTGCGAATTAAGTAAGGGATATTGTATCGATATGGAAGGTGGTCCAACATTTTGGAATTCAATCCCTGCAAATAATTGCGGAGGAAATAAATACGGATTGTTATATGACGGAATTGCGGAAAAAGGAGTTGATGGAGACTCAGAAATATTGTACACAGTAACTACGAGCGATGTGATTTTTGCGCTTATGGCACGAGAATCAATTGTTATATGCGGACAAACTTTGATCAAAACCGAACGCCCTAGATTATATATTTTTTAAAAGAAAGGAGAACAAAGCTTCTTGCAAAAACAACGAGTAAATGTAGCAAATATGGATATTTATGCATATGTCAATTCGAAGTTTGTTTATGTGGAAAGACACTTGCAAGTTCAAATTCAACAAGTATACCATGATTTATTGACACATAAATGTGAGTTAGAGCGTGAAATGTTGAGAAATCGTTTGGCAATAGCTACTCAATCGCCGGATGAGTTTGCGTACTATTTAATGAAAGAACCAGGGTATATGGCCGTAATATCAGGAGAAGTAGTGCATGTGATAAAATGTATACCAGTTGAAATAACAGTACAACATTTAAACGATTGTTATGCTCATCTTCCGGTGGCAGTAGGAAATCATTCTTATTTCATGGCGCCAAGAACGCATATTTTAATGAAAACTGGAATGCAAATCACATGCAATAAATTAATACCTCCTATGTATTTTATTGACGAAGAATGGTACGGAATGATGCCTGGACCTACACATATATATCCGCCTGGTATCATAAAACCTACTACTAAGCCAACGTGGAAGGCGAAAAGCACAAAAACTTTGGCCACTAGTGGGATTTATTCAATAACAGATTTGGAACAATTAAGGGAACACGTAATGTTTTCTGCAGAAAGCCCTGCAGTATTAAATTCAGTAGTCCGAGGAATGATGGGAAAACCGGTAGTAACCCAAGGAGATTCAATTATAAAACTACTCGAAGGGCCCGAAATACTAAAACTAATGGAAACAACATGGGAAAGTATGTGGAAAAAATTCTTATTTTTTGGCAGTATCAGTGCAGGATTTTTGGGAATTTTTATATTTATACGAGCAATCAAATTAATAATAGATACTTTAATTCATGGCTATGTACTGCATACCGTTTACGGATGGTCAATATATTTAATAGGGGCAATATGGGAAGTAGTGTTACAAGGACAGTTCTAACTCAAGATCCCTACCCCGACATTTACCGACATTTTTTAGCTCAGACACGAACCACTTAGCCGAGACCCGAACCCGGGGGGTGGGGGGGGGGGCTATCTTGAAGAGTCCGAATGCACGGAGTCGATCGGGGGGGGGGATCTCTAACAACTGGCGGGCACCTAATCTTTATGGGTCGAGGCATTGGGGGGGGGGGGGGGGGGGCTAGCTTTGAGGGTGGTATTGGAATACCGCTATCTCTGGCAGCGGCGGGGCGCCTTATTTTTCATGGCGACATTTGATTGATGATTATCACTTAGACTGGCGTCTCTGTAGGGCGGGGTGGGGGGCTAGTTTTGAGGGTGGTATTAGAATGCAGCTATTCTGTATATCTGGCAGCTGCAGTGCAGCTTGTCTTGGCATTGAAATGTTGTTATCTCTAACAAGTAAATAGCGGACTAGAGCGTTAGACCTTTCAACCACACACGACGTTACCCTCCCGGGCCAGTGCGTCTGTTTGTCGCAACCTTATCGTTGGTCATAAATCATTTCTGTTTGTGTGCTGAGGACCAGACCGCAGTCTGGAAAAAGCCAAGCATGAGGTCATAAAATCTTAGAGGTGCCTATGATCCGGCTGGTCCTTGACACCCGAAGGAAAATACCCCTAACAGGTATTCTTCTGACCGCATTTATATAAGCGTTGCCCTATCACTGACTGGTGCGTGAGTAAATGAAGCGCAGGGTGCTGCGGCAGATCTTTTTTCAAACTGCGATGAAATTGGGCTGATATGTGCCATCGACGTGTTTCAACCTGTTTCGAGCCCTCCCATTACCTTCGAGAGCGGATGATGCCATATTGCATGTCTGAACACGCTTGAGCCTGCACAGTGTTTAGATATTGTGACAAGTCGCCGGAAAATGAGGCTTTGATGTTGATGGAATGCCGCTATGACGCGCTTAGTCGTGTTCTTGCTATCAACATGGACGGATATTCTGATGGCGTTCTCGGAGCCAAATATCCGTGGGAATTATCAAGGGGTGATCTTAAGAATATAACGAAGCCTATGATTTTAAAATATTTTAGTCGATCAATTCATATGTTTTATGATCGTTTACCCGAAAATATTCGTGCAGACGCCGAAATTATGTCATATCTGCCTTGTATGGAACATTGGAATACGCTTCACATCATGACTCATATCGATGGCCCTGCACCCTCTGTACGGAATTGTCAAATGTGTCGCCGCAAAGTGTGGGAGGAGGAAAGTGTGGAAAATCCTATTGGGTCCTAGAATTGAGAGTTGGTGGGGGTCGGGAATTTGGAGGGCCTATATAATATCAAGATGCACGTTTGAACTGCACCAGTTGACATGCAAGACAGGCGACGTGAGCTAAAAGAACGATTGCTCTTGCTTTTAAAAAATATCGAAGAAGTAAAAAATCTTATACGTACGAGGTCTGATCTGAGCTTCATTATAAATACATTGAAAAATACATCAATAAGTCGAAATGGATTTCACAAGTATCAACAAGGTGGGAAAAATGGTGAAATTTTTGCCAATAAAAAAATTGGCTGAACTCTCCGTTCAGGCAGATCATCCGATCTCCGACCTGAGAATAGTTGAAACGAAATTCGGGAGGTGGATCGTGGCGGATATCACCAACGATTCCTCTGTATTCCTACCTGCAAAGTTCGTGAAAGCGTTCGACGAGAACAAAGAAATATTCAAAGAGATGATTGACGCTGCGCATACAAATCAACTCTACATAAACTACTTCGGTGGGAAATATAACAGCGTAGAATTCAAACGCATCTGTCGCCATCAAACCATCAAGCCATCGCGCCTACTATGGGGTCGTGACTCTACGCGAACGATGGTGGCACTGAAAAAAGTGTTTGAATCCATAAGTGCGCATGGTTGAAAAAGTGAAAAAAAACATTATAGATGACGTGTGGTGCGAAATGTATAAGTTGGAGTGAAACCAAATATGTAAAACAATTTCCTACGGTTTATTTCAATAAAAAACACACATATATTTTTCGATAAAATGTTTTTATTCATTTAAAAAATCCTGCGTTTACACAATGCCTGATGTACCGACTCCTTAAAGATTTGACGTTTGCGTTGGCACAATTATATTTTGAGTCATGGGAATGATGAGAACATCCTCTGTTGTTTGATATTTTCGATAATTTCTGCAGTGATGGACAATTGAGAGTTTCCATATCAACAATATGTGCCGACGAATCCGTGAATCGCGCTAACCACGCCGTCTTCTCTAATCCCTTCACGTAGATGGTTCGGGCTTGTTTCAAGATAGCTCGAATTGTTGTTCCAGCAGCTTCGTACGGCGTGTCGCCTGAATTCCATCGTATTCCATGAAAATTTCGTTCTAGCCATGAATTCATCGTTTTGTACTTCGCTGGTAAAGAGTTCCATGGCGTTGGAGGTTTGAAGAAAAACGTCAGGGGCTCGGTGTTGTCAGAGATTTCCACAATTGCTATTTCTTTTAGCACAAATTCGTTTATGGGTCTCCTGAAGCCTTGAATATCGACGATAAAGTCCATGGTGCTGACTGAAGAGAGTCGGTTCATCGTTGAAGGTTTTATACTAATTTTTTTACCCCGCCACTTATTGGATTGTACTCAACAATACGATCGTGTAGAATCAAGCAATACGCGGATGTATTGGCAGGAATATTATTTCTTGCTTCAAATTCAAGACGAATGTCAACGGGGCCTGACTTGAGAGAATCGTTCTGCTTTGAACAGTCGATGACGACTAAAGGGGCATACTTTAGAAACTCGGATTTTTTTAACCACGGCTCCGCTTCTCTGTTGTAATAAGTATTCTGGAAGTTTGCATACATCTCGTATAGTAGGGCGTACTGGTTTTGCTGTATGTTTAGGTTCAAATTTCCATATGGATAGCATTGCGAATTCAAATACAGTTTAACATCGGCGAGATTACAATGATCGAAGTTACTCGCGTTCTTCTTTTTCTTATTTTTCCGATCAGGCTGGAAAGCGAGAATGACATATCGCGGTTTTTCCAGCTGAGTCGAAGTCTTGACGGTCCAAACATGCTTCGAGGTTGCGGGGATCAGCGGATATTAATACAGTTCCCACGTACGATAGCTCATGGAGATTGGCGCATCTCTACCGATAAACTTTAAAAGTTGTATTTTACGCTGATCGGAGACTGTCACGTATGGTACAAGCCATTCTACTTTTTGCAATACAAGTTTGAATTCCTCGTCAGCCGTCTGCACAATAGCATTATCATCAGTCTTCGATCTCGATAGAATCAGCTCATGCTTGGCATTTACGACGATTTTTCGATAATCTTCGGCAAAACCGAGCAGCATACTTAGCGGTATGCATACGTCAAAGTTGCCCGCTGCATCTATGATTTGCTTCGTTTCTTCAACATCAAGCCATCCAGTGTTCTCCAGCATAGATCTCTTACCAGGACTCAGAGATGAATATCCCTTTATTAGACTCGTAAGACCTACATTTTTGTTTCGATCAATTTCAATAGCGTTGAGGTCATATCGTACTTCTTCGAACAAAAAGCAAATAGCATTATTAACGAGGCTTGTGGAGGCAAGCGCTGCAACATCGGCTTTAGTCAGTTTTCCGCATATATGTATAAAACTTTTGCTTGATAGAAGACATAGATCCTGATGTTGGATGGAAATACGTATCTCATCGCTGTTATTGAAAGTTGACGATGCATACGGCTTATGAGCATGAATCTCGCAGTGTATTATACAGTAGGCGGCAATTGAAGTGGGCCAATGTTTTTTTTGTTGATTTTGACGAAACTTGGACCGATTTCGAAAAATCAAAAATATACATTCGAGTAAATTTAATAATCTTTCGAATGAGACTAGTTTCGTCGTGATCGATTGAAAATTGGCTGCCTGCGAGTAGATTTTCCGGATCGGTGTAAATCGGGGTCTGGCGTTGGCGGGTTGTGCACACCGGGATTGATATTTGCCGATACCGAACAGCTCGGTAACCCATATCAGTCGAAAGGTGGTCTCACGGCAGGGTCAAAACCCCCCCTATAAGCCAAAATCGGATCATTCCCGGAGGAGATATGGACCCAGGAAGTCAGAACGGTTTTTTAAGTGCTACGCTGGAACGCCTCGATCGATTCCGTGGAAACTTTTCGCACAATCGTTTTTTGACATGACCTCACAACTCTCGTAACAGTTATTGCGATAAGTGTTCTCGTAGATGAGATCCAGGTATTTGGCGAGTGCACGCCCACGTTCATCGCCATTTTTTACATTGAGAGACTTGGGCGACAGAGTTGAGACTTGTGTAATATTAAAGGGGAAGGCTCAACGATTAAAATGCGTGGTCGTACAATATCGGAAATGACCTTAATTAAAAATGACACGCCGTTGAAAAGTGAGAAGGAAATCGCCAAATCCCGCGATCTCAGTTCAAAGTTGCCCGTCGATAGTCATTTGTCTCAACGTCGGATCGCACGCTGATTTCAGCTACTGTTTATCGCTTATCCATTGATGTGACTGCATTGAAATGTTTCGTAAAAATGATTAATTAATAACAATTTATTGATGAATAAACAATAATCAATTGATTAAATAATTTTTATGAATTGAACTTTTTCTTTAAATGAGGAAACGAATTATGAATTATTAATAATCACAAATTTTTCGGTGATCCATAGCTTGTTTCCTCTCTCAAGTTTCACAAACCACGGAAAATAATTTTTACGTCACAAAAAGTGCCAGTGCAACAAATCAATAACACGGTCAATTTACCGAGAATGAGTGACCATGGGATAAATGATAGTTATTTTTTTTTTTTCGTAATTTGAGAACCTCGTCAAATTTACGAATGCAGTCAATGAACAGCCTGGTCAATTTGACGAATAATACTGACCATGAAAATAATGATGATAATTTTTTTCTTAAATCGTTCGACTCGTCAAAATTACGAATGCGATAAAACGATATGCTAATTAATTTGGCGATCAAGACTCATCATGAGCACAATAAATTATTCACATTTTCATGACTCGGCCATCTCGTAAAAATTACGGATGCAATAAGCCATTCGTTCACTAAGTCTAGTGATGTCCACTGACGACGGAAAAAATGATTATTTTTTCACGGACTCCATTAAAAATACCTGGTCAGTGATTGACTCGAGAAGCTCGTAAGAACTTCGAATGGTTCGAATCGGTAGCTTGGCCAATATTTAATTACGAGAAAAAAAAAAATTTCACTCTAGCCGTGTTCGAAAACAATGCAGCAAACCCAGTTTACAATTGAGCTAGCATCGCCACATTGCAAAAATGATGTAATGAAGCTGAAAACGAAAAATTGCAACGCAAGATTTTTTCCCTAATTCATCGCTGTCGAACGACGTCGTTTCCGCTTCCCAAGAACCACACCTTCCCCCGGCATTCCACCCCTGACGATGAAAAACCAACCTGCTTACGCAACGATTCAAAATTCAAAATTTTATCGACGCGATAATTATCTGCTGATTTATTACTGCAGCATAACGTCATTTCCGCATTCCTAGAATCACTCTCTCCCCGACAATCCACCCCTGACGATGAAAAAACAACCTGGTTACGCGACGATTCAAAATTGAAAATTTTTATCGACGCGAAAATTAGTCGCTAATTAATCGGTGCCGAATGACGTCGTTTTCGCATTCCTAGAACCACCCCCTCCCCCGACATTCCTCCCCTGACGATGAAAAAACAACCTGTTTACGCGACGATTCAAAATTCAAAATTTTTCCGACGCAATAATTAGTCGCTAATTATTCGCTGCCGAATGACGTCGTTTCCGCATTCCTAGAATCACCCCTTCCCCGACAATCCACCCCTAACGGTGAAAAAACAACCTGGTTACGCGACGATTCAAAATTCAAAGTTCTATCGACGCGATAATTAGTCGCTAATTATTCGCTGCCGAATGACGTCGTTTTCGGATTCCTAGAACCAGCCGCTCCCCTGACATTCCACCCCTGACGATGAAAAAATAACCTGTTTACGCGACGATTTAAAATTCAAAATTTTATCGACGCGATAATTATCCGCTGATTTATTACTGCAGAATAACGTCGTTTTCGCATTCCTAGAATCACCCCCTCCCCCAACATTCCACCCCTGACGATGAAAAAACAACCTGTTTACGCGACGATTCAAAATTCAAAATTTTTCCGACGCAATAATTAGTCGCTAATTATTCGCTGCCGAATGACGTCGTTTCCGCATTCCTAGAATCACCCCTTCCCCGACAATCCACCCCTAACGGTGAAAAAACAACCTGGTTACGCGACGATTCAAAATTAAAATTTTTATCGACGCGATAATTAGTCACGAATTAATCGGTGCCGAATGACGTCGTTTTCGCATTCCTAGAACCACCCCCTCCCCCGACTTCCACCCCTGACGATGAAAAAACAACCTGTTTACGCGAAGATTCAAAATTGAAAACTTTATCGACGCGATAATTATCCGCTGATTTATTACTGCAGAATAACGTCGTTTCCGCATTCCTAGAATCACCCCCTCCCCCGACATTCCACCCCTAACGATGAAAAAACAACCTGGTTACGCGACGATTCAAAATTCAAAATTTTTCCGACGCAATAATTAGTCGCTAATTATTCGCTGCCGAATGACGTCGTTTCCGCATTCCTAGAATCACCCCTTCCCCGACAATCCACCCCTAACGGTGAAAAAACAACCTGGTTACGCGACGATTCAAAATTGAAATTTTTATCGACGCGATAATTAGTCACGAATTAATCGGTGCCGAATGACGTCGTTTTCGCATTCCTAGAACCACCCCCTCCCCCGACTTCCACCCCTGACGATGAAAAAACAACCTGTTTACGCGAAGATTGAAAATTGAAAACTTTATCGACGCGATAATTATCCGCTGATTTATTACTGCAGAATAACGTCGTTTCCGCATTCCTAGAATCACCCCCTCCCCCGATATTCCACCCCTAACGATGAAAAAACAACCTGGTTACGCGACGATTCAAAATTCAAAGTTTTATCGACGCGATAATTAGTCGCTAATTATTCGCTGCAGAATAACGTCGTTTTCGCATCCCTAGAACCACCCCCTCCACCGACATTCCACCCCTGACGATGAAAAAACAACCTGTTTACGCGACGATTCAAAATTGAAAACTTTATCGACGCGATAATAATCCGCTGATTTATGACTGCAGAATAACGTCGTTTCCGCATTCCTAGAATCACCCCCTCCCCGACAATCCACCCCTAACGATGAAAAAACAACCTGGTTACGCGACGATTCAAAATTAAAAATTTTTATCGACGCGATAATTAGTCGCTAATTAATCGGTGCAGAATAACGTCGTTTTCGCATTCCTAGAATCACCCCCTCTCCCGACATTCCACCCCTGACGATGAAAAAACAACCTGTTTACGCGACGATTCAAAATTCAAAGTTTTATCGACGCGATAATTAGTCGCTGATTTATTACTGCAGAATAACGTCGTTTCCGCATTCCTAGAATCACCCCCTCCCCGACAATCCACCCCTAACGATGAAAAAACAACCTGGTTACGCGACGATTCAAAATTAAAAATTTTTATCGACGCGATAATTAGTCGCTAATTAATCGGTGCAGAATAACGTCGTTTTCGCATTCCTAGAATCACCCCCTCTCCCGACATTCCACCCCTGACGATGAAAAAACAACCTGTTTACGCGACGATTCAAAATTCAAAGTTTTATCGACGCGATAATTAGTCGCTGATTTATTACTGCAGAATAACGTCGTTTCCGCATTCCTAGAATCACCCCCTCCCCGACAATCCACCCCTAACGATGAAAAAACGACCTGGTTACGCGACGATTCAAAATTGAAAATTTTATCGACGCGATAATTAGTCGCTAATTAATCGGTGCCAAATTACGTCGTTTTCGCATTCCTAGAATCACCCCCTCCCTCGAAATTCCACCCCTGACGATGAAAAAACAACCTGTTTACGCGACGATTCAAAATTCAAAACTTTTCGACGCGATAATTAGTCGCTAATTATTCGCTGCCGAATGACGTCGTTTCTGCATTCCTAGAACCACCGATTTGTATTTTTAAATTTGTGAGATGCAGATGTCAAAGAACAATGAATTATTATTTTTCACGTTATCAGTACAATTCGGCAATGTGACCGGGAGATCGATTTGTTACAATCGTAACTTTTGCGAGTTGCAGATGGCTTAAAAAGGAAAACGATTATTTTTCCATTATTATTTTTCCATCACCAATTGCAATGGATTTGATTCACTCGTATTTTTTGCGAGCTGCGTAAGCAACAAAATAAATAAATAATTATTTTTCCCGTGGTCGATACAACTTGGTAAAGTAACAAGGCAATCGATTTTTTCACACTAAAACTATTGCAAGTTGCAGAGGTCGAGAAGAAAGTAATAATTACTGTGCCGATGAAAAGTACAGTTCACCTGAGTGACTGGTTGATCGATTTTTTGCTCTTCTAATTTTCCTAGTTGCAAATGTCAATGATATACACAATATTATTTTTGTCGTGGTCAGTACAACTCGGGGGTGTCATCAGACAATTGAAATGTACTTGAAATTGTTTTAAGTTGCAGGAGCAGAGAAAGAACTATCATTCTCCCGACAGCCAATATCCACTGGTCCCTCAATTTTTAAAAGTTGCAGATATCGATGAAAAATAAATTACAATTTCCCCATGGTCGATGAGCCTCGCTAAAGTGAGCAGGCGATTTGCTAGATCCGTAACTGTTCCTAGGCGCATAAGTAAATGAAAGAACATTAATCATTCTTCCTATCGTCAGTGGATCTCCGACGCAGACTAACGGATGAGCAGTTTTTCCACCTTCGTAATTTTTACGATAAGTCCGAGTAAGGAAAAAAAAAATATTTTTCCAATAGCCAGTCTTCCTAGTCAAGTGGACCCGGCTGTCGATTTGTTGCATCGGGAACTTTTACCATTTGTACGAGTAAAGAAAGAATGAATTACTATTTTTCCAATAGCCAGTGGGCCTCGCTGGTTTTACAGGACACGAGGATTAATTTATTCGTATTTTGTACGAAATGTCCGAATTATGGAAAAAATAATATCAATTTTTACAATGTCAGCCATTCCAGGCTGATTAATAAATTAATTAATTATCGCGTCGATAAAATTTTTATTTTTGAATCGTCGCGCAAGATGTTTGATTTTTCATCAACAGGAGTGGATTGTCGGGGAGGGGGTGGTTCTAGGAATGCGAAAACGACGTTATTCTGCACTAATAAATCAATGGATAATTATCGCGTCGATAAAATTTTGAATTTTAAATCGTCGCGTAAACAGGTTATTTTTTCATCGTCAGGGGTGGAATGTCAGGGGAGAGGCTGGTTCTAGGAATCCGAAAACGACGTCATTCGGCAGCGAATAATTAGCGACTAATTATCGCGTCGATAAAACTTTGAATTTTGAATCGTCGCGTAACCAGGTTGTTTTTTCACCGTTAGGGGTGGATTGTCGGGGAGGGGGTGAATCTAGGAATGCGGAAACGACGTCATTCGGCAGCGAATAATTAGCGACTAATTATTGCGTCGGAAAAATTTTGAATTTTGAATCGTCGCGTAAACAGGTTGTTTTTTCATCGTCAGGGGTGGAATGTTGGGGGAGGGGGTGATTCTAGGAATGCGAAAACGACGTTATTCTGCAGTAATAAATAAGCGGATAATTATCGCGTCGAAAAAATTTTGAATTTTGAATCGTCGCGTGAACAGGTTGTTTTTTCATCGTCAGGGGTGGAATGTCGGGGGAGGGGGTGGTTCTAGGAATGCGAAAACGACGTCATTCGGCACCGATTAATTAGCGACTAATTATCGCGTCGATAAAAATTTTCAATTTTGAATCTTCGCGTAACCAGGTTGTTTATTCATCGTCAGGGGTGGATTGTCGGGGAGAGAGTGATTCTAGGAATGCGGAAATGACGTTATGCTGCAGTAATAAATCAGCAGATAATTATCGCGTCGATAAAATTTTGAATTTTGAATCGTTGCGTAAGCAGGTTGGTTTTTCATCGTCAGGGGTGGAATGCCGGGGGAAGGTGTGGTTCTTGGGAAGCGGAAACGACGTCGTTCGACAGCGATGAATTAGGGAAAAAATCTTGCGTTGCAATTTTTCGTTTTCAGCTTCATTACATCATTTTTGCAACGTGGCGATGCTAGCTCAATTGTAAACTGGGTTTGCCGCATTGTTTTCGAACACGGCTAGAGTGAAATTTTTTTTTTCCCGTAATTAAATATTGGCCAAGCTACCGATTCGAACCATTCGAGGTTCTTACGAGCTTCTCGAGTCAATCACTAACCAGGTATTTTTAATGGAGTCCGTGAAAAAATAATCATTTTTTCCGTCGTCAGTGGACATCACTAGACTTAGTGAACGAATGGCTTATTGCATCCGTAATTTTTACGAGATGGCGAGTCATAAAAATGTGAATAATTTATTGTGCTCATGATGAGTCTTGATCGCCAAATTAATTAGCATATCGTTTTATCGCATTCGTAATTTTGACGAGTCGAACGATTTAAGAAAAAAATTATCATCATTATTTTCATGGTCAGTATTATTCGTCAAATTGACCAGGCTGTTCATTGGCTGCATTCGTAAATTTGACGAGGTTCTCAAATTACGAAAAAAAAAATAACTATCATTTATCCCATGGTCACTCATTCTCGGTAAATTGACCGTGTTATTGATTTGTTGCACTGGCACTTTTTGTGACGTAAAAATTATTTTCCGTGGTTTGTGAAACTTGAGAGAGGAAACAAGCTATGGATCACCGAAAAATTTGTGATTATTAATAATTCATAATTCGTTTCCTCATTTAAAGAAAAAGTTCAATTCATAAAAATTATTTAATCAATTGATTATTGTTTATTCATCAATAAATTGTTATTAATTAATCATTTTTACGAAACATTTCAATGCAGTCACATCAATGGATAAGCGATAAACAGTAGCTGAAATCAGCGTGCGATCCGACGTTGAGACAAATGACTATCGACGGGCAACTTTAAACTGAGATCGCGGGATTTGGCGATTTCCTTCTCACTTTTCAACGGCTTGTCATTTTTAATTAAGGTCATTTCCGATATTGTACGACCACGCATTTTAATCGTTGAGCCTTCCCCTTCAATATTATACAAGTCTCAACTCTGTCGCTCAAGTCTCTCAATGTAAAAAATGGCGATGAACGTGGGCGTGCACTCGCCAAATACCTGGATCTCATCTACGAGAACACTTATCGCAATAACTGTTACGAGAGTTGTGAGGTCATGTCAAAAAACGATTGTGCGAAAAGTTTCCACGGAATCGATCGAGGCGTTCCAGCGTAGCACTTAAAAAACCGTTCTGACTTCCTGGGTCCATATCTCCTCCGGGAGTGATCCGATTTTGGCTTATAGGGGGGGTTTTGAGCCTGCCGTGAGACCACCTTTCGACTGATATGGGTTACCGAGCTGTTCGGTATCGGCAAATATCAATCCCGGTGTGCACAACCCGCCAACGCCAGACCCCGATTTACACCGATCCGGAAAATCTACTCGCAGGCAGCCAATTTTCAATCGATTACGACGAAACTAGTCTCATTCGAAAGATTATTAAATTTACTCGAATGTATATTTTTGATTTTTCGAAATCGGTCCAAGTTTCGTCAAAATCAACAAACAAAACATTGGCCCACTTCAATTGCCGCCTACTGTAGATTCATCGAAGACGATGGGACTTTGTATATTTCCTATTTCCTCCTCCATTTTGCACAGCAGATGCAGAGGGCACAGAATAAATAATACCTTATGCGCTTTTTCCGCGCACTGTCAGACCCAAATTCTTTAGAAGTATTACGTTCTGAGGTGTTAGCACTTTGAGTGTCGATCGGCGACTGGTCACGCTCATCCATGATGACTTGGGATTATGGGTTTTATTGAAGACTATACCCATGATTTTATATGCAATCGTATGGTTATGACTTCGCCGCGAAAATGTACTAAATCCCCGTCTTGGTCTACTATCCGAAGCTGGATGTTATCTATTGTCTTGCTCGTGATTGGCAGATTAATGACGTGCGGGGGTGATGTCATAGGCTCGAACGGTAATAAGCCCGAACGGTGATAAGCCCAAATGATCGCAACCCAAAACAGTCATTAACCATAAATGTCATAAGTCCAAACGGTCAGAAGCCTGAATTGTCATAAGCTCGAAAGGTTATAATCCCGAACGGCCATAAATCTGAGCGGTCATATGGCCGAACAGTCGTGAACCGAAACGGTTGAAAGCTGAAATTGACTTAAGCTCGAACGGTCATAATCACGAACGATCATAAGTCCGAACGGTCATTAGTCCAAACTGTCATAAATCAGGGCGGTCATAAGACCGAATGGAAATAAACCCGATCGGTCATAAGCCTGAACTGTTATAATTCCAAATGGTCATAAGTCCGAATCGTCATGAGCCCAAACGGTTATAAGCCCGAATTGCCATAAGCCCGAGCGGTTATAAGACCAAATCATCGACATCTCAAAAGGTTACAAGCCCGAACGCTCGTTTGATAAGATTTTTCTCAGTCCACACACTACACACATAGTTTTGTGTCTTCTGAAGAAACTTGATTCCGAAATTCAAATGTTTTTGCGAGAGACGATTCGAACGGTCACAAGCCCGAACGGTTATAAGACCGAACGAATATTATTTTCTCACAGTCTTTTGAAAGGAAACTTGATTTCGAAATTCAAATGTTTTTGCGAGCGACGATCCATATTCGTCCGCAAAAAAATTGAATCTTGAATTTGCCACTATTCCGTGACAGTCGTAACGAAAACGTCGCTTTGAAATATTAAAAAAAAAAAGTCATGCCAAATGCAAACCAAGGACGGGTTCGACAAGGACGGTACCGCGGTATAAATCCGAATATTTACGACGGATATACGTACAGTCGGGATGGAAACGGACCTTACGGAGTCACGTGCGTAAAAAACATAATATTTTGTCGGTGTTATATTTTTTTTTTTGCGCAGATTTTTTAGAAATTTTTTTCTGAGATATTCGCGGCATGATGCTGACCAAAAAAAATTATTTCTGCAAACCCAATGAACGTAGCTAGAGTCATAATTTTTGTTATCCCTTCTGCTATACAAAATGTAGGCCCAGGGGAGGATTTTGAAAAAATGTATGCGGCAATCTGATGAATATTTATTTGCATAATTCAGAGCTCAAAACAAATATTTTCGTCGTAGTCTGAAAATGGGACAAACACAATCAGTATTTCCTTTTGTTTCGAGAATTCGAATTTTTTTTTTTAATTTTTTTACTTCACTTTACTTTCACTTTACTTAATAATTCTGAACTTAAACAAACGTTTTCGTCGTAATCCGTAAATGGAATATGAACAATTAGTATTTTTTTTTACGGAATGCAGAGCTCAAAAAGAACATTTTCGTCATGGTTCGAAAATACGATAGAACAATAAGTTTTTTTTTTTAGTTTTTTATTTGATTAAACAGAAAAAAAAATTCACCTGAAATAGTACAATTTAGGTTGTTCTCATTATTTTTTTCGAAAAAAAAAAACTAAAAAATAATTTTTTTAATCCTATTTTTGAACCATGACAAAATTTTTGGTTTTGAGCTTTCAATCCTGTAAAAATTTTCAAAAAGGAATATTTGAATTTTCGGAAAAAAAATGTACTAATTGATCCTCCATTTTCGGACTATGACGAAAATGTTATTTCGAACTCTGAATTATGTGAAAAAATTTCGAAAACAAAAATTGAAATTTTGGAAAATTAAAATTAAAAAAATACCAATTGTTCTCATCTTATATGCGAAAAAGAAATTAATTGTTCTTATCCCATTTCCGGACTACGACAAAAATGTTTTGAGTTCTGAATCTTGTAAAAAATTTTTCGAAAAAAAAAATACTAAGCGTTTATATCCCATTTTCAGACTACGACGAAAATGTTTGTTTTTAGCTCTCAATTCTGTACAAAAAATGTCATTAATTCCAAAAAGTTCGCTCTTCGTGTTTTCCCTCAATTGTATGATTTTTGAACTTGTGCAACCCCTAAAAAATGAAATAAAAATTTCAAAACATTCGAGGTCGTATTTTGGGCCAAAAGTTACTCAAAATTTTTGGACATCAAAATCCGAAAGGCGCAGGCCAATGAATCCGTGATTTGACTCATAGTGCTTCATACATGTGTCGCATTCCACGTCAACTCAGCCACCCCGTTTTTTTTATTGTCTCGAAAAAATTATTCAGTATGGGCATTTCAAAGGACGATATATCCATGACATTTTACCAAAATTTCATCCCCCCCCCCCCCCCCCCCCCACTATTGTTGGTTCTCGAGATAATGATTGATGAAGTCTCAATTTTGTAAAAATCATAACTTCGTAACTACTGATCGGATTTAAACGATTAAAAAAAGAATCTTTTTTTTTTGCCCTTTTCGAAAAAAAATATGTCATCACCGGATAAAAGCTCATTAGACAGTTTTCGGGGTAAATTAACAAAAAACAATTTTTTCTTCGCCACTGATGCCTTGTTCCATTTTGAAAAAATTTTGCGGAGTTGTGTATTGCCTCCCTCTATCAGAAAAAAAATACTGAGTAGAATTCCGATTGGCCCTTTCGTGGAAAAAAAAAATCGAAAAATTTCCCCGAAAACTGTCTAATGAACTTTTCTCCAATGACGGCATATTTTTTTTCAAAAAGGGCAAAAAAAATTTAAAAGATTCCTTTTTTAGTCGTTAAAATCCGATCAACCGTTACGAAGTTATGATTTTCACAAAATTGAGAATTTATTAATCATTATCTCGAGAACCAACAATAGTGGGGGGACGAAATTTTGGTAAAATTTCATGTATATATTGTACTTTGAAATACCTATACTGAATAATTTTTTCGAGACCAAAAAAAAAAACGGGGTGGCTGAGTTGACGTGGCTGCGTTGACGTAAAAATTGGTAAATTTTCGAATCCTTAATTATGAATATAGATACCTCGCATGCAACGATAAAAAGAAGTTGTGTAGAGGCCGTGGTAAATTGGATGCTGCTGGTCATTTTACGATAACACAGAATCACAACCATGCTCTTGACGATATGGCTATATGCAAGAGAGATTATCGTAAAACTCTTATTGAGAAAACGGAGAAGACCATGGGCCATCCAAAAGACGTGTATGATGCATCTCGTCGACAGTTAGTATGAGAGACGCGAATTTCAAAATTTTTATGGGCGTGTTTCTGGCTTGCCTCAATGATGATTGGTTCTATAGTGAATACTTCTGAGATCAACGCAATACTCGGCCTTTGTTAAATAAATCCAATCCTGAATCATGGAATGCTCCGTAATTTTAATAGCTCCCCCGGACACGCCAAGGCTGCGGTAGAAGTACCGTATCCGAAGGTGGAACGAAGCATGCGGAGGTGGCGTCGTAATTTTCAACCCCGCATGCCGAATTCTCTCGTCGAATTCGGGGAAACTCTTTCAGACCCGCAATGGGCTGGGTATATTTCATATGCGAGAGGAAGTTTGAAGGTGCATACAGTCCGATCGGAAGACGGATCATATTCCGTCATTCTTTTTGATCCGGTATTCGTTCACGCGGTGAGGGATGCGCAAGAAATTTTAATTGATGCAACGTATAAAAGCGTACCGCAAGTGGCCGGAGTTTATCAATTGATGACTATCATGGCAGTGAAATTTAATCACGTATGTACATATTGTATCCCCCACACAATCTGATGCGCTAGCCAGCTACGCAGTCACCTCTCCGAGTTCTGGCCACACAATATGCTTCTCGTTATTGCACGCTCCATTCGATACAAAAATGCTGTTTCAAAATTGAAGACAGGTTAAATTTTGGCGACGAATCTTCCTTAAAATTACAGGCACTTCCCGTCGCCTGGGCACTAATGAGCAAAAAATCTACCGCAGCTTATACTGCCGTTTTTCGTCGATTTTGGGAGTTGGCCCCAGAATTTCAGCCAATAGACTGTATTACAGATTTCGAGACAGCACTCCAAAATGCTTTGCTGGCTACTTTCCCAAACGTTCGGTTACATGGATGTTATTTTCATTATTGCCAGGTACTTGAGCTATTGAACACCAACACTTTCAATGTTTAATACTCACCAAGTTTATTGTTTAAATCTTTTAGCATTTTGTAGAGTGTACAAGATACACATGTTTTAAAAAGTTTTAGATTTTTAGGGACACGTGTTTTCTATGAGAAAATAGAGCAGCGAGATATTTACCGATCGACAACAGCTGTCCCATGTGTCATATCATCTTCAATATATAAATATATTCATATGAAGACTCCATATAGAGATATATAGAGTCATTTCCCTCATCCTCAACATATGTAATTATAGGCGCTGCATAGACGAGCTCAGAAGAGTGGTCTTCTCAAGGCTATGCAGGGGAATCACGAGGGGGAGCTCATTCTGCGGGAATTGATGGCTCTCGCACTTTTACCAGCCGAGGACATACGGGAAGCATTTTCCTTCATTAAAAGAAGTACTCCCGTTGAGCTTCTTCCTGTGTTCGAGGAATATTTCGTATACTTCGAAAGGCAGTGGCTGCAGAAAGTAACCCCCCAAAGTTTCAGTGTGTTTGGACGCATGCGTCGCACAAATAATGCCATCGAGTCGTACCACAAGATGCTCGTCGACAAGATGGCAACTCATCCACAAATTTGGGTGTGGACGAGTGAGTTATTCACTCTGAACAACCAGGCATTGTAGTCATGCTAGCACAAGCTTTTTTCAACACGCTTTCTTCACTCTTCAGACCGAATACAATTATTTTTTCAAGAACTGGTTGAAACTTCGCCTACACTTTAATTAAGGGGAAATTATAATGATATTTGAATTTTCTGCCCTTGTTTAGCCTTCTCTATGAAATTAGCTCATTATTTTCACGACGTTCCCATTCAAAATTTCTGTATTCAGTTTCGTAGTTCGTATATGGTACTGATTTCAAAAAAAGATATTCACTCTGTTTTACTGTCTAAGTCGGTGAAACAGAGCTTTCCCATGGTCTTAAATTATTAAGCAATGAAGATATAAATTTAAAAGAATGAAATAGAAATGTTCAATGAATAAAGGGCATCTGGTGGATATAATGGAGGCAGTGCACAGTGGGTTGCTGACCCTTCAACAAGGCATGCCAATTACGCGGGTACGAAAAATTCAATCACTCCTGGATGAACGTAATCTAAACCGCGTATGGAATCAGTTGAGGGATCAGAAGATCACTCCCCGAGAGTTTCTCGTCAACGCTACAAATTTCGTTGGAAAATTTAGGCGTGATTTGGATTTACTAAATCCCGAATACGATGAGCCCCCTGTTTCTTCCGTTGATTGCGAAAATCACGACAATCGCCCAGCTTCTCCCCCTGCTGATCCTGACAAAGACGGTGATCTGCCTCCTGTTAATTACCCGAATGACCAGGATCCTTATGATGCTGACGTTAATTTAGTTCAAGGTACATATATCTTTATGTAGCTTACATATTCTATATACCTATTAATAGTATTTTTCGGAAAGTTCAAAATTCAGATATCGCTAAATCCTCCAGTGAATATATTGCTTGTGACAAAATACAGAAGTTTTTGTCTGACCTAAACCCTGAGTGAATTGTTTTCCACCGATTTATCCGCGTTGTAATGTTTGAAATTTCAATTTTTTATATCAATAATAGAGGGAAGTGGGGTGGGGGATTTGCATTATAATAATATTCTTGATCGCTGTGACATCCGAAAACCACTGTCCAGCCCAGTGCACATTTTCAGTGCGATGGTACCGATTCCCACGCACGCATGCACGCACACGCACGCACACACACACACGCACGCACACGCACACACGCACACTCACTCACGCACACGCACGCACACACGCACACACATACACACGCACGCACACACACACACGCGCACACACACATACACACGCGCGCACACACACACACACACACGCACACGCGCGCACGCACACACACCCACACCCACACAAACATATCCAGACTCACACACGTACCTGTGTACGCATTACACAGACCAATCGTACGAAAAGGAGTCATGGGGGGGGGGGGATTATATGCGAATATGCAAGTCAATCTTGAGGGCAAATTTTTCGTGGCCAGATTTCTGGTGGGCCATTTTCCGGGTGCATACTGTAATACGGCATACTGTAATGTCGTGTCAGGAACTCATTTAAGATATCTATCATTTTTAAGACCCATATGAGACGAATTTATGATGTCAGGTTGCTTTGTAGGATATTAACCTGGTGAATATTTTTTATATGTGGCCTCGGTTTATAATGGTATTTAATGAATCGATTGATTTTTCGTACAAATAGGTCTATCTGAAATCCCAGATCACGATGGTCCTCCTCTTCCTCCCAATTATTCTCACAATCGGCTTTTCCCAGAAATGGAAGAAGAAGAAGGAAACGAAAAAATAGATCAAGTAAAAAAAGGAAAAGCAGATAATTTCCGAAAAATAGTAGAAGCAGAAGTATCGCAGACAGAAGAACAGGAATGCATAAGCGAATACATTGATGTGTCGACTGAGATGTTCTTTTATCTAGCAGAATAAATATAAATCGATTTTTCGTTATTCGTGAAGTATAATTTTGTGATCTTAACACATTCAGACACATGTAAATTTTAATTAGACCATGTGACATTCTAGCATCACATCCAAGTATACGATTCAGATGAGAGAAGTATAAGGTGGTCATGTCACAGTGGTTAGAGCACCTTTGCTGATGATCAGGAACTAGACAGATACGGGTTCAAATACCGGCGCACTAAATATATTTTCTCTCGCCGAATCGCCGAAGACCCTCATAATCATTATCAATAAGCTTTTCCCCCACCATGATCTACTTGATCGTTACTATAACTATAAAGTCTAAACAATGGTATTCACCACCATTAATTATGCAAAATATGTTTCTAAATGAGTTTTACTTCATACTTTTCCGATATCGCGTTTCAAAAATACTTACATATCTTTCAATAGGATCTTTCAATGGGCTAACTTTTCGCCAAGAGTCAGCGATTTCTACACAGGTCTAGGAGTGACTACCTTTTTATCATGGAAACAGTCTGCAATCAGCCCCAATCATAACAAGTATACAAATTTACAAATATTCAGCATTTATCATTTGTTGTCGCTTACACATCTTGGGTGAAAATTGGGTACAGAAAATTTCTTACGTATTAATTTGAACCTCATGAATGTGCTGCTATTACCGAATAAACAACAATAACATTTTACAAAAAAATCCTCTCCACGTAAAAATTATAATAACTGAAGAAAAAATTAATTTCATTTTTTTCAACCCGAGTGGATAATTTTATTTTCCTCAAATTTTCACTGAAGTAGTTGAAGGTCAAAAAAGGTGTGACAAACATTACAAACTACCCGTATATTCGGTTTTCTTGCAATTAATTTTGATAAAAATCGTTTCTTCACAATTATTTAGAGAAAAAATCGACAGTTGGTTTTTACAGTAACAATATGTTCTTTTAAATAAATAAGAATTACATTTTTCGAACAATTTCTAACGACCCCGAAACGAAAATCTCTGGAAAAATAAGACTTGCATTTTTTTAAACCAAAGGGGCCATTTTATTTTTATCAGTTTTTACTGCAGATAATTCGAGGTCGACCGTAAGTGTCATAAAATTTTAAAGTTGCGCTTGAATTTTTTTTTTTTGGCAATTGATTTTTCAAAAAAAAATTGTTTTGTAAGGATAACGACTGCGAGTTGCTTCAACAAAATCTTCGAACCGTAAAGGCTGATCAAATATTGTCTACGTTAAGGAGGTTCTTAACATCAATTTGGTGCGGTATGGGGAACGTGATGGCGCGGCGCGGGCGACGTGCGGGGCAGGTTGCGTTCGACATTTGTTTCACCAAGTCATTACTCACGCTCAATTCTGTTTACAAGTATATTTCACAATCGGAACGGTGAAAAACTTTCTTTATGGGCAAATTATTGGGAATCAACACGGAGGCGGGGCCTATCCAATATGGCCTCTTCTCTCCAGTTCGTGGCCAGTAGCCAGCTCTAGTTAGCATGGGGCAGCATAGGGAGCAGTTGTAAACACTGGATTATCGCATATTTTTCGGCAAAATGCGATTTTTGTAGTATGATTTGACAATAGGGTTTATTACCGTTGAGGATTATGCGTGGATAGAATCCACTGCGCAAATTGGATACGGATCAAGTGATTATCGCCATAAGGATTACAATGAACCTACATGACATCCCATGTTTAACCTCAAAATCTTTTAAAAAATTCCCGTCACTTTTCGGCTAAATAAATGCGTTCGAACAATAAATTATTAGTTAAAATATCAAGCTATCGCATGAAAAATGTTTTATGTATAAATTATTGTCCATATTTCATAAGTTATGAAATTGAAAGTCACGTCGCTTGTGTTTACACGACATAACTAAAACGATTATTCATATTCTGCGTGCGATGAAAATCTCATGCCCTCGCATAAAATATCGACTATGTCTTCTCGATCTTTATTTATGATTTATTCCTTGTAATAAAGCAGTAGATTTTGAATTATTGTTAAAAAGTGACAAATTCGCATGATAATTAATGGTAATCATCAGGCAGCAACTGGAGAGAAGTACTTGGAAATTTGGCCGCCAGAGGTCAGGGTGACATTTGTGAGTTCCCAATATCTATGCAGGTCTAATCTGTCGTTTAAGCGGTTCTTCGGGGAAATGTTACCGTTTTTTCACTCCTAAAATAATCTCCAATCATAACTTCGAATACTTCTCCCATAACAGCCCATGTATAAGCGGCATATTCAATGTTTTTTTTTCTCCTCAACTACGCGGTCAAAAATCGGAAATAATTACGGTGTATTCCTAGTACCAGCACAAGCCTCCCCTCAAATTTTAGAATCATTCTTACCATTTTTCACTGGGTTAAGAACCTCCTTAAGCCTTTCGAACAAAAAAAGCCGTGCACCTTTGCCCAATAATACACACGAAGTGCACACTAGCTCTGAGTGGTATGCGATTGGTTCGCGCTGCTAGGTGTATGTTACTGCATGGCTCGTCTGTGTTCCATAACGGCAGGTCTTGTGCCATGGGCACAACGCGACCAAATCGACGACATTATATTATGTCTTATCAACCATTTATGGAATAGATTATGAATTTTTCAATATAATGAGCGTTCGGTCTAATAGCCGTTCGGACTTGTGACCATTCGAATCGTCTCTCGCAAAAACATTTGAATTTCGGAATCAAGTTTCTTCAGACACAAAACTATGTGTGTAGTGTGTAGACTGAGAAAAATCTTATCAAACGAGCGTTCGGGCTTGTAATCTTTTGAGATGTTGATAATTTGGTCTTATAACCGCTCGGGCTTATGGCAATTCGGGCTTATAACCGTTTGGGCTCATGACGATTTGGACTTATGACCATTTGGAATTATAACAGTTCGGGCTTATGACCGATCGGGTTTGTTTCCATTCGGTCTTATGACCGCCCTGATTTATGACAGTTTGGACTAATGACCGTTCGGACTTATGATCGTTCGTGATTATGACCGTTCGAGCTTAAGTCGATTTCAGCTTTCAACCGTTTCGGTTCACGACTGTTCGGTCATATGACCGCTCAGATTTATGGCCGTTCGGGATTATAACCTTTCGAGCTTATGACAATTCAGGCTTCTGACCGTTTGGACTTATGACATTTATGGTTAATGACTGTTTTGGGTTGCGATCATTTGGGCTTATAACCGTTCGGGCTTATTACCGTTCGAGCCTATGACATCACCCCCCATCGCACGTCGGGGTGATGTCATAAAATTTATATAATATAATATAATATAATATAATATAATATATAATATATATATAATATAATATAATATAATATAATATAATATAATATAATATAATATAATATAATATAATATAATATAATATAATATATATAATTTTATAGGCATAAAATTTATATCGCGATTACACTCGATTTCACTACGTAGAGTATTGTTATTAGGTTTAATCTTAATAGAAATATTCGGCAACTCTGCCTGCACGTACTTCTCAATATCATCTATTTCATAGCTACCCGTCGGTATGGTCAATATCTTGTCTCCCACATAAATTTTATTATTACCATCAGCTATATTAGGAATGGCATTGACGGTTAGTAATTCAATGAGCCCTAAAGTATAATTTTTGTGGGGTGAAAGTTCGATGGGGGGAAAATATTGAGCTTCAAATGTAGATGACGTCCCGGAAATAGTTAGTGTAAAACTATCATCCATGACGACGGCACATAGTCAACTGATTCTATATTCATCATTATGCACGTTTATATAGAGAATATTTTTCTTTGCCGCTCAATTGCTGGCAGAGAAACTTTAGGCATAAGTGCCCACATTCGACTGTACCATACTTCTGATATCCCTTATAATTATAATTCACGCTACCAACACCAAAATATTTCATCAACTCGACTGGAGGCTGAAGATTGCCGAAACTATCAAAGTACATGACATTCTCCCCCCTCTTTGTGTATGCAACCCAGTGTGTACCAGGTCCCATATCCTCATCTAAATTGATAATTGCTGATTCGAATTTTGCCGGTCCACTTTTCGGCAATTTATTTCTCATAAAAACTCCGCGAAAGTGTGGAATTTCCATGATTTTCGCATATTTGAGCAGATCAGCATCAGTTAAGGCTTGGGGAGGCAGCGTGACTTTCCGTTTTTTGAACCAAGACCCATCCCCTTCTTGTACGGTTTTAGATGCAGACCTTTACCCAAAGCAGCAGCTTCCATCATCTTATTATGTCTCTTACTCTCATCCAATTCCCGCTTAGCAGCTTCAGCCGCATTTACAGCCTTAGCGATAGAAAAAAGGCCACCTGACAGTGCTCCTGCAGCACTTAGACCGGCAAATATCGGCAGGAGGAGCGGCAAAAACCCCCCAATTTTACGAGGCGCTGGTAGAATGCGCAATTTACTTTTAGCCTTCTTGCTACCTTTCCGAGCACCCTTTCGGCCACGGCTTTTCTCATCAACGATTTTATTCTGTCCCATGCCTAATTTTGTTTTTTTCACGCAATGCCCCATGCCTAGTTTAGTTTTGGCCTTCATGATGTTTGCCACACCCCAAGCACTTGCTCTCTCGGCAATACCCGCGTCTTTGGCGGATACTCGTTTCCAAGCCTGCTCGGCCAGTAATATATCGGCCAAAGTTCTCGCTTCGAGGCTAGTTTCTTTTGAATATGCAATATCGTGCTGCTTGTAGGCTGCATCCAATGGATTAATACCTCGATCGCCTCGTGCAAGACGTTTAGATAATTTTGTACGAGGTCCGCAATACTGATACCCAGGTAGATGGAGCTCAACAGGGAGCTTGTCAATCAGGCTATTGACCAAAGCACAACCGATCATATCGGGGACGACTGCTCGACTGGTGAATAATCCCTATAAAACCGTATTCATATTTTTTTCCCCATTACTCGTGCTCAGGATGGAGACGGATGAACTGCCTGTAATAAATTTCGATGAATTTATGCGGGGTGGTGAACCGCGCGAAAAACGTCATGGCGATTTGTTGCCTAATAGCATTCGGGCAGTATTCAGTGGCCCCTCGAACTGCGGTAAAACGAACGCCTTACTCTCCCTCATAACGCGTCCTAATGGTCTGAGATTCGAGAACGTCTACCTTTATTCTAAATCCCTCAATCAACCAAAATATACATTGCTTGCACGATTACTGGAGCCTGTGAGTGGTGTTGAATATTTCCCATTCAATGAGCACGAACAAGTGGTGGCACCCAGCGATGGACACCTCAACTCAATATTTATCTTCGATGACGTGGCATGTGAAAAACAGGATAACATTAGAGCCTTTTTCGCCATGGGGCGACACAAAAATGTCGATTGTTTCTATCTTTGCCAGACCTATGCTCGTATTCCTAAACACCTCGTGCGTGACAATACGAATTTTGTGATTCTATTTAAGCAAGATGAGATGAACCTTAAACATGTGTACAATGATCATGTCAATACTGATATGTCATATACACAGTTTAAAAATATGTGTTCAGAATGCTGGAATGACGACAAGTATGGATTCATCACGATCGACAAGGATAGTCAAATGAATGAGGGTAGATATAGACGAGGGTTCGATTCTTTTCTCAGTCATGAGTAAACGTTCATTGGAGACAATATCATCTCTGACTCGAGGGTAGCAACATGAATAAACTTTTGGAGGAGAAGAAAGACGTATTGCGTCAAATTGTCAAAGCGAGCGATGCAATCCGACGAAAACATCGGATGATAAAAATCGGCAAAGACAATGCTGAACAGGCAATGCAAAATTTCTTCAAGCCAATAGTCACGCCATTGGAAAAATTGGTGATGCGGAAAAACGAGACGCCAGAGATGAAACAGGAACTTAAGGAGGAAGTCAAAGATCGTATTGAAGAAGAACATATTGAGGATGGCAACCATGAAGTTAAAGATGATCCATTGTTGGAAGATTTGTCTTTCCAGTCTGCATACGGTGATGAAGAGAGAGAGCAGGAGGAGGATACAGCTGTGAATGTTGATGAATTAATAAATGAGTATGTAGTATTGCTGCAGACAAATAGAAAATCAACCTTGGATGTCTCATACGGCATACGAAACCTCGCTAACAATAAATTAATGATTGGAGATTCTCCAATATTGTTTGATTCTCAGCATATTCGTGTACGAGATAAAAATTATCCAAAAACTGTTGGATTAGCAGAACTGTTGTTAAAAAAAGTGCCCCGCGTTGAGGATCTGACATCCAACGATTTGAAAAATTATGAGAACATTGTAATTGCCACGAATGCCCATAAGAAATATTATAAAGCAGATGAAGCAATACGGACTGATAAAAATTTGAAATTCAAGACTTATATCGCGAAAATAGTTGATACGCACACGGGTAAAGGTATGCCAAAGTATAAAGTGGCTAGAAAAGACGCGAGATTCGATTATATTTATTGGGACGATCCCAATGAACTAGTGGACCGCCTACGTTTACTCCTCGCATCTCAAGCAGCCGGAAACTTATCTCACTCGAATGAAATCATATCGATTATCGAAGAATTGCGTGAGGCTCAAATCATTTATTAATACATTCATCATCGCAATTTCGCGCATTCACAAAATAAGTGTCGACGTGTTTGGACGGCAGCTGGATAATAAAAGTGCGCTCAATCGCGGTCCTCCGGGCATTGGATTCAAGATTACAAAAGACGGACATTACGATTTGGAGAACAAGTGACTCTGCAACGTTGGAATTCCCGAAGCGGACCACAACGCTATCAGCTTAAAGGTGCTGAATGCTAAAGCCCTAAACGTAACTAAGAACTTACGTGAGGAAATGAATGAAAGTAGAACGCTATTGGTTGAAGGTTTTGAAACTACTATAAAAGATAAATGCGACACGTTAAATACCGACTTACGGAATAAAATAGAGAGAATTAGTGCGCAAATAACTGAAGATCTTACAACCAAGATAAAAGAAATTCTCAAAACTCCGAATGCTGGTACGAAAAACCTACGAGTGTCCATGCATAGCATGTTTTCCCAGATTGACGCTCGATTAAACATCCTTGAGAAAAAATGAGCGAGAAGAAGCGAGCGCTGGTGCAGGAACTACATAAGCCCGCACGCAGAAACTATCCACGTCGGCATGTGGATATACGAGGCTTGGATGAGACTTGGCAAGCGGACCTTGTTGACATGTCGGCTTACGCGCGGCAAAACGGCAATCATAAATTTCTCCTAACCGTCATCGATGTCTTCTCCAAGTTTGTCTGGGCCGTGCCAATGAGGAGCAAGAACGCTAAAGATACAACGAGCGCCATGAGATCTATACTTGCAAAGGGACGCATATCAGAGAACCTACATGTTGATCAAGGCAAAGAGTTTTATAATGCCGATTTTCAGAATCTCATGAAAAAGTATAATATTAAGAGGCGCGGCAGAGCCTCGAGACAAGTACATTTCCTCCTATACCGACATGTCGAGAGGTACTACAGCCTCTTATACGCCACACATCGAGCTTATACACGGGAGTATATCTATATAACGAAACTTATTTTTCTAATTATCAATTAATAATACAGACTTCGGCAATGATATTAATACGAATATTTTTTATTTTTTTTTCTCTTTCGATTGGTACCCAAATGAATGCTGTAGCTATTGACATATGGGAGATATCGCATTTTATTTTTTATTTTCGACGTACAACGATCATAATTTTTTCGCTCCGCAAATTTTTCGCTACGCAAATTTTTCGCTCCACTAATTTTTCGCTCCACTAATTTTTCGCACCACCAACATAACCACACTAACCGTCTTCAGTCCCGTGTCACGCTGAAAGGCCGAAAAGACGCGATACCGGCGCATCTTGAAAAAATATTTATTTCTCGATAAATATTTTTTTCATTCAATGTGGTTCTGTGTTAAAAAAGAAAAGTTTCGTCCAGGCTGATCGCACCATAATTTTTTGGCGTCCAGGTCGATCGCTCCATATTTCTTCGTGTCTAGAGGTCAATCTCGTCGTAGTTTTAGGTGTCTAGGTCAATCGCGTCATAGTTATTGGAATCCAGGTTGATGGCACATTAGTTCTTGGCGTTCAGGTCGATCGCGTCATAGTTCTTGGCGTTCAGGTCGATCGCACCATTGTTCTTCGTGTCCAGGTCGATCGCACCATAGTTCTTGGCGTCCAGGTCGATCGCGTCATAGTTCTTGGCGTCCAGGTTGACCAAGCCATAGTTATTGGTGCCTAAGTCAATCGCGTCATAGTTCTAGGGGTCCAGGTCGATCACGCAATAGTTCTTGATGTCAAGATTAATCGCGCCATAGTTCTTGGCGTCCAGGTCGATCGTGTCATAGTTCTTGGCGTCCAGGTCGATCGCACCATAGTTCTTCGCGTCCAGGTCGATCGCATCGTAGTTTTTGGCGTCCAGGTCGATCGCGTCATAGTTCTTGGCGTCCAGGTCGATCGCACCATAGTTCTTCGCGTCCAGGTCGATCGCATCGTAGTTTTTGGCGTCCAGGTCGATCGCGTCATAGTTCTTGGCGTCCAGGTTGATCGCGCGGTAGTTATTGGCGTTCAGGTTGACCAAGCCATAGTTATTGGTGCCCAAGTCAATCGCGTCATAGTTCTTGGAGTCCAGGTCGATCGCGCCATAGTTCTTGATGTCTAGGTTAATCGCGTCATAGTTCTTGGTGTCTTGGTCAATCACGTCATAGTTTTTAGCATCCAGGTTGATCGCGCGTTACTTTTTGGCGTCCAGCTTGATCGCACCATAGTGCTTGGCGTCCGGGTCTTACGCGCCATTTATATGCGTAATGCCTTGTCGTTGACCTGGAACTTAAGAACTACAGAGCGCGAGGCCTGGACAGCGTAAAACGCATTCCCATCAACTTGGAACTCGAGAACAATCGAGCGGTAGACCTGGACGGTGGAAAACGCAATCCCGTTGACCTGGAACTCAAGAACTACGAAGCGTGAGACCTGGATGACGGAAAACTCATTCCCGTCGACCTGGTTCTCAAGAACAACGGAGCGCAGAGCCTGGACGACAAATAACGCCTTCCCGACTACCTGGTGCTCAAAGATTACGAAGCGCGGGGCCATTCCAGGATGGTAGGTGACGGATGCCCGTCTACCTGTGCTCCAGAACTACCGAAAGTGATACCTGGACGGCAGGAAAAAAGATCCCATGACCTGGGGATCTGGTGCTACGGAGCGCACCACCACATGTCTATCGGGAGCAAAACATAAAAATAATCAAACGTAAAAATTAATTAAAAAATGATAACTCTGGGTGACGAATGATGTTCCGGAGGATCTGTTTATTGCGAATTTGTACTCGTCTAATCGATTACAAATAATTGATTGAATATATTACTTTCATAATTTATAATTAAACGTTGTTCAATTACAATTTTAATTTGTAATTAAATTCTTGTCGATTTCAAATTACATTTATAATTTGTAGTTACACAGAAGTTTAATTACAAATTACATTTGTAATTTGAAATTAAAAGAAGTGTAATTAGAAATTTTATTTCTAATGGGTAATTGAAAAGAGTGAAAATTTTAATTACAGATTATATTTCTAATTTTTAATTACAAAATGTTCAATTACAGATCACATTTGTAATAGTCCATTGAAAAAAGTTTAATTTCAAATTACATTTATGATTTGTAAGTAAACAAAGTTTAATTACAATTTCACAACTCGGTTCGGTACAGACAATTCAAATTTCAAAGGACCTGCGCATACGGACAACATGCTTTATTTTTCTGTACCAATTCGGTTATAGACTGCGGTTGTCTGGATCAAATCGCTTCATGGGATTTTTTTTTGTAGTGCAATGATTTGTCGAATTTTCCCTTGTTCAGTTGACTATGATGGCTTTCATGAGTAGAATTACGTGGGTCGCGGTCGGGTTGAGTCTGCGTTTCATTGATATCTTACAAACGAAGCTCTAATATTCCATCGCGAAAAAAAAGATAGTGCTCGATACTATGAACCGACTATAGAAAAGCAATGCTTATGATTTTTATAACTCAGCGATGGTGCTTTGTATCAAGAATCGAAACTCAAAGATGTTTGAATGGATCATGCGAGCACTTTCAAGAATAGGGAGACCTCATTGATAGGATTTTGTACGCATAGAATATTTTGGAGTTCGCTAAACTTGCTAACGATCTAATAAAAAAAAAATGCAAATGATAATTCGTGTGCTAGGTGCTAGATTGGGGCTTCTGAAGTTGTGAAATAATGAAACCATTCCATAATTGTACGAAATGTTTTGGCAAGACAATTTATGCCGTCAAAAATTGTTCAATTCTACCCTGAGCATAGTAGTCGCCATTCAAAGCTTTTACATAGAAGTTACATCGTAAATATATGTCGACATATATAATGCTTTGCAAAAAGAAACCAAATCCCACCAAAAACACCATGAATGGTGTATAAAAACTTGAGACAAGTACATTTCCTTGCGTCGTTTTGTTTATGCTTACAAAAAGATGTCAAACCCAAATATTTGACAAATAACCCTTTACAAAAAGATGTCAAACACAAAAAGTTGTCAAATAAATTCAAATAATCTAAGTCACAGTTGCCAAGTACATCAAGCATTTTCATTGTTTACATTTTTATTAACCGTTTATAAGTAAGTAACAACGCTCGAAAACGTATTGAAACGGACTTAAGGACTTAATCTGAAAATTTAATGTTTGAAAGATTTTATTGAAAAAAAATTCGCATTGAAAAAAAAAATCCGAACGAAGTACTTGGCGAGTTATGTAAAATGACTGTACAGACTACCTGTTACGAACTCGCCAAGTACTTCGTTCGGATTTTTTTTTTCAATGCGAATTTTTTTTCAATAAAATCTTTCAAACATTAAATTTTCAGATTAAGTCCTTAAGTCCGTTTCAATACGTTTTCGAGCGTTGTTACTTACTTATAAACGGTTAATAAAAATGTAAACAATGAAAATGCTTCATGTACTTGGCAACTGTGACTTAGATTATTTGAATTTATTTGACAACTTTTTGTGTTTGACATCTTTTTGTAAAGGGTTATTTGTCAAATATTTGGGTTTGACATCTTTTTGTAAGCATAAACAAAACGACGCAAGGAAATGTACTTGTCTCAAGTTTTTATACACCATTCATGGTGTTTTTGGTGGTTCATATGTACTCGACATACAGTAATTTGAAAGCATCAATTTGCGAGCGTTTTAATCGTACCTTGAAAAATAAAATGTGGATGCAATTTAGTCTTCGTGGAAGCTGCAAGTGGACCGATATTCTCAAAAATTTGATTTCCGAATATAATAATAGTGTACATCGCACAATTAAAATGAAGCCGAAAGACGTGAACTCGGAGAATGAGAAGCAGCTTTTACAACGAGTTTTCACGACTCGAGAACCGTTGAAAAAAAGGTCGACGAAATTTCGATGCGGTGACAAAGTGAGGATAAGCAAATTTAAAAATATATTTGCCAAGGGTTATACTCCAAACTGGACAACGGAAATATTTACAATAAATCAAGTGAAAAATACGAACCCTGTAACGTTCAGTCTGAAGGACTATCAAGATGAACTCATCGCCGGTGGTTTTTATGAGCAAGAGCTACTTAGAGTTGAAAATCCCAATATTTATCTGATTGAACGAGTATTGAAAACGCGTGGGAATGAAATCTTTGTTAAATGGTTGGGTTTCGACAATGCCTACAATAGTTGGATAAGGAAATCTGATGTATAATAAAATATTTTAACAAATGAATATTATTGATCTTTTCAATCGCCACCTTCTATCCCATCTCTCACGGGATTATTTTGTTGGACAGGATATTAATTAAGAAAAAGTCGGTTTCAATATATCTTTTTTTAATATATTTTTTCCTCCAGCGTATCAATTTTATTAATTCATACACAATGTATTCACAGTTTTCATGCCAATCATAGTTTACCACGCCAGCTTATCGCATTTTTAATTTTATTTATTTAATTTATAAACTACAAACATTCTTTCGTGTTGCGCTCATAACCCCAAGGTAGAGTATCAGTCGTATGAGCGGAGAGTACTCTTTTATCGTCATTCCAGCTTAAAGCGACTTTTCTTTGTCTTACAGTTTGCACTACATGCTTCTTCGACCGAATTAAATTTTGTGTTTCAACAAGATTCTCATGCCGGAAAAGACAATGTTTATAATCATCGAATCTGATTCTTTTTAACGTAGATCCTCGAATACCTTTAGCACGCTTTTTTTCTACGTCATCATCTCGAACCTTGTAAGCGTATAGTTTGGCGCGCAGGCCCACGAATTCTTCCATGATCTGTCCATTATTCTCATCCTTCATTAACCCTAACACCGTTTTATTCGCTAAAGGCATCCCATAAGGATTGTCAAGAGGATAATCGGAGGTATCAAATTTGTTTATGTCGAGCTTCATGACATCATATATATTAGGCACTGTAATATTATATATAAGACTATCAGTGTCGGTGTACATTAATTGAGCTTTTTGCCCAAACTGTTTTTTCATATACTCATAATGGAAATCGTAGATGTAAATTTTTGATAAGTCAAGGATTGAAAACCCTGCATACAATGGCTTATTAAATTTCACCTTTGCTCTGTTGAGCTCGATGATGACCATATCATCGTCAAATACAGTGCAGCTGTGGAAAGTAGCCCTAGCGATTAGAGCTCGAGCTCCATACCGACCACCCCACTCAGTAACAAGCTTCACTTCTCGATGCTTTCTCACATTCTCCATTGTTTTCCCGAAAACTGCATTATTGAGTAGTTTATACAAGTTTTTATGAAACGCATTGGTAGCTTTTTGTCTCAATCCAGTATTTAAATCAATGTATGGCTTCATCCATGGTTTCTGTTGGAATTTTAAAACTCTATGAAATTTCTTTAATTTTAAGCCCAAGTTGAGACACTGCTGCAAGTTTCGATGATGAATTATATATTTTTCTTTTTCTAATAGCGTTGTCATTAATTTTATATTTTTGGAGGTAGGTGGCCTGTAATGGTGCGGACAAAGTGGTAAGTCTTTATGAGATTCGTGCAGCTCCTTGGGGTATTCTAAATCAACCTCGAATATGTACCCCGTATGAGAATCGACAGGGATATTGTCAATATCCGATTTATCAAAGTTTTCCACCCACTCGAATCCAGCATATGGCAAAGCCTGAACCATAGCTGCACCATAAAGATTGTTTACATCGAAATACATTAAGTATGATTCAAGCTTCGATGAGTCAAAATCCTCTCCCATGTATCGATTATTTGCTTTTGCATAGCGATTTGAGCATTGAGCAAGACCTCTTCTGTTACCTTTTTCAATAAACAATAGCATATCAACGTCAGTGATGAGTTCGAGTTCAATACCTGTTAACTTAAGCATCGCATCGAAAGCGATTCCAGGAGCTGTATAATAGTGCAACGGATCTAAATTATATGTCGATAGACAGCTGCGTCGGAAATTTTCAAAAATGTCAGCTAAAAGGAGAACATCGATTTTGAGATATATATCTGAATATTCTCCTAACGTTGATATTTTGAAAGTTTTCCAGACATTCATGGCGTGAGCGTATGAATCTTCGAAAATTTCCTCATTTTTTAGCCTAGAATAAAACTGCTCTTTGGATAGTAGCTCAGTCCCGTCAAGTTTCATCCAACAATCGGTATAATCATATGCGTAATCCCCCTTTCTAGTCAGAAGCTTGAATTCCGTTGCATTATTACAATGCTTACGCGTTATTTGTTTTTCATCGCTTTCCAAGTACGATGCTAATTTTTCAATGCTACACGCCATAAATCTGTATGAATCTAAAAACCTGAACTCTACAAACGTGCCCTGGACTTTTTTTGTGAATGAAATATATTCCTCCTTATTAATTGGCAGAAGATAAACCGCACCTTCGAATGCTACGGCTAATGCTTTAATCAGAAAATGATCGTCATATCCCGATAAATTATGAAAAATAACCGGCACCGCGTGAGAGTTTTTATAATTTAAATTACATCCAGTGTGTGCGGGCCCGCGATACTTCCCTGTAAAATGGCAATGATCTCGAACTCTCAACTCGTTATTTTCGAAAGGCTTCTTACAAATATGACAAATGGTTACAGATTTAAATGCGCTTTGCTGATCATCGCTGAGATGCTCCATTGGTATGATGTTCGTCAACCGGGTATTCACCAAACTCGCGATATTCTTCAATTCCTCCATGAACCATCCAATACAATCCAAACCTCGATGAGATTTAAATTCCGAAATGGTATCATCGTACGAGCAGTGGAAGTAGTAGGCGATGGAGTGAGGCTCATGCTTTTGGTAGCCCATAGTATTCGTCTCCTCCGCAGGCGCAATCGGCTCATATATCACGGAGCATATATCACGGCTCATATATCACGGAGCATATATCACGAACGGAACATTCTCTTTATGCTTATAGTTTCTAAACCTCATGAATTTCGCATCACCCTCGGGAAAATACACTCTGCACTGGTTCGTGCAGTCGAGGATATGCTTCTGCAGCACGATTTCGCTTTGAAAGTGACAGAGACATCTGTCACACAACCATTTTTTGCCATCATGTCTAGAAATCTGCGTGCTCACTAAGCGTGAAATGTTTTTTATCCATGTAAAGTGATGGATAGGACTCTCAAGATCATCCTCATCAGAATCATTTCTGTCACTCTCGAGCATAAGAAGGTGAATTGTCGATTTAGGAGATGTTTGTTCACTGATATATATCGGCACTATTACACTGTTCTTCCTCTGATTATCAATACCATAAATGTTAATTTCGAGGTTATTCATTTTTTCAAAGGTTGGCACTTTTTTTACAGTAATTGGAAAATCCAAACCTTTGTACTATAAAACTTTACTGAAATGTCTATAAGAGCTTGTTCGATTGCAATTTATAACTGGCGGAAAAAGTGCGGCAGTGACTGCCCATAAAAAGCAAAATTCGTCATTGCTCTCTATGTTGACTACAGCACGCTTTCGTTGAATATCTTTCGGAACGCTGACGTATGTACCTCCCCGGAGTGGCACGTATTTATTAAAATTCACAGTTAGGTTGGATACTTCGTGCAGTGACCAACCAGACTCTTTCCCATGAAATTCCTCAATTTTTTTCAACAACTGATCTTTTACATGCTCCTGGAACCACATGTCGATGTTCGTAGAGGGAAGAATTGCCTTATTCCGCGTGTTGAAAAATTTATCCTCCAACGCAAGTTTGACCTATCTTTTTAAGTTGAAACTTGCACGCTAATTTTACGTTAACCTTCAAATTGCCATAATGCTGGGATGCAGCTTCCAATTTTGCGAGGATCAAGGGTTTAGAATCATTGAGAAAAGCATCGAGATCTTTATGTTGAAGATTGATGACTATGCCCGTTTGAATCCTTTTTTTAAACGCCGTCTCCATATCCTTCCATCGCACTTTATCAGCTGCTTCAGAACCAGCTCCTCTTTTCTTCAATTTTTCTATCACCGATAATACCGACGCAATTGTCGCTTGAATGCGCATTTTCTCATGCACTGAGGGACATTCGCGCCGAGAAATTTTCGTCAATAGTTTAACGTTTTTTTCCCCCTCCCTAATCCACCTTAGTGCTATAGCTGGTGATGATCTTTTTTGTGAAGTTAAATAAGCGTTTTCCATAATGGAAATGAGCTTCTTACACTTATGAGTATCCATATTAGGAGAAAAAATAACCCGAGAAGAAGGAAAGACTGCCCAAATGTTAATGGAGGGCTAAATGATTGGAGCCAGCAATAGATACTCCCACTCCTCCCCACCGTTCTACGGACCATCAGCATCAGCAAGTATATCAGTTGCACGAGTACATCTTCGTTCGGGTCGTCGTAGAATAAACATAGGGTTCCAGGGGTAGCGTTGCGTGGCCACAAGATTTGACGCAACAGTCTAACTGCTAGACGACATTCGAATGCCATTGTAAAGATTACGCAAGATATCCGTCCATGTTGATAGCAAGAACGCGACTAAGCGCGTCATAGCCGCATTCCATGAACATCAAAGCCTCATTTTCCGGCGACTTGTCACAATATCTAAACACTGTGCAGGCTCAAGCGTCTTCAGACATGCAATATGGCATCGTCCGCTCTCGAAGGTAATGGAAGGGCTCGAAACAAGTCGAAACACGTCGATGGCACATATCAGCCCAATTTCATCGCAGTTTTAAAAAAGATCTGCCGCAGCACCCTGCGCTACATTTACTCACGCACCAGTCAGTGATAGGGAAACGCTTATATAAATGCGGTCAGAAGAATACCTGTTAGGGGTATTTTCCTTCGGGTGTCAAGGACCAGCCGGATCATAGGCACCTCTAAGATTTTATGACCTCATGCTTGGCTTTTTCCAGACTGCGGTCTGGTCCTTAGCACACAAACAGAAATGATTTATGACCAACGATAAGGTTGCGACAAACAGACGCACTGGCCCGGGAGGGTAACGTCGTGTGTGGTTGAAAGGTGTAACGCTCTAGTCCGCTATTTACTTGTTAGAGATAACAACATTTCAATGCCAAGACAAGCTGCACTGCAGCTGCGAGATATACAGAATAGCTGCATTCTAATACCACCCTCAAAACTAGCCCCCCACCCCGCCCTACAGAGACGCCAGTCTAAGTGATAATCATCAATCAAATGTCGCCATGAAAAATAAGGCGCCCCGCCGCTGCCAGAGACAGCGGTATTCCAATACCACCCTCAAAGCTAGCCCCCCCCCTCCCCCAATGCCTCGACCCATAAAGATTAGGTGCCCGCCAGTTGTTAGAGATCCCCCCCCCCCCGATCGACTCCGTGCATTCGGACTCTTCAAGATAGCGAGCAACGTCACATCATACGCAAATTCGAGAGCCAGTGTCCACAGGGAGCCCCCACCCTTCCCCCTATGAGATTTGTCGCCGAGTCGACCGTCACATTCCATCTTTGGCAGCACCTTACGGGTATCAATCATCGAAGGCGCTTGCGCCTGTGACGGCGACTCCGGTGACCCAATTAGATATCGATAATTGATCCCTCCCTGACCTACCTTTACATTGCGCAAGCCCTTGATCCCCAAATCATTCCTAGATTCCCCCTACCCTTCCACCCCAAGCTGTCCCGGTGAAGAAGATGACGAGCTCGTCACTTCAGCGAGAGCGTTATTAGAGTAAAGACGAGAGTAAGATTTTCCCATTGTATCGAGTCACACATCACAGAGTTTGTACAGCGAGAGAGCGAGCGCGTGGCCGTGACCACCATCTTGGTTATCGAGAACCACGAGCGAGCGTCGAGAGCGAGTTGCACGTGTGGAAATCCCACCAGCGAAAAAGTAAGCCCTTTCCATTACCCTTTTATTAACTGCGATTTTTCCAAAGATTATTTGCAACAATTTACCCTGTTTTTTTGTATCAATCCGTGAGTGTGTGGTGACGCAGCGCGACCCTCCCCTGTACACTTCCGCGATTTTTCATACCCGTAGTCCCCATTTTCACTTTATTTTATTTATTGTAATTTCCCCGATTTTTCTTTGAGTTTGATTAATTTTCCATTTTACCGAAAACCCGACGTGGGTAATTATTAAGAGGCCATCGCGCCGGGAAATCCATTGACCCTGAGATATTGTAACCCCCCCCCCGTTTTTTTTCTTTTTTTTGCGTTCGAGTCTTTAGAAATATAAATTTTGTCGATCTATATCGACTGGCGCCCAAAAATCAGTAAACCCGTTTTCTTTTCTTTTGCGTTCATTTTTTTTTCTTGTTTAACACGCGTCCTCGCCACGCTCGAAATTGTCGCGTGGGCGAGCCGCCCGAGTTCCCCCAATAAATTTTGATATACTTTTCTTTGCCTACTTATTTTTTTTTTGTAGATAGACTTCCCTTTTTTTGTTTCCTTTTTTTTTGCTAGTACCCCGGGTTTGCCCGGGAATAGCGTCCGGCAGCTCGGAGAGTGCCGTGACAATATATATATCCATAAAACAGAATATAAAAAAAATGAATAAATAAATAAAATCATTTACATTTATAAATATTTTTAGTTACAAATAAATCTTCTATAATTTTAAGAACATTTTGTTATCATTCAAAACCAGAGTCATTCTCGAAAATTTCTAGTGAGTTGACCCATATAAAAAAGCAAAGAAAAGAGACCTCTACAGGGTCGACCGCCGTTTTTCAAAGCGTCGGTCGTTTTAAGGGGGGAGGTGTTACGTCATGCGACTTTTTGATGATTTGAAGAATCAGAACATCGCTAAAATATTCAAACAGATATACAAATCTGCATGTTTCGTGAATGGGTACATCAAAATATATATGTATATAATATATATACAGTGAAGAAGAATGAAGAATATATGTATATATATATATATATATATATATATATATGGGACATTCCACGTCAACTCAGCCACCCCGTTTTTTTTATTGTCTCGAAAAAATTATTCAGTATGGGCATTTCAAAGGACAATATATCCATGACATTTTACCAAAATTTCATCCCCCCACTATTGTTGGTTCTCGAGATAATGATTAATGAAGTCTCAATTTTGTAAAAATCATAACTTCGTAACTACTGATCGGATTTAAACGATTAAAAAAAGAATCTTTTTTATTTTTTTTGCCCTTTTCGAAAAAAAATATGTCATCATCGGATAAAAGCTCATTAGACAGTTTTCGGGGTAAATTAACAAAAAACAATTTTTTCCTCGTCACTGATGCCTTGTTCCATTTTGAAAAAATTTTGCGGAGTTGTGTATCGCCTTCCTCTATCAGAAACAAAAATACTGAGTAGAATTGCGATTGGCCCTTTCGTGGAAAAAAAAAAGAAATCGAAAAATTTCCCCGAAAACTGTCTAATGAACTTTTCTCCAATGACGGCATATTTTTTTTCAAAAAGGGCAAAAAAAATAAAAAAGATTCGTTTTTTAGTCGTTAAAATCCGATCAGCCGTTACGAAGTTATGATTTTCACAAAATTGAGAATTTATTAATCATTATCTCGAGAACCAACAATAGTGGGGGGACGAAATTTTGGTAAAATTTCATGGATATATTGAACTTTGAAATGCCTACACTGAATAATTTTTTCGAGACAAAAAAAAACGGGGTGGCTGATGAGTTAACGTGGAATACGACACGTCAACGCAGCCACGTCAACTCAGCCACCCCGTTTTTTTTTTGGTCTCGAAAAAATTATTCAGTATGGGCATTTCAAAGTACAATATATACATGAAATTTTACCAAAATTTCGTCCCCCCACTATTGTTGGTTCTCGAGATAATGATTAATAAATTCTCAATTTTGTGAAAATCATAACTTCGTAACGGCTGATTGGATTTTAACGACTAAAAAACGAATCTTTTTTATTTTTTTTGTCCTTTTTGAAAAAAAATATGCCGTCATTGGAGAAAAGTTCATTAGACAGTTTTCGGGGAAATTTTTCGATTTTTTTTTTTTTCCACGAAAGGGCCAATCGGAATTCTACTCAGTATTTTTTTTTCTGATAGGGGAAGGCGATACACAACTCCGCAAAATTTTTCCAAAATAGAACAAGGCAACAGTGAAGAGGGAAAAATTGTTTTTTGTTAATTTACCCCGAAAACTGTCTAATGAGCTTTTATCTGATGATGACATATTTTTTTTCGAAAAGGGCAAAAAAAATAAAAAAGATTCTTTTTTTAATCGTTTAAATCCGATCAGTAGTTACGAAGTTATGATTTTTACAAAATTGAGACTTCATTAATCATTATCTCGAGAACCAACAATAGTGGGGGGATGAAATTTTGGTAAAATGTCATGGATATATTGTCCTTTGAAATGCCCATACTGAATAATTTTTTCGAGACAATAAAAAAAACGGGGTGGCTGAGTTGACGTGGAATGCGACATATATATATATATATACTAGGGGGGCTTCGCCCCCCTGCGCGCTCCGCGCGCCAACCCCCCGTATTGTGTTTGTGTCAGTGGTTAGAGAAAAATATTCTGGAAAGATGTTTTGATAAAAAATTGATTATATTCGTATTTTTTGGGTTTGGGATATGTTTGGGTTGAGTTTGGGTTCGATTGAAATATCGACATATCGATTCTTGACACGATTCGATGTATCGAAATATCGATTCTTGACACATTTCGATATATCGATACATCGATTCTTAAAACGCTTCGATGTATCGATATATCGATTCTTGACACATGTTGATCTATCGATAGATCGATTCTTAAAACGCTTCGATGTATCGATATATCGATTCTTGACACGATTAGATATATCAATATATTGTTGCTTGACGCACTACAATTAATTGTAAATCGTGTTCAAAATCTTTAAATGGATATATTAATATATCAATTTATCGATTTTAGACATGATTCGATGTATCGATTCTTGACATGATTCGATATATCGATATATCGATTCTTGACACGATTAGATGTATCAATATATTGTTTCTTGACACGGTTCAATATATCGATGTATTGATTCTTGCATTTCCGTTGAATTGGGTATATTTATAAGTGTAACATTTATATTGAATATTATATTTATGTGTGAATATTTATATTGACACGGTTCGATTATATCAATAAGGTTCGGTTTGTATCAATGCTTGACGCAGTACAATATTTCAATTTATCGATTTTAGACACGATTTGATATATCGATATATCAATTTATCGATTATCGACACGATTCGACGTATCGATATATCGATTTATCGATTCTTGACACGATTCGAGATATGGATTTATCAATTTATCGATACTTGACATGATTCAATATATCGATATACCGATTACTGACGTGCTTCGATATATCGATTCTTGCCTCAGTTCGATATATTGTTTCTTGACATGAATTGATATATCGACATTTTGATTGATAGGTTTTTTTGGAATTGAAATTTTTAAATTTTATTTCAAGTTTTCTTTTAAATTCTCTTGATTTGAATTTTTCGTGTCAAAAATTATACATGAAAATTTCTGTCATAATTTATACACGAAAATTTATATATGTTTGGGCTGGGTCTGAGTTTATCGATATATCGATTTAATGGCTTAGGGTTTATGTATATGACAAATATTATATTAGTAGTATACGGTGCGCTCTGGCGACCCCCACTCCTATCCCCACTCCTACCCCCACTCCTTTTTCCCCCACTCCGCGCGTGCCGCGGATGTGAGGGAAAAGGCGTGGTGGGGGGAAAGTGGGGATGGGTGGTGTCACCACAGCGCACCGTGTGTTATTATTATTATTATCAAAATAATATGAATTATTCTGCTAATAATAATAACTTTTTTTATGTTTCCTTTTTCCCCTATAATTACTTTTATTGATTTTTCAATTTTACCTGTTTTTTGCTGCCGACGATAGTCTTTTTTACAGTCGCATCGAAACCATCACACACACACACACACACACACACATACACACACGCACAAGCGCGCGCTACCATTCCTCCTCCTCCTCCTCCTCCTCCTCCTCCTCCTCATCCTCGGAGGGCAAAAGTTCGGCAATGCCCTCATCTACACCGAGGATGCTGGCGACTTCGCCTTCAATGGGTTTTTAATTTGCAGCACTGGTGTTAATATATAGACGTAGTAACAAATTTGTCAAATCCTCATACGGCATGAACATTTCCGTTGTTCGCACATACACATACACACAACACACTTACAACACGCACCACGGCACACACAAACTCGCCCATCAAACCGTTTTGTCGCGGATACATCTTTAGTAGTGCTCGCGAAGAAAAAGACTGACGACGATGCGCGATGCGGCGCACGGCTGAGAAGAAGATTAATTAAAAATTATAGGTGGGGGGTGTAAATAGCAATCATAAGAAACTGACGGCCATCATGGATATCATATGGCCACGCGCGCGCTCGCGAGGATACAATGTATTCGTGTTCTGTTATCAAGCGCACATCCATATCGATGTCGCATACCAGCGGTACCTATACCTATACATATATGCTGCTGCGTATCACTATATGTGTACGTTAATATCCTCCTTGGAGCCGTAGCGGAACGTATACTCGTTCTCGAGGGTACAAAGATGCTGGATCAGCAAAACTGCACGTGTGTCGGACGGTTACTCATTGTTTTGGCTCCCGAACATATCGCAAAGACTTCGTGCCGGGGTGGCCCTCGCTACAATATATATACACACAAACATATATATATATATATGTATGTATTCTGTATATATATATGTCTGCTTTCGTACATCTCTCAACGCGAGAGAGAGAGAGAGCACAATAGGATGCAAGTCACAACGTAGCGCGTGCCGTATATATACACTAGGACCTCGATTTAATGGCCCTCGATTTAATACACAACCCCCGCCATGTCGCATTTATCGATCGGTTTTTTGCGTGGTGGGAGATGGTGGGGGACGCTTCAAGTCTCCCCGATCAGGCCCGTAGCACGGAGTGCCGATGCGCAGATACAACATGGGCGAGGCATATGCACATCCTCGATTTAACAAGGTGCGATGCGGAGCCGGGCCCGCCACTAGCCGTTAAATCGAGGTCCTAGTGTATATAGATTCTGTGCTCTGCGACCGTGATATCATATGTTCGCACGCTCACGGGGATGCAATGCCCTCGCGCAGCGTCATCAAAATTGTACGTGCCTATAGCTGGCTCGTACCATTAAACATTATAACAAATATATGCTTTATTATATGTTCACGTGCAAGGATGACTAAAAGTCGATCTTTAAAGTTTTATAAACTGAAAATTATGTGTACCGATGATGATTCATTTTTTAGACCGCGAAGATACAGCAGCCAATCGAGCAAACTCATAGTCACCTCTACGAGAAACTATCTTTCTTAACTTTGGCTTCCTCATAGAGGATATCTTTGCGCATCTTCTTCTCCGTGTAAAACATAATAGCTCGAGAGAGATCACGAGGGTATCGTTTACGCGGATAGCTTTATGCATACGCTACAAATACTGCGATTTTTAAAACATAACTGAGAGGGGGGTTTCGAGAGCTCGTGACGATATTATTTACACGTTTGTATTTCGTTTGCACTAAAATGCAAAAAAGATCATCAGTTGTGTGACAACCGCGTAACGATATAAGTCTATCAGCAGCCCTGACATAATGACGGATAATCACGCCCTTCGTTCGTGTATTCTCGCGATTTTAAAATTCGTGCTAATTCACAGTGTTTTTATTAGGCGTCGTTGTAATCCTGCATGGCGTAGGAGTTTGAGGGGTTTATCGACCGATAGGCTTATAAGCCGGTTAAAATATATATTATGGTGGACACCCTTGCGTGTTATTGTGCGGGCCTTCAATCGAGGCATTCTAAGAGGCCAGCAGGTTTTAACGTGCGTACTTGAAGAGCTGCAACGACGAGGAGTTGAAAATACGCCGTTCGTCAGAGGGATTCGCAATGAACTTGCAAGTGAGTATTATCAGTATTATAACAAATAATAGTATAGAAATAGGAATAATGAGAGAAAAATAGGAATAATAATAATAGAAAATAATAATGATAGGACAAATTATTCACTAAAATAAACTCATCGTTATAGTATATAGAGAACTGCTCGAGGCCTCCTCCGACGAAGAAGCAGCTCTCATAGAAGAGACGCGCGCTGTGGAGGAGCGGGACTTTTGGCAACGAACACATCCCGAAACTCGTAAGTATTTAAAAAACTGATTGTATACGAATTGTATACGAGCTACACTACCGTCCATAAGTATGGAAACACTCGCCCCAGATCCGAGCCACACAAGAAGTTGTATCGCTCTTAGATAAATGAAGATATCTCAATTTCCCAAGCGGCGTTCTAAAAAAGGACATATTTAGCTTCATTTACCTTTTTTGGAAAAATTTTTGAGCCCGGTACGCACTTTGAAAGATGGTCATTTTTTGGCTTTTTTTTTTGGAGGGTGGAAATTTTCCCGCATATCTCGTAAAAAAAAAAAATTTTCAACTTTTTTTCCGTGAAAAACTTCAAGCGGGGAGTACAACCTTCAATCTCATTTTTTGGAAAATTTTTTACGATTTTTTTCGCAAAAAAAAACGACCATATTTATAAAGGGTAGTCTTACTCTGAAACTACTGGGTTTTCGTAAAATTACTAAGAGGGTAAAAAGCTGCATACAGACATTTTGAATGTATCACATTTTTTCAGAACTAAAAAACAAATTCGAAAAAATAAAAAATTTTTTCAAAATTTTTCCTCAAATCAGCGAAATATTTTTTTATCGTGAAAAATCGGGTCTCTTCCCTCATCTACACGGCTTTTTCATCGAAAAAGCCACCTTTCGCAGCGGTTACAGCTTTGACGAGACGTGGCATCCGCTCGACGTTCGAAACGGATGCCACGTTCGATGAAAAAGCCGTGTAGATGAGGGAAGAGACCCGATTTTTCACGATAAAAAAATATTTCGCTGATTTGAGGAAAAATTTTGAAAAAATTTTTTTATTTTTTCGAATTTGTTTTTTAGTTCTGAAAAAATGTGATACATTCAAAATGTCTGTATGCAGCTTTTTACCCTCTTAGTAATTTTACGAAAACCCAGTAGTTTCAGAGTAAGACTACCCTTTATAAATATGGTCGTTTTTTTTGCGAAAAAAATCGTAAAAAATTTTCCAAAAAATGAGATTGAAGGTTGTACTCCCCGCTTGAAGTTTTTCACGGAAAAAAAGTTGAAAATTTTTTTTACGAGATATGCGGGAAAATTTCCACCCTCCAAAAAAAAAAGCCAAAAAATGACCATCTTTCAAAGTGCGTACCGGGCTCAAAAATTTTTCCAAAAAAGGTAAATGAAGCTAAATATGTCCTTTTTTAGAACGCCGCTTGGGAAATTGAGATATCTTCATTTATCTAAGAGCGATACAACTTCTTGTGTGGCTCGGATCTGGGGCGAGTGTTTCCATACTTATGGACGGTAGTGTATATGGTAATAAATAATAATTGTCTTTGCTCTCAACAGAAACTTCATCGGACTCCGACTGTAATGGCAATGACGATGATGATGTTGATGAAGCAGGTCAAGCTGAAGAAGAGAGAGAGCATACAGTTGATTATGATGATTCGGTATTAGTTGCTGCTACAGAAGCAGCTCAAGTTGAACAGAACCAGCAAACATTGAATCGTAAGTATACAACCTTAAATAAACTTTAAAATATATTACGGATAATATATTAATTTCCCTGTAAATTTCAGCATCTCGATTTGACCGAGGAGAAGAGGAAAATGAGGCAGGACCGTCAGACTTACGTTATCGAAGCAGTGGCTCACTCATCGTCATTGCCGAGCCAGAAACAACAGGGGCTCCCGGAAATGAAGATCAGGCCGATAGTGATGATAGCGACGAAGTGCAAGTTATCGGTAGGGAAAATCAATTATGGGATAGTCAGCTATGGGGCAGCCAGTGGAAATAATACTTTTTACAATCATTGAGAGCTGCATTTTTTTTATAAAATCTTATTGTACACCTTTTGGTCGGTTTGTCGGCATACTTTCGTCTGTATTTGATTAATAAAATATAAACAGAATACGAAATTTATATCTACCCTTATTTTCCTTCCTTCCTTCAGGAGCACAAAAAGGAGCTGGAAGAAGAAAACGGAATACGGACGCATATCGCGACATACAGCCACCGGGGATTCGGATCGAAATAATTCAGGACATTGCGCGTTATTTTAACCGCTTTAAACTTCGTGGTCGCGAAACAACTATGCGCATTCGCGAGCCACCCCAGGGAACGAACGTGATGAGCTGGCTTGAGGGGGCGTTTAGCGACTTACTTACACATATAACTAACTCGTGTGAGGGCGGGGATTATGTGGGAATATCATTCACCGCGAGCACTTTAACACACGGCCCCGTGTGGCTTTCTTTTCGGCCCGCCCGTGATTACGTATTTCAAGATATATGGCAGCTCATAAGTAGCGTTGCTCAAAGCGCAGAATCTCTTAATATCGATGACGCGTGTAGCATAAAAACGTGTATTGTCAAGGGTGTCGAGGGTAGGGGGCGTCGAAAAGGTTTAACACATGAAAGCGTTGCAAAACAATCCATTTTAACGATTCGTAATGATGATGATTTATGCTTACCTCGCTCGTTGGTAGCAGCCATAACGCATGCTGAACGAGGTGAAATACGCGTGGGCGTCTTACATAAAAATTGGCAACGAGTGAGACAGATTAACGGATCAGCTCAAAAAGTCGCAGCACTTGAGCTTACACGACGCGCAAATGTGAGAATACCGAGAAAAGGGTGCGGCATAAATGAAATTAACCATTATCAAGATTGTCTAGCGCAAGACGGTATTGCAATAGTCGTGTTTGAATTTTTGAGCCTAGGAAGACGTAAAAAGAAAGCCCTCTTTAATGGTACACAGAGCGTTCTGAGTGCTGTAGGAAAGATCCGCCACACTGTGTATATTCTGTACTACGAGCGTTCGAATCATTTTCAACCGATTCTCAGTCTGAGAGGAGCGATAGGTAGTACCGGTTTTTGCACAGCTTGTAACACTCTGTATCGTAAATTAGATCATCTGTGCAAAAAGGCAAAATGTTCTTGCTGTTTCGCGATACCCCCATGCGCTCAGGCCTCAGGAGATACAGTCAGATGTGTAGCATGCAACCGTGTTTTTTTTGGAGAAGTGTGTTACAAAAATCACAATAACGCTGAAGCATCGCGCAAACCGTCTGTTTGCGCGAGTGTTAAATGCTGTCGTGACTGTTTCGCCACGATAAGGCCGCTAGATAAAAAAAAGAAGCATGTGTGTGGTGAAGGGTACTGTAAAACTTGTAAGTCCGACCGACCGTACAATCACTCTTGTTTCATGAGACCACTTGTAAAAGATAGAGATTTGAACAAAAAAATATTCATCTTCTATGATTTCGAAACACAGCAGTGTAGGCCTTTGGAGGGTACCGCGGACACATATGTACACGAGCCGAATCTCTGCGTAGCTCAACGAGTCTGTACAGTCTGTTGCGACAATGAGTCTATAGCAGAGCCTTGCGAACTCTGTGGTGTACACGAGTTTGTATTTCAGTACAAGCCCGTAGCTCAGTTGGTGGAGTTAGCAATGCAGGATATAAAAGGATTTTCACATACAATCTTAATAGCTCATAACGCAGGAGGTTTCGATGCGCAGTTCATTCTGCGGTATCTGATCGATGAAAAAAAGACCCAGCTACCGTCACTCATAATGAATGGTACAAAGATTATCACCATGCGTGTTGGTAAAAAACTCGTCTTTCTCGATAGCCTACACTACTTCCATATGCCTCTGAGCAAGTTACCAAAATCTTTTGGTTTAACTGACAGCCTGGCGAAAGGTACTTTTCCTCACTTATTCAATAAACCCGAAAACCAGTATTACGTAGGAGAATTACCACCTATGGAGTATTATTCTCCTGGCAGTATGCCTACGGCTGTGCGAAACAGGGTGTTTGAGCCGTGGTATCGTGAATTGAAAAATGCGAATTATGTGTTCGATTTTCGGAAAGAAATTGTAACCTACTGTAAGAACGATGTTACAATATTGAGACAAGCGTGTATGGTTTTTCGTAAAATGTTCATAACCATAGGTTGTGTTTGTCCATTCGACGAGAGCACGACAATAGCGTCAGCCTGCTTTCGGATTTTTCGGAAAAATTTTCTCAAAGATGACGCGATCGGTATTATACCCAGAGGCGGCTACAGATGGGCCGATAATCAATCGAAAAAAGCTGTTTCGTGGCTTGTGTGGATGGAGCATTCTCTAGGCCAACGTATTGTTCATGCAGGTCGATCGCGCGAATACAAGCTCCCTCAGAATTTAATGGTAGACGGTTATTACGAAGACCGTAACACGTTACACGTATTACAGTTCCATGGTTGTTACTGGCACGGTTGCCCGCGTTGTTTTCTGTTAAACAGAGATCAGATACAAAGCGACGGTGTATCTATGAACGAACGTCACGAGAGAACTCTAGCGGTAGCTCATAAGATACGGCAAAGTGGGTACACACTGACGGAAATTTGGGAATGCGGGTATGATCATGCGCTTAAAACAAACACGGTGATGAGTGAGCTAGTGCGGAATCACGCTTTAGTTACAGCGGAGCCTCTCAATCCTCGCGATGCTTTCTTCGGAGGTCGCACAGAAAACATGGTTACGCTCTATGATGTAAAAGATACCGAACAGATACGCTATGTCGATGTATGCTCTTTGTATCCGTATATTTGTAAATATGGTAAATATCCTGTGGGTCACCCGAAAGTATACGTAGGCGACGAATGTATGACACTAACAGGACCTGATAACAACGATCTCGCGAAAGTCGAAGGTCTTGTTAAGTGTACGGTGTTACCACCGCGAAATCTCTACCATCCGGTGCTACCAGTGCGTATGCATCAACGCTTGTTATTCGCTCTATGCCGTAGCTGTTGTGAAAACATGAATCAGGATGAATGTGCGCATGACAACACCGAAGAGCGTGTGTTCAAGGGTACATGGGTGGTCGACGAACTGCGGAAAGCTGTATCATGCGGCTACACAGTGATGCGTGTAGAAGAAATATGGCAATACGAGATAACGCAATACAGCCGTGATACGCGAACCGGTGGTCATTTTACCGACTACATAAACACATTCTTAAAAATTAAACAAGAAGCTAGCGGGTGGCCTGCTGTGTGTTTGGACAACGTCGAGGCGCGGGAACAATATATCACTGATTTTGAGCGTTCTGAAGGTATAAAACTGAATCGCGAATTAGTATCGAAAAACCCAGGATTGCGACAGGTAGCTAAACTCTGCCTCAATTCTTTCTGGGGAAAGTTTGGGCAGCGTGAAAATCTACCACAAACTGTAATAGTTTCAACACGCGCTAAGCTCCTTGAATTATTGACTAATCCAGAGTATGAAATCACTGGTGTCTTACCCGTAAACCATAGTGTACTGTATGTGAGTTATATAAGAAATGATGACGTTATAATTCCATCAGGCATAGCAAACTCTGTGATCGCTGCATATACAACGACTCAGGCTCGTTTAAAGCTTTATAGTTATCTAGAACATCTAGATAGGCGCGCGCTATATTGCGACACCGATTCGGTTGTTTACGTAACGAAGAATAACCCTGCTGAATACGAGCCGCCGATAGGCCAGCTCTTAGGAGATCTTACAGATGAGCTGGATCCGGGTTGTTACATCAGATCTTTCGTTTCTGGAGGTCCAAAATTCTATTCATTCATAACACACGCACCCGATGGTACCGAAAGTGAGGTTTGCAAAGTAAAAGGTATAACACTTAATTTCGCGAACAGCCAATTGATCAATTACAGTACAATACGCTCCTACATAGTTGACGACAAAGTGGAGCCTATAGAATTAAAATATGACGCTATACGCCGTACACCATTTCATCATGTTGTCACACGAGCCGAAAAAAAGAAATGTAAGCCGTCGAGCGTCAAAAGACGACGTCACGGCGAATACGGTTCGCTTCCGTACGGTTATAAGGAAGGAAGTATTGTATATAAATCTTAATATTGTAAAATATTTATGTCACTACTGTAAAATATTCACGGTATTACTATAGAATATTTATGTTGTTACTGCAAAATAAAAATTTATACATATTCTGACTGTTCGTTTCCTTTATCTTGCACGGTTGTATAGAAAATTTACTCAGTCATTCAGATGGACACGCACTGGAAGCATCCCTGGACCTCGATGATCTGCGGTCCCACGGGTTGCGGTAAAACTTATTTTGTAAAAAAGTTTTTGAAATTTATTTCGCGTATGAACAGTGAACCATTCGAGAGAATTATTTTCTATTATTCCGAGTGGCAATCAGCATACACAGAGTATGGTACATCGATAGAGTTCCATGAAGGATTACCTCAGAATGCCGATTATGCTAACGATCCTCGTGCAAAACTCATAATAATTGACGATTTGATGCGCGAGGCGTCGAACAATAACGTTGTAGATCTTTTCACCAAAGGTAGCCATCATAAAAACCTGAGCGTTATTTTTATTGCCCAAAACTTATTCCATCAAGGCCACGGCCAGCGAGATATCTCACTGAATGCCAACTATATTGTAATTTTCAAAAACCCTCGTGATCGTGCTCAAATTCAACATCTCGCACGCCAGGTATATCCGGAAAATCCTCGCTTTTTGCAAGAGGCCTATCACGATGCAACGTCCAAGCCACATGGTTATTTGCTGCTCGATTTGAAACAATCAACACCTGATAACTGTAGATTCCGCACCTGTATTTTTCCCGATGACCCTCACCATTTTGTATACGTACCGCGGAAAAAGATAAAAAGCAGCTGCAGTACTAGTGAATTGCCAGTTCAGCGTGTGTAATGGCATCTAAAGGATCGTCGTGTTACGAAAAATGTATCGTCATATTGAGTGTACTTCAACAAGCTAACACGATACGACATACATCTGACACGCACAAGAAAAAATCAAGTGTTAATCATTGCGTTTGTCAGTGCGTGTGGTACATTCTTAGGAATAGCGCTACTCCAAATATGCACAGCAGAAAGGCGATTAAAAGGAGCGATACATCAAGACAATTGACAGTTCATCACGCGTAATGGCGCGAGGTGGTTCACCGCTTTGCAAAAAGCACATTGCGATATTGCGAGCTCTTCAACATCTCAATAAGCAGCAACGTGAGGCCGTTTTACGTAAAGCAGATCCAGGCATCGTTCGCTGTATCTGTGAGTGCGCCTTGAACGTACTTTGTGGCAACGTACCTCTAAAGGCCGATCAGAGAAAAAAATTACGTCGTCACGCTCCCGTTCTTCGGCGTTTAGCCTCAAAAAAAGGCTGTTGGAAGAGTAAAAAACGAGTCGTCGTTCAAAGCGGCGGATTTCTGCCTCTCTTACTAGCACCAATACTAGGCACTGTTCTATCAAGTTTGATCAGTGGCAGAGGATAATGGAGCACGCAAGGAAAATGGTACTCGTGCCGGAGGAACATCTATTACAGCTAGGCGCACAAAGTCATAAGCAACCAGTTTTCAGTGCGGAAATGTCTCAAACACGACCGACGCAAGGAGTTGATGCTACGCTGACTAGATTAGACACGGAGATGAATGAAATTTTGAATTCTAACGCATACAAGGATGAGAGGGAAAAGTGGGCTGCGTACTTGACTGTGCTACAGCGTTATCTTCATTTCATCGACGATGAGAGAGCTCAGCAGTACCACACACTTATGAGAAATAAACCCACTGTACAGCCTGGTTGTGATAAAGAAGAAGAAACCTGTAGGAGCATGAACGATTCCGTGATAATTGAGAGTGTACCAGCTAAATTTCGCGCAAAAGCGAAACTGTTGGTTCGTCGTTTACGTGACACACCACGATCTAATTTTTCTTGGGATTCGGCTGGTGTCGTATCGATCAGTGGAAAGCCAATAAAGGATTCAAATATTGTTGATCTCGTGAACGACGCCATGAGGGCGCGGAAAAAACCTAATCCAACGGGGCGCAATGCCTTTGCCCGGTTTCTGAGAACGATTCAGACACCGCGGGAATTTATTGGCAATGAGGCATTGTGGACGGCGTCCGGAGCTAACTCAACATTGCATCAGTCCCAGCAGGACGCTGATGACAGTACAGCTAGTGATGGATCGTCCGAAATGAGTCAGTCGTCGTTTTACAGTGGTCGTGAGAACAAATCACCAGTAATAAGAGCACATAGCACAGCGCAGAGCGGCAGTGGTTATTATAATAAGAAAAGACGTGTAACTTGGGCTAACCTTAAATTATAATCATGAAAACTTTAGAAAAAGTGTACTTTAATCCATCCCATGAAGCATCGTTTTCAGGTGCTACCAAATTGCTACGTCAGGCTCGTCAGAAAAAAATTTCCAAGGTGAGGGCGTTGCACTGGCTTGAAACACAGGATGCTTACACAAAACACAAGCTTGTGCGACATCGCTTTCCGCGACGTTTTTATAATGTGCGGAACATCGATGACTTTTGGGAGGCTGATCTCGTAGATCTTCGCTCGATTAAGGATTATAATGATGGTTATGTTTATCTCCTCGTCGTTATAGACGTTCTTAGTAAATACGCATGGGTTCAGCCTTTGCGTGACAAGTCTGCCGCATCTGTGGCTAAAGCGTTTGATCTTATTTTATCTAAAAAAAATAGCAATGACCGATCACCCGTTTACCTGCAGACGGACAGAGGCAAAGAATTCGTTGGTGCTGCATTCCAGGCCCTCTTGAAGAAAAAGAACATACAGTTTCGTGTTGCGAGAAATCCCGATATTAAAGCGGCTATTGTCGAGAGATTTAATAGAACGCTAAAAGAAAGAATGTGGCGTTATTTCACGTATTCTAGGCAAAAACGTTACCTTGACGTTCTGCAGAACATCGTTTCGGCATACAACCATTCTACGCATAGCGGTATAAAAATGGCTCCTGCCTCGGTAACACTTGCTACAGCCGCTAGGGCTCGGAATAACCTGATGCAGCGCTACAAAAGAACAGAACATTGCTCCCCTAATTATAATGTGGGTGACATTGTACGCATCAGTAGCGCGAAGGCAGCCTTTGCAAAAGGTTACGAAGGTGGTTGGAGCAGCGAACTATTCAAGATTTACCGTGTATCGCGCAGTATTTGCCCCGTGATATACATCCTGCGTGATCTCCACGACGAGGATATTGATGGTATATTTTATGAAGCTGAGTTATCGAGAGTACAAACAAAAAGAGGGTAATTGACGGTCAATAAAATGAAGGACGAATTTTACATGGTTTTACCCAGTAATAGTAGTATGAGTTTTTATCCCGATAATATGACAACACGGTATACCACGCATTTGCCACAATGTATGTCTCTTCACGGTAGCTGGGCCGTTTCTTTAGCTGAAATACACATACCCATGACCATTTTGCATGTGGCTCCCGGTAGTAAGCGAAACTTTATGAATTTCGTAACGGTAGTAGTACCTGGTGTCATAATGAACTTTGAGTCTAAACACGAACGTGTCTGTGTGCCGCCAGGTGTTTACCATAGCATAGATACATTACTCGATACTATTAACGAAATACCCTGTGTTGCGGGCCATCTGAAATTTAAGTACGCTCGCAATGGATATGTGACGGTTACGCGTATCTGTGAAAAATGCAAGAACCTGGAACACTCCTTTTGCTTCGCCGACGCATTAAACAATGTTTTAGGATTTACTGAAGGCAAAGAGGTAGTAGTAGTAGAGCGGGAGGAATACACTGCGCAGAGGCCTGCCAATCTAGCCAACGGAGCTCCCAATATGATGTATGTTTATACTGATATCTGCGAGCCCTATATCACTGGTGATGTGCATGCGCCGTTGCTACGTGTCGTACCAGCTGCTGCCTCTGATAACCGTAATTACGGGTCTGTGAAAATAAGAAGTTTCTCACCACCACGCTATGTTCCTCTATTACGCACTAGTTTTCAAACAATAACCATTGATATAAGGGATGAGTTTGGTGAACCGATACCATTCGAGTACGGGACGTTGACTGTGACGCTACAGTTTAAACGTACAGATTAACTAGTTGTAAAATGGATTACTACGACGAATACTTTGATATGCAAACGGGAAGTGGTGCTCGAACTGGTTATGGTGGTATCAGCCATGTGTATATAGGCTCACCGAATCAGAGAGGTCACGGTATTGGGAGTTTCCTAGGTGGCCTCTTTCGGAGGATAATACCTCTCTTGAAACAAGGCGCTCGGGCTGTTGGTAAAGAGGCGCTTCGCTCGGGTATTAACGCTGCTACGGATATCATGGATTCTGGTATTCATCCAAGAGAAGCATTCAAAACGCGCCTGCGCGAATCAGGGGAAAATCTGAAGCGCAAGGCCGAAGAAAAAATTAGTGCGCTCATGAAGGGTTCAGGCTATAAAGCTGGTAAAATTAATAAACTGATGCATTCTCTTGCTGAGAGTGCATCACAGCGCACGGGTGTGAAAAAAAGAAAGAAGACCGCTAAGTCACGTTCGGTTGGTGTGAAAAAAAAGAGGAACAAGAAGAAGAAGAAGACAGTGAAAAGAAAAAAAGCGACAAAACCAGCTGTTAAGAGGCGTAACAAGAAATCAAGAACAGTGACGGATATTTTTGCTTAACCTGGGCTCGAAAAAAAAATGGCGTTCCTACACGCACATTCGTGTGAATGTCTTAAGTCGGAGCTTGAACTATTTACACTACCTCCGACCCAGACAACGATCGAGGGAACACATTCGGTGTATTATAAGCCAATCTCATCATTGACGGATGATTCGCCGATAGAATTTGTCATACCGGGACAGGGAGATGAGTACATCGATCTTGCGCATACCATGCTGAGTATACGCGTTAAGATAGAAACGCCAGACACAAAAGAGCCTGATCTCCTCAAAGTAGGGCCAGTCAATAATCTTCTGCACTCAATGTTCAACCAGGTTGATGTATTTTTGAATCAAAAACTTGTGTCGCCTCCTAATAATGCTTATGCATATAGGGCCTACATTGAAACCCTCTTGAATTACGGGCATGATGCTAAGAGCTCGCATCTCACGAGTGCTTTATGGTATAACGATACAGCTGGTAAAATGGACGATACGGCCGATGCCAATAATGGTCTTACAAATCGACGGAACTTACTAGGCAAGAATAAAACGATCGATCTCCTCGGCCATTTGCACTGCGATATCTTCAATCAAGAGAGGTTTTTGTTAAACGGTGTTGAGATGCGTCTGCGGCTCGTACGAACCAATAACGCTTTTTGTCTCATGAGTTCTTTGAAAGGCTGTGCGATTCGTATTACGGAGGCATCGCTACTTGTACGGCGCGTTAAGATAGCACCAGGTATACTTCTAGCTCATGCAAGAGCTCTGTCTAAATCTACAGCAAAATATCCTTTGACGCGCGTTGAAGTTAAAGCAATATCGCTGCATGCGGGTGTACATGGGGATACTCTTGATAATGTCATACTCGGCCAACTGCCTAAACGTATAATTGTCGGCTTTGTCGATAATAAGGCTTTCAACGGTGATAGTACAATGAACCCCTTCAATTTTCAAAATTACAAAATTAATTATCTTTCTTTGTATGCTGATGGCATGCAGATACCGTCAAAGCCTCTACAGCCTGACTTTACAGCCGGCAGTACGTACGTTGATGCATACCACACATTATTTTCCGGTACAGGTATTCACTTTCTCAATGAGGGTAATTCTATTACACGTTCAAGCTATCCATGGGGCAATTGTCTCTTTGCATTTGATCTTACGCCTGATCTTTCGGCCAATAGTAGCACTCATTGGAACCTTGTGAGGCACGGTAGTGTGAGGGTAGAAGTACGTTTCGCAGAAGCCCTGACGTCAACTATTAATTGCATTTTGTATGCGGAATATGATAACGTTCTGGAGATTGACTCATCCAGACAAGTGATCGTAGATTTCAGTGGCTGATGAGAGAGAAGCGCCTTCAGTTAGCGTTAAGCGCTTGGGGTGTGATGGTCGAAAAAGATTTCATCATGAATATCGTTATTGATATACAAGGCATGAAAGATAGAGATAATCAGTTTATACCTAAAGAAGTAGCTATCGTCTCGATACAAAGCGAGGACTTTTATCATTGGCTTGTAAAACCGCCATATGCGTATGACAAATTGTCACCCACTGTAAAGAGGCAAAACATGTGGTTGGGTGATAATATTCACGGTGTAAAATGGTCTGAAGGCGATGCTTCGTTACGTTCGCTGGAAACAAATCTGAAGAGAATTGCGGCCCAAGCTACACGGATTTTCACAAGAGGCTCTGAGAAATCATCATATCTAACATGGCTCACGGGGTGTTTCATTATAAATTTAGAAGATGATGATGAGGCTCCGTCATTCCGATACCTACCACGAAGTGACATAAGTTGTATGTATCACGGCGTGCTTAATAAAAAACCTGAACACAAATGCGCTCTCAATAACGCCACGAGGATCAAAACATGGCTCTGTCATAGCGAACGAATCGCCTCCTTATGGGAGTATAGAACTACTACATCGTGGTCAGAGGACGAGGCAAAAGAGGAAAAGAAGGATCATGAACAGTCTTCAGATTCTGCAATCTCTCAAGAACATACAAGACCATATGGTGGGCGTATACCCAGCAGATCGCATCCCGAGGGTGTGGACGAAACCGACGGCATTCGTGGTTAACACCGATGGACACAAACTACCCGGGGCCCACTGGGTCGCCATGTACGTCGATCGAGATAGACATGGCTGGTTCTTCGACAGTTACGGCCTACCACCAATCATCCCACAGCATCTCTCGCGCCTCCGAAGAAACTGCAGACTCTTTCGCTGCAACGCAACTCAGTTTCAAGGCCCTAATTCACAATGTTGTGGCCAGTATTGTGTTATGTTTCTTCATTATATGGCTACTGGTTTCGGTATTAACCGCTTCAGCGACGCATTTTCGAATGATTTGCAGCGAAACGATAAAATAGTTCATGAGTATTATAATGCGTATATCGATAAGTTTAGTAAATCTAAGGGTGTAGTTTCCGATACCAATAGTTGTATCGGTGGGGGTTATAGAAATAAGCATCTACATTGTATACAGCACTGCTGTTCTCGCTCTCGGTAATTATTGGAAATTAAACGTTTTAAAAAAATGTTTTGTCTGGCTTTTATTTCATTGCTTTCAACAAAAATCATACGAGTGGTGACACGTTTAGATATCAAATTTCGCTGACGTACAATACCGCTAATTGTAAGTCTTAAGTTTTACGCACGTGCAATACTGCTGACAGTATATCCCTGTCATCAACGCCATTTTGACTCGATCTTTCGAGATACCATCATGTGATGCAGAGTCAGCTGCAAGAAAAGATGACAGTAGAAGGGGCAGCAATCAGAAACAAACCAAGTATTGTTGAGCCAGCTACACACTCAGTCGTCATTCGTCGCCGTCAACCGAACTCATCCAGATCTATACGGTTTTTTCTATACAAAAAAAAAGCGCTGCGCATTAAAACAGCGAATAGAAAGACATTTGCAAAACATCGACGACCTTAAAGTGGTGATACGTGCACGATCTGCTTTGAATTTGTTAACGCTTCAACTAAGAACACTCGAACGCCACGATGGATTTTTCACGCATCAATAAGGCGAGCAAATTGTCAGAATTCCTACCGGTGAAAAAATTAGTCGAATTGGAAGTTGGTAAGGACTACAAAATCACCAGCATAAGACCAGCGCGAACAACATGGGGAAACAGAATTACCGTTGATATCGACAACGAATTTACGTGCTTCCTGCCGCTGAGATTTGTCAAAGTCTTCGAGGAGGACGATACCCTGCTTCAACAAATGTTAACTACCGCACACGCTGACAAATTGCTCATGCGGTACCTGGGTGGTCGATTCAATAATATAGAGTTCAAATCCGCTACAGAGTAATACTACAGCAGTTGAGTGTAATCAGTTAGTGCTACAATATGATCGGGTGTGATCTCGTTTTCGATATTCAACATTTCAAAGATAAAAATGGCAGGTTTCTGCCGAAAGAAGTAGTTGTTGGGGGTATACAAAAACCACGATATCTATCAGGGTGGCTGGTCGCCCCACCCTGCCACATCAGCGAATTACCGCCTATCGTACGCTTGGAAAACGAGCGGAAGGTGGAGAACATTCACGGCATTCATTGGACCGAGGGCACTATCAGCATCGAAAATCTGCGTGAAGAATTATTCGCAATAACCAATAGATTCAGATACACTCTCCTGTACTCGCGAGGCCGCCAAGCTGTCGAATTTCTGGAAGAGGTCACCAAGCGACGGATCATAAACCTGGACAACAATCAACATTTTCCATCAACCACCGATCCGTCGCCTCTGGCCGTAGTATGCCCATGGCATGGCCGCCAACGAAATCACCATAACCCCCTCATAATATATCATTGTGCTCTACAAAATGTAAAAAAAATGCAGTGCTATCTAATTCATTTTGCCTTTCGCAATATTGTACATTCTTAATTGTGTTAAATGTAAAAAAAATATTTTATCAAATAAAACATAAAAAAAGTAATTATTATTATTATCCGAAAATATTCTGATAATAATAATAACATACGGTGCGCTGTGGTGACACCACCCATCCCCACTCTCCCCCCCACCACGCCTTTTCCCTCACATCCGCGGCACGCGCGGAGTGGGGGAAAAAGGAGTGGGGGTAGGAGTGGGGATAGGAGTGGGGGTCGCCAGAGCGCACCGTATACTACTTATATTTATATATCATTCTAAATTATATAAAGATATCGACGCCGCCGCTGTGTCAGAGCTTATAACGGTTATCCAATTGAGAAAGGATGACCAAGAATCAAGCTTATAACGGGTGTCCAATTTGAAAAAGATGACCATCCCCAACCCAACGTAAACCAAACCTAACCTTACCCAGGTTACCTAGGTTCCGCGGATTATATATGTTACCATGGTTACCCGGGTTATCTTGGTTACCATGGTTACCATGGTTACCATGGTACGATAAGAATTTTCGAGTTTATTTTGGGTTTGGGTTTTGGTCATGGGTTTGGGTTTGGGTTTTGGGTTTGGGTTTTGGGTTTGGGTTTGTATAGGTCAGGGTGTATTCTTGACACGGCGGCGGCGGCGGCGGCGATATCTTTATATAATATAGAACGATATATATATATATATATACTAGGGGGGCTTCGCCCCCCTGCGCGCTTCGCGCGCCAACCCCCCGTATTGTGTTTGTGTCAGTGGTTAGAGCAAAATATTCTGGAAAGATGTTTTGAAAAAAAATTGTTTATATTCGTATTTTTTGGGTTTGGGATGTGTTTGGGTTGAGTTTGGGTTTGATTGAAATATCGACATATCGATTCTTGACACGATTCGATGTATCGAAATATCGGTCTTGACACATTTCGATATATCGATAAATCGATTCTTAAAACGCTTCGATGTATCGATATATCGATTCGTGACACATTTCGATATATCGATACATCGATTCTTAAAACGATTCGAGGTATCGATATATCGATTCTTGACATGGTTGGATATATCGATATATCAATGCTTGACGCAGTACAATTAATTGTAAATCGTGTTCAAAATCTTTAAATGGATATATTAATATATAGATTTATCGATTTTAGACACGATTCTATATATGAATTCTTGACATGATTCGATATATCGATATATCGATTCTTGACACGATTAGATAGATCAATATATCGTTTCTTGACATGGTTCAATATATCGGTGTATTGATCCTTGCATTTCCTTTGAATCGGGTTTATTTATAAGTGTAACATTCATATTGAATATTATATTCATATGTGAATATTTATATTGACACGGTTCGATTATATCAATACGGTTCGGTTCATATGAATGCTTGACGCAGTACAATATTTCAATTTATCGATTTTAGACACGATTTGATATATCGATATATCAATTTATCGATTATCGACTCGATTCGATGTATCGATATATCAATTTATTGATTCTTGACATGATTCGATATATAAATTTATTGGTACTTGACACGATTCGATATATCGATTTATCAATTTATCGATACTTGACATGATTTAATATATCGATATACCGATTACTGACGCGCTTTGATATATCGATTCTTGCCGCAGTTCGATATATTGTTTCTTGGCATGATTCGATATATCGACATTTTAATTGTTAAGTTTCTTTCGAATTGAAATTTTTAAATTTTATTTCAAGTTTTCTTTTGAATTCTTTTGAATTGAAAGTTTTTGAGTCAAAAATTATAAATGAAAATTTCTGTCATAATTTATATACGAAAATTTATATATGTTTGGGCTGGGTCTGGGTTTATCTATATATCGATTTTATGGCGAAGAGTTTATGTATATGACAAATATTATATTTATATATCATTCTATATTATATAAAGATATCGCCGCCACCGCTTCGTCAGAGCTTATAACGGTTATCCAATTTAGAAAGGATGACCAAGAATCAAGCTTATAACGGGTGTCCAATTAAAAAAAGATGACCATCCCAACCCAACGTAAACCAAACCTAACCTTACCCAAGTTACCTAGGTTACGTGGATTATGTATGTTACCATGGTTACCCGGGTTATCCTGGTTACCATGGTTACCATGGTTACCATGGTTACCATGGTTACTATGGTACGATAAGAATTTTCATGTTTATTTTGGGTTTGGGTTTTGGGTTTGGGTTTGGGTTTGTATAGGTCAGGGTGTATTCTTGACACGGTGGCGGCGGCGGCGGCGGCGGCGGCGATATCTTTATATAATATAGAACGATATATATATATATATATATATATTGTGACGGTACGACCACCCGAGCGACCGCAAGCGCACGGATGGCCGGAACGTCGCAGTAGGGCCCGCCTATCAATCCGACCCCGGATAAAGGCGGGGAAATATCGCGGAAGAGCAAAGGTACCTCCTAATTACGCGGGGCCAACTCTCTCTCGGTACCTCTTATCGGGAAGAGTACGGGGGGAGAGAGGGCGCTAGGACCCGACTAAGGAGAAGGAGTACGTGAGGAGCGCGCGAGCGCACGAAACCGACGCAAACCGGATAAAGCTGGATATTATGACTCACCGCTCTAATTTCCAGATTTATCCGTGTACGCAAATTCCCCGAAATTATAAGCGAAAACAATTCGTGGAATCTCGTGACGCTCTTCACCAAGAATCCCACTCAATACTGACCAGCCAATCAGATCATTGCGCTGGTCAGTACACGAAATCATATTTAACAACGAGACGAGCAAGACTCGCTCTCATTAAGTAATCACCTCTTGTGAGCATTCCACGTGGCAGACGTTGCTCTGCCAAAACTCTCGACATCTTATACCATTCTTGAAGCCCGGAGAGACCCGACGTCTCATCGAGGACTTCAAGGCACACCCGACAACAACGCGATGTACATCGTGTCTCCAATCTCGAATCGTCTTTTTGAAGACGATTCGAATCGACCACTGAATCGTCTTTTTAAAGACGATTCAGCTATAACGTAAACTCGATTCGTCTTTGTAAAGACGAATCGTACGACAACTCATTCTCAATAAAGATTTCCAGGTACTAGGGAACCCGTCTCGAGTGAAGCCCTGGGCATTGCGCCCAGAAGTTGGATCATGAGCCGGGTGAACGTCTCAGAATACCTTTGACCCCTAGGTAGGGCCCCTCGAACCGTGTGAAGCCCCAGCGATTGCCGCCGGAAGTTGGATCACGGCAAGAGGTAAATTTTGTTCGAGAACCCGTCATCTAAAACAGTCAGCGCACTCTTAGAGTGCGCACGCTCGATAATTATTTCACCAACTCGTGGTGACGTCTACCCACGCGTTCTCGTCAAAACTCTGCGTGATTGACCAAGCATCACACACGACTCGACGTGATGACGCTACAAACACCAAACAAAACAACCAGAATTGCCCTATCCTGGATAATTAACTGTGAGACACATTTAACGAACTCATTAACTCGTTCAAATTAGACGCTTTCCTTTCACTAACCTTACCTTCTTGAAACAAACCTCTAGGATTCCCCTTTTGTCAATATTTAAGTCGTATTGCAAAGCGACACATCACAAGTAACATATTAAATAAATGTTGACTCCTTACATTTTACGCTCGCTTCTCGAGAGTAAAATAAAGCGCTTAATTCCGCTTCTCGGAATTGAGACGACTTGGACCCCAAAATCCATTTTCAATGGCCGATGATGAAGGGTCAACCAACGCGCAGCACTAGTGCTCATAGTCGTGGTTAGCACTCTGAGGCCATCTCGAAAAACACATAAAAATTCATGGGCCTTCTGCCCATTTCAAATCATAAAACAATTTCTTATTCCCGGCTTTCCTTTTCGAGTCAGTACTCGTACTCCGTATACGGTCGACGACCTATACGTAAACAGAAGATCTTAAAATAAATTCGTCGCTCGCCTCACGAGCGACAACAATCGAGAGAGAACGATAGTCACGGGAGTTGCCTCGCGCGACTGTTCGTTCTCAAAACTCGATAATGTCTCAATATATATATATGCATATGTATAGGAGAAAGAAGAAAACAAGAACGTGGATATTATTGAGAGGAAGGGAGAAAAGCGGGAACCACCAATCATCGAGGGCGGATTCGGCTACCTTCACACATTCATTATCTAAAAATATGTGTTTGTACATGAGCAACGTGAAAGAGATGTATGGAGTTTATATGAGAAGCCAGACGAAACCTGAAGAATCACTTTTTCCACCGAGCATTCGATTACGGATCAAAAATCATCAAATCTGATAAGCGGAATACCTGTGCCGACGACAACAACGAAAGGAATTAATTACTGAAATCACCGTTGGTTGCAAGAGTGCAGCACCTCACGGTCGCTAATTATCTACCTGCTCGTTTTATGCACCAACCACCTATAGTATACAGGAGCAACTTAAATAAATCAACGCATGCAAATACACTTCAATAAGTCGGATAAGAAGGCGGAATGACAAACAAATTTAATTAAAAATAAATTCAAGCATGAACACTGAAATATGGGTCAAGTCAATAAAAATTTAGAAAAGAAAAAGCGACACTATAGCGAAGTAAGAAAAGTTATTTTGAAATAAATTTACAGCAATATAAAAAATTAAAAGTTATTAAATTTGGTCAAATTTTTGAAATTATCATATTACATTCTTTTTCTAGAATGCCTAGAGAATAAATCAGTATTAAAATTAATCAAAACCAAGATCTTTTGAGTAAATTTGGTTATTTTGGAACGAAAAATAATGTAAATCAGGAAAGAATCATCGTAGAACATTCATTCAAAAACGTAAAAAAGGGAAATCTTTAGCTGAAACACTATTAGTTAAAACTTTATTAATAAAGTATAAAATAAGTAATTAAACGAACGTTAATCAATAAAGTTAAATTGGCGACACCACAAGTAGGGAGAACAGTCGCAAGGAAAGAGTAATTAGCATAAGAGGGAGAATGTATTTTGATTGGACGAAAGAAAAATTTTATTATCGAAGGCAAGATTATTTAAGGGCATGCGAGCCAAATGCGAACACAGAAGGTCGACAAAAGTTCGGAGTAAAGAATCAGCGAAAGTACTGTCAAAATTACAAACACTTTGTTATACTGAATTGCTGAAATAAAATTAAATAAAAGAAAAAAAGAAATTAAAATCAACTCTGATGATTTATCGTGAACCATCGACCTCGGAATTTTCTTGGGCTTCCTACGTTCTTTCGGAAAGAGTTTCAAGGATCCAGGATTATTCAAATTCAAATTTTGAAATCAACTCAACCAAAGTAAGTAATTTTACTTCTTATTTGATTTTGTGAATTACCAACGTATCAACGGGCTATATAATTTTTGGCGTATTTTATCATAAACAGTGTTTTTTTTTAAATGAAAGTAAAAAGAAATCGTCAGTGTCAACGAAAAATAAAAACTTAAATTTATTTGGAATATGGTAATTTGCGCTCTTCGCCCTTTCCCGAGTATTTTTCTGAAAGATTAGACTCAAAACAGGGCACAAACTCGATTTAAACTTTTACTTCCAAATAACGTGTAAAGGAAGAGAATCTCTTCCTGACCGAGATAGAGTAAAATGTCAATCGGGACGTAACACCTTAGAGGAAAGTTTCTTTTTAGAGGAGTTTTGCTGTAAAGAGTTGGAGACCCTTTAGACAGTGTCGGAGACACTGAGGCAGCGTCGAAGGCACTTTGAGCAGCGTGGAACTACTTTAGCTAGCTTACTTTCACCTCCGATTCCAGACTCTCTTGTTGCTCTTCCTGGATTTACTATTCTTCATAATGACCGCAATGTGCACGGCGGGGGTGTTGCCCTCTACTTCCGCGAAACTTCCTCAGCTAGGGTCATCTCTAAATCCGACGCCGATGGGAGACCGGGTACAATTGAGTATCTTATGTGTGAGTTGAACTGCCCCGAATCACCGTCTATTTTCGTTGCTGTTGTCTACCGTCCACCGCATGTTCCTTTCACAGTCCCGATCGATTTTGGGCAGGTGCTTGCTGTGGCTATGGACGGGTTCAGTCACAAGATTGTGATGGGTGACTTCAACGCCGACCAACTTGGTGATGGTTTCGACGCACAATACCTCAGATCCTTGCAGAGAGACTATTCTCTGAAGCTTATCGACCACGGTTTTACTCACACTTCGGGGCTCAGAGAGTCTTGGCTTGACCTGTGCATGGTGGACGAGTCTGACGTTATTCTTGCGTAGGGAAAATTGGATGTCCCTATCGAGGCGGGACACCACTTGATCTTTGCTGTTATGTCTATTCAACGAGTCAATCCTGTGTGGCTAAGTTAATCATGATTCGCAAGCTCAGCTGATTGGCCTCTCCTGAGGCCAGAGCGGAGCTGGATGCTGTCGACTGGGGTCCTTGGCTGCTAGTAGATATACAATGCCGGTTCTGGACCAAATGTGGGCGAGGGGGTGAAGTGGCGGGAGGGGGGGGGGGAAGCCGAGAGGGGGGATCTGCGGGGGAATTATCGAAGCTTCCAGAACGTTCTACCATAATAATAACATTCAAAACGGATGACGTCATCAATAATAATATCATGAAAAAAACATCGCAGTCGAAGGTCAAGGTCGACAATAGTATCGGATTTCAGAGCTCAGAAATATTAATAATAATTCGAAGAAATCCTTGACATTCCGAAGTCATAGAGGAGGATCTCGAAGCTTCCAGAACGTTTCACCATAATAATTCCGAAGTGATGGGGGTGAGGGGGATCTCAAAGCTTCCATAATAATAATGATAAATCCTTCGCATCCCGAAGTCATAGAGGGGGATCTCGAAACTTCCAGAACGTTCTTCTATAATAAATCCTTGACATTCTGAGTTGAGGGGGATCACGAAGCTTCTTCTTGAAGCTTCTGGAACATCCCGGCTGGAAATTTGTTCAGGCTAGCCGGATTCATGATCAGGCTCGGGCCAGGGAGCGGTATGGCTATCCGTACCACGGCAATTTTAATTCGGCCGTGAGCCTGCCCTGAAGAGGCCAGCCACAGTCAGGCAAAGTTTTGGGAAAATGTACAGGCCGTGATGCGATTTGCCTTATTAGAGCCGTAGTATGGCTCTCTTCGAAGGCCCTTCTAAGGGCGTGCTCAGGCTAGCCTTGGTGGCGCTGGTGGCGCTCTCTGCTAGCAGTGTGTGGTGACACACACGCTACCCCTACCACTACACTGAAGCAACAAACACAACGTGTGTTGTGCCTGAATTATTATATTTCGGAAATATATAAAAATCTCGACACACATTTATGGACAGTGTACTCAATTTTAAAAAATAACATGAATTCGAAAGAACGGAAACGACTATTAACTCATATTTGTGTTCAAAGATTTCGATCTCGAGCCCGTGAAAGCGATGAGCTAGAATCGACACTTATGGAAGGTATGTTTAACCTCTTTTGAAAAAAAAATGAATATATATATATATGTATACAATAAAAAATTATTTTGTTTTGTTGATACAATTTATATTGTATTTACACAAATAAAAATGTTTTCTTTTTTATTAAAGTATATTAATGAAAGCAGAAAATGTATTTTAATGTATTAAATTGAATGTATTTAATGTTAGGTTAAGATTTCCTTTCCGATCTGCCAATTAAAAATTTATATATTTTTGAACATACAGTGACGCCATCCACCACTCGTCAGCATGGGAATGAAACTCGTGAAGAGGATAACCACAGCGAGGCGAGTACCAGCTATTCCTAAGATGCGAATGAAGAAGGGGATACGCACAGTAAAGCAAATAGCAACAGTGAATCTAGTATTGAAAGTGACAATACGGATTCACAATCGACTACAGACGATGACGGAGAGCCTATCCAACAAAATGTGGTGTGCGCCGAAGAAAATGAAACTGAACGATTACGCAAGTGGGTGGTGAATGCTGATATTCCTCATGCTCAGATTGATGGCTTGGTGTAATCTCTCTGTATTGCTGTCGCGATAGAGATTTCTGTATCCCTGTCCATTTTTAGGACTGCGAAGGGCTGCGAAGGATAGAAAATAGACAGCGATACAAAAATGCATGAGCATTTTCTATCTTCGCAGCCCTTCGCTGTCCATTTTTAGGACTGCGAAGGGCTGCGAAGATAGAAAATGGACAGCGAAACGGAAATGCATGAGCATTTTCTATCTTCGCAGCCCTTCGCTGTCTATTTTTAGGACTGCGAAGGGCTGCAAAGATAGAAAATGGACAGCGAAACTGAAATGCATGAGCATTTTTGTATCGCTGTCCGTTTTTTAGGACTGCGAAGGGCTGCGGAGATAGAAAATGCTCATGCATTTCTGTATCGCTGTCCATTTTCTATCTTCGCAGCCCTTCGCAGTCCTAAAAATGGACAGTTCTAAAGTTCTAAAAATGGACAGCGATACAGAAATCTGTGTATATATTATACAGTATATAATTATATTACATAATATATATATAATATACACATAATATATACATAATATATACATAATATATACATAATTATATTACTGTATATAATTATAATTACTTATAATTAAAATTGAATTGAAATAAATAAAATTGAAATAAATTATTTTTCAATAAACAAATATGTAAAAACACTTCATTAATGAATTCCTCAATGCTTCAGTATTTTCAGCTTGTCCCTGGTTAAAAGGGCTATATATTTATCATTTAAATTCAGAAAAAAATATTCTGAATCTAAATTATAAATATATTTTGCCCTTTCAACCATGGGGACAGGCTAAAAATACCACGTGTAGCAATAAAGAAATGGCTGACCTGGATGCACCATGATATGGCATCGTGGTACGGACCTGATCACGCTGGCCTGACCACGGCCACTTGTGACTATGCGTTACGAAACCTGGCAGGCCATTCTCAGGCCGCCATACCACGGCCTGACTTGGATAGCAGGATAGCCTGATCACAGCCTGACCCGGCCCGTATTTAAATTTCCATCCGGGATTCGATGACATCATCATTCAGTAATGTTAGGAGGGGGTAATTTCAAGGACATTCAACACTCCGGATTTCAGAACTGCGCAAATCAGAAGGTCGACAATAATTTCGGACGTTGAAATTGCAAAGTGTTGGTGACGAGGGGGTCGGGGAAGCTTCCAGAACATTCGAATGACGCAATATCTTCTGGAACATTCGATGAAATTCCTGAGAGTGGGGGGGGGGCTTTATAAGACGGAATTTTCAGAGTATTTTCAATCATTCCATCTTCATCGTCAGATCGAGTAACAAAAAGCTGCAGCACATATTTTCCATCTATAATGGAGATAATTTTGGACGTGCAAGGGTTCAAGAAACCTATCAATCAGTTTATAGTAAAGGAGCTGGCGGCTATAAAAATTCGACCGGATGTAAAAGATTACAAAGCGATTGCTTGCTTATTATTTAAACCACCTTTTGAATGGGATCGCTTACCCGCTAAATATAAGAGTGAAAATCTATGGTGCCAACGCAACTACCACGGTATTTTATGGAAAGTTGGTGAATTACCGTACAATGAGCTTAAAGAAGTGTTTGATGATATATTGGAGGGGGTAGGGCTAATTTACGTAAAAGGATTGGAAAAAAAGCAGTGGATCGCTGAAATTATAGGATATTCAATACCGATCGTAAACTTGCAAGACTTGGGATGCCCAGCATTGCGAGTGTTAAAAGTGTTGACATGTTGGTATCATAAATATCATGCAGGGGTTGACCACTACAACTGCGCCTTTGAAAACGTGCAGCGTTTAAGAAAATGGTATTTGGAGAATTGCGCAGGAACTCCATCATCATCATCATCATTATCATCATCATCATTATCATCATCATCATTATCATCATCATCATTATCATCATCATCATTATCATCATCATCATTATCATCATCATCATTATCATCATCATCATTATCATCATCATCATTATCATCATCATCATTATCAACATCATTATCATCATCATCATCATTATCATCATCATCATTATCATCATCATCATTATCATCATCATCATTATCATCATCATCATTATCATCATCATCATTATCATCATCATCATTATCATCATCATCATTATTCGCACCACATAAAGAAAATTAGCCTCCAAATTAATTGTTAACTCGTAAAATATGTAATTTGTATGAGAAGAAGAATAAATCACATTTTTAAAGCTCTGATTTATTATGTAAAAATTCCTTATTTCATTTACTCTGCTGAAAAAAAAATTTCATCAATTCTGATAGCCAAAGATCCACTCAGTTCTCGGTCGAAAGAAAAAATCGTTCATCTCTGTCTCGCTAGTGTATGGTTAATTCATTTCTGTCTCGCTAATAGTTCATCGGGAGAATCTTATCGCGAGAAACTCGATCATTCACCCAGCTGTTTCGTCATTCGTGCTTGTAGGTCAGGATCGAAGAGCGCTGTTCTCACCTCCTCCTCCAAGATGATTTTATTTGACATTTAAATAGCAAGCCGAAGAGCGATGCAATTATCGTGTAAAAGAAAAAACAATCGTTCATGCATCTCTCTTTATATCTTTTTTTTCTTCCGAAGAGCGACAAAATTATCATGCAAAAAGAAAAAATAATCGCTCATGCATCTCTCTATCTCTCTTCCGAAGAGTGGTACAGTTATCGGCCAAACGAAAACAACAGCGAGAAATTCGATCATCCGCCCGGCTGTGACGCAAAAGATCTTCAATATGAATATATGGAGAGGATTTTGGAGGGGATATATATATTTGAAAAACCAAAAATTTGTTTAAAACTTTTTTTCTTCTTTTATTTTTTCATTTTCTTTTCATTTTTGAAAATAAAAAGGTCAAAATTATCTGTTGAAAAATATAAAAATCAAAAAATATTTCATATTAATGATCATGATGATGATAATGACGACGATGATGATAATGAAAACCTCCACCAGCATTTTTTAGGAGCTGTGAATGAAACCCATAAAAAATTTAAATCAAAGTAATGAGTGAAGCATGCTTTTTTTTCTTTTTTGTTTTTTTAGAAAAAAATTAATGAAAAATGTTTACCAAAGAAAATGGAGAACTATGATTTTCTCGTCCTCGTCCAAACCCTCCAATAGGAAGGTCGGCACGAACCAGTAGTCTCCTGTTATATACTGGCAAAGTTCGGTTTCCAACCCTGCCGCCTTCACTATCACCCTCTTCCCTTTCATGTAGTTAATTACGGCGCTGATGATGACTGTTTTCATGGTTTTCGATTCCACCTCCTCCAACCAAATATCTGGCACATACGCTGTGATGTTCAGCGTTGACATCTAAAAAAAAAAAATTAAAAAAAAAAAACTTTTTAAAATCACATACTTAAAAAATCACGCACTTAAAAAATCTCTGTTTCACCCGAAATATGTCACACTTACGGTTTTTATTAACGCTTTCGTTTGATTCCTTGAACTTATCACATCGAGGTTTGATGATGAATTGTGTCTGACCCAGTGATCCTCGCTTTTATAAGGCCCTTGATGTTTTTGTTTTCGAACATTCTTTTCTATATGTACTTGTTTTACGCCCCTCTTACAGTGAACGATGGTTCTCGCTAAATATTTTCGTACACTCTTACCTCTCGATTATTAATTCAATAAAGGTCGTCAATTTCGTCTCTACGTATACTTGTTTACGCCCCTCTTACACTGAGCGGTGAGTTCTCGAAAAATCTTCTCATACATATACTCATTATATGCCCTTTTTACACTGAGCGGCGAGTTTACAAATCTTTTCGTACACTCTTGCTTCTCGATTATTTATCTAATAAAGGTCTTCAATTCTGGCTCTACATATATTCGGTTTATGCCCTTCTTACACTGAGCGGCGAGTTCTCGCAAAATCTTTTCGTACACTCTTGCCTCTCGATTATTTATTCAATAAAGGTCGTCCATTCTGTCTCTACATGTATTCGGTTTATGCCCTTCTTACACTGAGCGGCAAGTTCTTAAATCTTTTTTTTACATGAGTAAGCGAGACAAACAACAACGATATTACTGGCTAAGTATAAACAGCCAAAGAGATATAGAAATATTTCAACTACATATGTATGTAGAATATGATAACCATAGCGAAGATTTTGCGCATCAAGAAAATGTTTGAAGATCGAGAACGTTCGAAAGAATAAATGTAAATTATAATCATCGAAAAGTAATTCGATGAAAATCGAGAACGTTCGAAAGAATGAGTGTAAATTATTATCATTGGAAATTAATTTGCCAAATGCAAAAATATTTTCAATGATTAAAATCTTGAAACTTATTATAGTAGTAGAATATTTAATTGAATATACCAGAACTTTCTTAGCGAAAAACAATTCGTAGCAATGTATTCATATACATATATAATTCTGAGGATTGTTTTTCATATGAATGGCATTGCATAGAATTATCTAGAAGTGCTATGGAAACATATAAAAAGGAGACATTTCGCTTCCCTATCCAGTCCAGTTGACACTGTCCGAGGAATCGCACAAGCGATATAACTTCAATACACATTTTTTAAATATTCATCTCCTGCAGCGTGAGACTTTCATATAATTACAAATTTTTTTTTTCGGAACTCGATATGAACGCATTACGATTAAATATTGAAAATTCATCACTAGTGTTTGAAGAGTATCTTGGTTGATCAACGAGTAATATGGATTGCGAAAAAATAAACAAAATCGCTCGCATGGATGAGTTTTTGCCAACGAAGAAAATCTCAGAGCTGGAAATCAACAGGAAGTATCAAGTTACGGAGATCAGAATGGTTCGCACGACGTTTGGGTTGAAAGTCGTAGCAGTACTCAACCAGAGTTTCTCAGTTTTTCTACCAGCGAGGATTTCGAAGATGTTCGAAGATGATAATGAGCAATTTCAACTATTGAAGTCCATTGCTGTGGAGGGACACACTGTATACACAGTTTTTTTGTGGGCAATTTAATAAGTGTAAATTTTCAACAAATGCTTCATAAAAAACAAAAAAAAATTTCTATACAAAATATATTAATTTTTATATTTTCAAAAATGAAAAGATAATGAAAAAATAAAAGAAGAAAAAAAGTTTTAAACAAATTTTTGGTTTTTCAAATATATATATCCCCTCCAGAATCCTTTCCATATATTCATATTAAAGATCTTTTGCGTCACAGCCGGGCGGATGATCGGATTTCTCGCTGTTGTTTTCGTTTGGCCGATAACTGTACCGCTCTTTGGAAGAGAGATGCATGAGTGATTATTTTTTCTTTTTGCATGATAATTGTGTCCCTCTTCGGAAGAAAGATAGAGAGAGATGCATGAACGATTGTTTTTCGCATGATAATTGCGTCGCTCTTCAGCTAGCTATTTAAATGTCGAATAAAATCATCTTGGAGGAGGAGGTGAGAACAGCGCTCTTCGATCCTGACCTACAAGCACGAATGATGAAACAGCTGGGTGGATGATCGAGTTTCTCGCGATAAGATTCTCCCGATGAACTATTAGCGAGACAGAAATGAATTAACCATACACTAGCGAGACAGAGATGAACGATTTTTTCTTTCGACCGAGAACTGAGTGGATCTTTGGCTATCAGAATCGATGAAAATTTTTTTTCAGCAGAGGAAATGGAATAAGGAATTTTTACATAATAAATCAGAATTTTTAAAATGTAATTTATTCTTTCTCATACAAATTACATATTTTACAAGTTATTTTTCTATCATCATTGATGTACTTTAAGTTGAGATAGTCGTTTGGTGAGAGTATCTATGTTACTTTTTGTCTCAATAAGTTTCTTAACTTCTTGAATATTTTTTAAGAAGGATTCAACTCGTTTTTTAAATTCATGATGCTTTTTTCGGTCTTCCATACCACTCGTGTGGTTGTAATTCGACTGATGGAGCATAACAGAGCTTCATCCTTGTATACTCCGGAAGGCTGATGATGCAATATCTTCTGGAGCATTCTATATACTAATAATTTCAGAACTGCACAGTTCAATAAGATGAAGATTTTGTAACGGTGTATCATTTTAAAAACTTTCCAGAACGTTCTTCCATGATAAATCCTTGACGTTCTGAGATGAGGGGGTTTCAAAGCTTTTAGTACGTTCTACCATAATTATTATCATTATTATCGATTGAATGTCGGAACTGCGCAAATCTGTTGAAGGGCAACGATAGCTGTCAAGGATATTTTGTTTACTTCGTAGATTTTTCCTAGAATTCTTTTATTGAAAATATGGGGTGATGAGGGTCATAGAAAACATTCCGGATGATTCAATCTCTTCTAGAACATTCGATCACGAAGCACAATAACAATTCTCTATCTCTTTCTCTCCATGAGTATATATAGATCACTGACAGCCCAGCGCATTTATTTAATTTCTACCCTTCGTCAAGTGAAGATCGGTACATTAAAAATCGAATCGAAAGAGTGTTTACGGTTGATAGCTTTTATGACAAAAGCATATAAACTTATGAAAAGTGCGCCGAGTCAAATAGAAAAATGGAAAAAATATGAGGCTCGAAATATCAAGTTATTGAATAGAATCTTGAAAAATCCTGTCACGTCCTGGGTGAGAACGATAGGGTATAAATAAAAAATAGGGGTGCCTCTTGTTTCGGCCGGAATGCGCCGGTCGGGGATAGAGGCTCGCGGTAATGAAAGTGGTAAATTTTTACTTACTTTTTTGGGCGTAGCGGGTCTTTATTCCAACGTGATAATTTCTTCGTTGTCGTCGGAGTCCGCGCTGTCGGAGTCTGCGCCTAGCGTAGATACGTCGCTGACACTATCTCTATGGGGCCGGTGAACGGGTCCCGGAAGAATCGGGTCGGGGAGAACGTACGGGGCCGTTCCCTCGGGAATTCTAAATATCGTGGCTACTCCCACAGGGCGCTCCTTGATACTCGGTGATCCGAGAGGAAAATCGGATTTCGTTGAAGGGCCCGGTAGTGGTTGGGCCACGATTTTTACTGCCGTTTCAGAAACCGGTACAATAACCCGTACTTCACCGTTACTTCCGCCCACAGAATGTCGTTCGATAAAAGCGAGGCGCTTTAATTTTTTATCCTTGCCACCGCGGCGTTTACCCATATAAATCTAAATTAAAAAAAGATTTGGTGACCCCTCTTTGAGTGAGTCCTAACTCTCGGGTAGAACTCTCATATGGTAGGGTTAGTTAGAGTACAGAGCGTGCATCTGGTGCACAGGGCTGTACCCGGAGAGAAGAATAAGTAACTACGTGAGCATGTGCATCTAGCGCACTATGCTGTAGTTAGAGAGAGTGAGAAAAGTAACTACTCAGGCATGTGCAACTAGCGCACTATGCTGTAGTTAGAGAGAGTGAGAAAAGTAACTAATCAGGCATGTGCATCTAGCGCACTATGCTGTAGTTAGAGAGAGTGAGAAAAGTAACTACTCAGACATGTGCATCTAGCGCACTATGCTGTAGTTAGAGAGAGTAGGGAGGTAGAAAAGTAACTACGTGAGCATGTGTATCTAGCGCACTATGCTGTAGTTAGAGAGAGTGAGAAAAGTAACTACTCAGGCATGTGCATCTAGCGCACTATGCTGTAGTTAGAGAGAGAGGTAGAAAAGTAACTACGTGAGCATGTGCATCTAGCGCACTATGCTGTAGTTAGAGAGAGAGGTGTTGGAAATACGTGGATTTCGATGGGAGTTCCGCTCGAGAGTGTAGACAGCTCGAAGTTCGGTTTGTTCAATTTCCCCCTCTTATTTAATGCCGCTGGTGCACAAATGAAACGCGAAAGCGTTTTATTTTTCTTTGGTTTTTTGATATTTATTTATTTTTTATGTTTTCTTACACTGGTTTTGCCGGGGCTACCGTGCTACCGATTCTTATGTTGAAAAAAAACAGTACAATATTTTAACTTAGAATGAATTTGAATAATTCGCGACGGGCTATAGCTTTGAGTGATCTCGGGTGATCAGGCTCGAAGTTCGACTGACTTGTCCTTAATTCGCGATGGTCATTATATAGGCCCTTATTCTATTGTCGCGTAAAGTGGGAGACGTCGGCGCGTGAGGGAAGAGTTTCTCTCACACCTCGACATTCTGCTGACGATAATCTCCAGACGCATTTCCAGTTATGACGACTGGTGATATGAAAAATCAGCGTCGAGACATCGATACTCTCCAGACGAAATTCCGACTATTGTTGGTGCCAGGATATCGATATTCTCGAGGCATGATTGTAGTTTAAGTGATATACAAAGTCAGCGTCGAGACATCGATACTCTTCGGACGGAATTCCGATTATTATTAATGCCGGTACATCGATATTCTCGAGGCGCAACTTTTGCTTATGTTTAGGCTCGTCCCTAGGCGATAAGCGCGGTCATCTTGTGCGAGCCGGCAAGACGCTGATTCTCACCGGCTTCCAACATCTGTGGGAGGTCGGTGATAATGCGCGACATACGCCGGTTCGTCACTCACGCGCCTTCTCCCCGCGACGAGTTTCGTTAACTGAAATTTCGTATGTATGCTCGCAGGCATATTTCGTGCTTGGCGGGAGAACTCCGGCAATGAGGGTCACCCCTGGTCATTCGTGTTTTCCCGTGAATAAATGAGAGATTAAATATTTCTACTGCGGATCATACGGATCCGGTTTTATGTTTGATAAATGGTATATGAAATGAAATTTTAAAATTTATTTGTGTTTTTTCGACCCAGGACGTTACAATCCAAATTTTTCCACCGTTGAGAAAACGAGAATACAAACAACGATATCACTGCTGAAGTCCTTCAGTGAAAATTTTAAAGAACAACAAAAACGAGGTGGAAATATTGGTGCACGCAAAAAGACATCGGACCGAGTTCGTTGGGTGGAATTGCAATCAGCATTCCAAAGTCGCATACGAACTGGTACAGTGGTGAATCTCGTTCACAAGGATCTGATATCATTTCTGCATGATTCAAAAACCATAACCATCACGAGGCTATCAAATGTATTGAAAAAAGAAGGGAATTTAAAAGTAAATGTCGTACTAGCGTGCAAATTTTCGACATTGAAAAACGGAGAAATGATTCAGGAAATAAAGTATTTTAATACGCGAAACAAACCAATCCTCGCAGCAACTGATATGAAGATGTGGTTCGATGAAAATGTGAAAGATCTTTTGTTGGTGGAGGTTGAAGAGTTTCAAGAACGAGATTCAGGCTGGTCCTTGCGTGAAATCATCAATTTGGCAGTGAATATTAATCAGTATGTACCACTACGCGGAGGCCTATCAACATTCGTCGAGTTACCTCAAGATATTCGAAACGGAAAAGCTGTAGTGAACGTGAAAAACAATGAGCATTTCTGTTTTCTGTGGTCGGTCGTAGCAGCACTACATCCAGTTGCAACAAATGCGAATCAACTCAGCTCGTATCCTAGCTACAGTAAGGTGCTAAAATATGATAATATAAATTTTCCGATCGCATTAAAAGACATTTTTAAATTCGAAAAAATAAATAATTTGGCGATTAATGTTTACGGTGTTGAATCAGGTAAAAAGAGTGAAATAGTACCGTTATACATAAGCAAACATAAGTCAGATAAACTTACAATTCACCTTCTCATGGTTGATAGCAATATCAGTATAAAAGTCGACGGAGAAGAAAATTTTCAACCGATTTATCACTTTGCTTGGATTCGTAATCTATCACGATTACTCCGTTCACAGGTTTCAAAAAATAATCATCACTCATGGTTTTGTGATAATTGCTTGAATCACTTTGCACTTCAAAGTTCTTTCGAAAATCACAAAAAAGATTGCATGAGCATAAAAAAAACTAAAATGATATTACCAACAGAAGAAAATAAAATTTAAAATTTCCAAAATTATCGGTACAAAGAAGCAGTACCATTTGTTGTATACGCTGATCTCGAATGCCTTCTCGAATCAACCGCAAACGATTGCTAAAAGCATCTTCCTCACAGTGCTGCATATTATTTACAATGTGCCTTTGATGATTCACTGTCGAAATTTGAAATCAAACGTGGAACCGATTGTATCGAGTGGTTCATCGATCAATTGCTAGAAATCGCTCGAATGGTTGATTTTTATTTGAATAATATCGTACCTATGGAACCTGTTTGTGAAGGGATCTGGTGTAGGTGGATCCAAAAGAAAAAAAATAATGCAGACGCGAACCCGATCGTTGAAAAATATAACAAAATATATATATTTTTACTAGATATAATTACAGTAGAAAATCGATGAATGTATTTCCCGATGAAAATGTCCCTAGTGAAAACGTGGCTCGCAGAGCACGTTTTCAGAATGTACGAGAAAAACCCGTGTACCGAGAATGACTCGTGCCGCGCCGAGAATCCCGAGATATCGGAGGAATCGTGAATAAATTGAGCCCGGGATGTTGCCCACTGAAAGTCTGAATTTTCCTGAACAGATCAGAACCCGTCGTTTTGATTTCAACCCGTAATAATAGCGAAACGGCCAAATTAAATGCGAACTGTAGCGCGACACGCGTCCGGTCGATTCTCGTGTTGGACAAAGACTAGCAAATCAATCATGGCGATCGATGAGAAGGACCCCCCGCATGTATCGATTGCCCGTTAAATTGTCGCCCGGTACGTGGCGCCATCGACGGAAAAACGCGACCCGACCCGCTCGCTCGCGTGACCCGAAACTTGACCGTGTCACCCGGTAACTTTTCCTCATTCCTGAACAGAACCACTCATATCGGTTGAAAAACATGAATACCACAATGCAACAAAATGCCATATATGTGAAAAACCGCTTACTTCCACTGATGTGAAGCAACGTGATCATCGTCATTTCACGGGCAAGTATCGTGGTGCCGCGCATCAGGGATGTAATTTAAATTATCAAAAATCTCACAGTATCCCAATAGTTTTTCACAATCTTTCAGGCTATGATTCACATTTTTTGATTAAAGCATTGGCCACGCGATTCGAGGGTACAGTGAAACTTTTACCAATAAATAAAGAAAAATACATTTCATTCACAAAATATGTCGAAGGTACTAATGTAAATTTACGTTTTATCGATTCGTTCCGATTTATGGCGAGCAGTCTCAAAAAACTCACATCTTACTTAAACGACAATGACAAATCGATAACTCGTCGATACTGCAATAGTGCAGAGGAATTCCAGCTGGTCACGAGGAAGGGAGTTTTTCCCTACGAGTACGTGGACAGCTGGGAGAAACTCAATGAAGAGCAGTTGCCACCGAAAGAAAATTTTTATTCAAAATTAAATGATGATAATATTTTAGAAGGGGATTACAAACATGCAAAAAAAGTTTGGGAAACATTTAACATAACCTCATTAGGTCAATATTCAGATTTATATTTAAAAACGGAAGTTTTATTATTGACTGATATATTTAAAAATTTCCGACGCAACTGCTTTTCTACGTATATGTTGGATCCTCTTCATTATTTCACAGCTCCAGGGCTTGCTTTTGATGCAATGCTCAAATGTACCGGTGTTGACCTTAAGCTCCTCACCGATCCAGAAATGCTCCTTTTTATCGAGAAAGGGATTCGAGGAGGTGTATCGCAGTGCACCAATAGGTATGCTCATGCACACAATCGATATATGGGTGCAGATTACGATCCAAGCAAAGAGGAATCGTACCTTATGTACTTTGACGTGAATAATTTATATGGTGCAGCTATGAGCCAATATCTACCAGTTGGCTCTTTTGAGTGGGAGTCTGAGCCGAAAAATGTGCTCAATGTTCCTGATGATTCTCCTGTGAGATATATCCTGGAGGTGGACTTGGAATATCCCCAGGACCTTTTTGAGCTACATAAAGATCTCCCCCTTTGTCCCGAGCACTACGTACCACCTCATTGCAAGCAATCGAAATTAATGACAACATTACTATCGAAAAACAGATACATTATCCATTACAGAAATCTGAAACAATGTTTAAATCTGGCAATTAGATTGACAAAAATTCATAGAATTTGGAAATTTCATCAAGCTCCATGGCTCAAAACGTACATTGATCTGAACACAGAAATGAGAAAAAAATCAAATAATGAACTCGAAAAAAACTTTTTAAATTGATAAATAATGCCGTATTTGGAAAAACCATGGAAAATGTAAGAAAACAGAAAGATGTTAAGCTCGTGACGAAGTGGGAAGGTCGATACGGCGCAAAGGCTCTCATCGCAAAACCAAACTTTCATAGCTGCACCGTTTTCAACGATGATATGGTAATTATTGAACTGAGCCGCGTCAAAGTACATTTTAACAAACCCATATACGTAGGATTTTCCATACTCGATTTGTCAAAAATTTTCATTTACGACTTTCATTATAATTATATAAAACCAATATTTAGCGATCAGGCAAAATCAATGTACACCGATACCGATAGTCTTTTGTACCATTTCACTGTACCTGACATTTATGGATATATTAAGCAAGACTTACATCGATTTGATACTTCCGACTACCCGGTAAATAACATTTATGGAATTCCACGAGCTAATAAGAAAGTTCTAGGTTTAATGAAAGATGGAATGAATGGTAAAATTATAGAGGAGTTTATAGGACTCCGAGCAAAATTATACGCTTTCAAAGTTTTCGATGATGATAAGGCGAAAAAGAAAGTTAAAGGAATTAAAGGATCCACATTAAAAACAATAACATTTGAAGATTATAAAAATTGTTTGTTTGATCAGCAAGACTTAGTAAAATATTAATATTTAATTCGAAGCAAAAAAACACGAAGCAAAAAACACACGAAGCAAAAACCCCTCGACTTTCGCTGTTCGGGGTGCTTTTCCAAGTCAGTCCCCTCGCCTCTTACTGTTGGGGTGCTCTTTCAAGTGAGCCCCTCTCTCATTGCTCGAAATGCTGTCTTCGTCGTCTGACAGCTCGATTTCATCTACACGTGCTAGAGTTTCTGAGATTCCAGTCACATCATCTTGATCATCATTATCAGCATCGTTTTCCTCAATTTCAATGCCGCACATCACCTCCGTCTCAGAAACAGCAAGTAAGGCTCTAACCTCTTTCGATATTGGTAGAGGTTTCTTTTTCTGGAGGCGCGAACTGAGACTTACAGAAGATATCACAGGATCTGAGGTATCCATCGCCCTGTAGAATACGTCCTCCAGATTTACTACGCGATTATGTTTTCTGCTGTGACTTTGGCGGTAATTTTTATAATGTTTATTTCGGGCTTCGGATGCTTCCCCGCCAAGCATACTTACGGGAAGTACGCTCGTGCTAATGATTTGCGCACTATGCATCAAAATTTTATGAAGCGTTGAAGGCATTGGATACCAAGAGTACTCAGCAACATACATTTTGGCAGTGGCAATTGCTAATTCATCGAATCGTCGAGAATCAATTGGGAGAAGACAAGAGAGCGCTATCAAAATCGTCTTGAAATTGTGAAGTAGCTCACAATTAAGACCTAGACACTGAGCGAAAATTTCGGGATCTTTGAAGGCCCTTCGCGCCGTATTGCCGTCATTAGTTGTGCCGGATCCTCCAGGTTTCGGCTTGTCAACTATCAATCCCAGCTTTTCCCACAGAATTGCCTGTGTCTGTCTTTTTCGCTCTTGGAATGCGGTTTTGTGCTGTACAGACCTCATTTGCCAGACCTTGACGTCAAGTCTGTACGAAATGTGCAGACAACACTCGAATAGCCTTATCCACGCATGAAGTGGACTAATTCCGTGCTGAAGAGATTTTGAATTCGGCAAGAAGATCTCTTTTTCTTTCGTGATATTAGACAGATCATTAAATTGTTTAGGTGTCGCGTGACAGATAGGGCATATTTGCATGGACTTCGTATCGGTAATTGTATTCAACACCTTTCCGTCTATTAATGTCAAGAATAAGGAAAAGTGAACTCGCAAAATATGGTCAGCATCCAATGAGACTTCGCAAACTTCAAGTTCATCTATTTGGCCCTCGATATTACATTTTTGTGTCATAATGACTTCCCGCGATTCTTTAGTATATTCGAGCCTAATAGGACGGCAAAATCTAGCTGACTGGGAGGTTCTGTTATTCCAGAAGATTATGTTGTCTGAAGTGGACAGTCTCAGTGGAATAAGTGTGGTAGCAAACAAATTCTCGTCGCTCATATTCCCAGCATCTGACACGGAATCATAGTGTTGCTTGAACGTTGAATGGCCTGAGCTACCGTCAAAACCCCAGGAACATATCAATAGAACTTCCGTTTCCAGGCTATTCGTTTTTTCCATATGGTCGATTACAACGTTTCTTTGAAGTTCGACAATTCTCTCGACAGTATGATTTAGCAGTGACTGAAGACTAACTTCTGCCACAGTTTCTCCAACTGTAATTGACTCTTTCGTTGGTCTGCATTGATATTTAGCTGCTCTGACATCATTGTATACCGGCCAAAATTCAGCTCCACATGACCTTGACTCTAAAAGTATGGATGTGTACAAGCTTTTGGAAACAGAATTGTCCAGTAGGAATGCCAGAGCTTCATCCGCACTTGTTTTTCGCATTGATGACTGCGGCGTCTCCAACAATTTTCGAATTTTCGTTGGCTGTTCCGGAGTTTCTACAATTTTTGCAAGAACCACAGATAAATCAGTTTCTCCAGAGCGCTTTGCGGCATACTGACAAGCCATAATCATTTTTTGTGGATCATGTTTCAGCTCAGCACTGATTTGTGCAGTTTCTCGCCTTTGTGACCGAGCAGATTTTGCGTGAAATTCGATAATTGGGCGACCAGGGCCTGAAGCTTTTTTAAGATCTGTTTTGACTAATAATTCGCTCTTGGTGACCTTGAATTCTGAATTCAACCAATCTACATTTTTTAGTTCAAATCTGGTTTTCATTCTTTTCGCAGTATTGAATTTCTGATAGCCTTTACTTTTTAAAGTTCGCACGGCAATTTTCAAGTGATTTATTTGTTCAGGGCAGACATTTTGTATATCAATACCCAATTTCGTCAGAATGTAACGTATAACTGAATCGACATCGTCAGTCTTCGTAATCTGTTCAAAAATTTCTCTTTTTGTGAAAGTAGACATTCTGAACAGATCACTCGATCGACAGGAGTAAAGTACAGCAGAGTTTTCGCTAGCCCTGGGACAGGTCCCTTTAGGCAGACACGCAACAAGGTTTATAAGTAAACAATAAAAAACAAAGAGTACATAGATACAGTTACGGACAGGAAAAAGATATCTGGAAACAGAATAAAAAGGGAAAAAGTATCAAGATTTCGGAACAAGACGTAAGCCAACGCAAAACGAATATAGGTAATACGGAATATGCAAGCGAGAGATTGTCATTCGACTCAACCGTGTCCACTCTAATATACGCCTGATGGGTAGCGTGCGCGATGCGCGGTTCAGTATTCGAGGAAATTTCTGTGCGCAGATATCAAAATGGGCAAAATGTGGCAAGTCTAACGTGTAGTGTACAATCTCACGGATACATTGTAATTTATGCAATCTCATTCTGAGGTGGAATCTCGGGGAACGAGGAATCAGCGTCGTGCGTAACGCCGGAAAAAGTAGTAACGAGTCAATAAAATATTTATAAATATGCAGTCAGTGTCAATCTTTGAAAGTTATCGATTTTTTCCATCATTTGTACAACCCTTACGAAGCCTGAAAAAAATATAAGGACACCGGAACTTTTAAGTCATAGACAGTATACAATATTTCATCCGAATAGCTTCTGTCGATAATTCTATCCGATTTTTGAACATTCTATTGCCACCAACGTCACAATATTCGCCTAAATTATGTGAAATATTGGCACAACCTTTTCTGGCATGCCTACGTGACTGCTGCATTTTTGGTTGATGCAAATTTGAAAGTGTGTTTTTGGCCAGTTTTCTTGGGTTCCCGGCCCACTGTGATTGTGTGAATTATCGAAACCTAACCATTTCACAATCAATTTATTTCCACGTTTTCGTACGATTTTCTCTACAAGATAAATATCCGGATATTTGACTTTTGTAAGTTCTTCCTCATAGAAACCACCTTCAATCGGTTGATCCTGATAGTCTACAAGTTTATATGTTACCGGATTGGTATTTCGCACCTCACTTATCGTAAATATTTCAGTCGTCCAGTTGGGTGTATAGCCTTTCTCGAAAACGTGTTTGTACTTCTTGATTCGAGATTTATCGCCAATCTTAAATTTTATTTTTCGCGTATGATTGACTTCAAAATTCCCATAAATATTGCGCAGGATCTTTTTCTCATTTCTAGCTGTGACATCTTTTGGTTTCATTTTTATTGTACGATGTTTGCTATTAATATAGTCTGATATTAAATCAGGCGAAATATCTATCCATTTATACGTACCTCGTAAACTAAACTGTTTCCACATTTTATTTTTTAATGTACGATTAAAACGTTCACATATCGATGCTTTCATATTACTAAACGTAGAATATAGTTCAATGTGGTAACGTTGCAATAGAGATTTGAATTCATTATTATAAAATTCTTTGCCACGATCAACATGCAACTTTTTCGGTATACGGCCTTTCGCGAGTACAGATTTCATAGCGTTCGTTACATCTTTGCCATTCTTACTCTTTATCGGTACAGCCCAAGCAAATTTGGAAAATACATCAATAATCGTCAGTAGAAATTTGTAGCCATTGTTGTATCGTGAGTATGCTGACATGTCCACAAGATCAGCCTGCCAGGTTTCATCCAATCCACGAATATTCACATGACGACGTGGATAATTTCTTCTCGCAGGTCTGTGAAGCTCCTCCACTACAGTTATCTTCCGCTCATTCATTTTTTCTCATCTGCCAGCTTCGATTGTCCTTACGCTCCAATGTTCTCAGTCTGTTTTCCAGATCGCTAATGAGCTCAGAGTTGTGCTTCATGAGATCTTGTAGGTTCTCATAATTGATTCGTTAATTTTTTAAATTATTGTATTATTTTAAATTATTGCCAAATTCGGACTGAAGACCTCGGATCATTATATCAACATCGTCAATATTATTTCGCAAAGAAGTAGTTATTTCATATACGAGATGAACTTCTTGCTGTACAATATTTTTCATGACTCCAACAGTGACCGCATCATTTGCATTTACAGGATCAGCAAGATTACACATTCTCTTGTTATCTACATCATATTGACCATCGGTCGTAATTTTGAATCCGTCTCCGGGAGGGCCGCGGCTGCCTGGGAGACCACCTTTTCTCGATAACTGTCGTCCAAACACGTCGACGCTCATGGCTCAAATGAATCCGTGTAGTCCGCGTACCGTCTAATAAATAATTTCAGCTTCACGCAATTCCTCAATGATGGAGATTATTTCATTATTATGATTCGTGTTGCCGGCTGCCTGCGATGCCATAAGCAATCTTAGTCGATCCACCAGTTCATTTAGATCATCCCAATAAATGTAGTCCATTTTATTATTCTTCCTAGCAATCATATACAGCGGTAAGCCCTTTCCCGATGGCTGTGACCGCCTCTTCGGTGTCCTCCTTGCTGATTTCATCGGAGAATCAACCATCTTTGCAATAATATTTTTGAATTTATTGTTATCTCTGCGAATGGGTTTGTTCGGTTTATAGTATTTGCGATGCGCATTCGTGCTTGTGATAATTGCACCATAATTATCCATATCTGTTGCAGTTATGATCTCTCTGTTTGGTGACTTTTTGAATATCAATTCGAGCAAACCGGGGGAGAGTTCGTAAGTCTTGTTTTGCACTGAGATGCGCTTGTCGTCAAAATTCACCGGTGAATCACCGATCTTCAAAACACCACCCGTGAGTTTGCGAACACCGTATACGGTATCAAGCTCTTTTCCTTCAGTCGTTTCAAACATATGCAGATACTGCTGACAAGTGATTCACTGGTTGTTTCATGTATAACAGACGAATCCTTCTCGAATGACGCATCTGGTACATGTCGATAATCTTCTTTGTTGAATGTTTCATGCACAACAGAAGAATCCTTCTCGGATGATGAATCTGATACTCGTTGATAATCATCATAATCATCCTCATCATACGCGGTTCTAAAAAAGCTATCAAGATCCCTTTCTATCTTCAAGGCAGGTTCTTCCTTTTTCAGTTTTTTCTTAATATTCTCCAGTGTTTTCGATTGATCAACAATTTTCTGAAGAGGAGTCACCACGGGTTTGAAAACTTCATCCATGACCCGTTCCGTGGTCTTTCTGCCCGATTTTATAAGTTTATGCTTTCATCGAATCGCATCACTCGCGGTTGCGTTTTTTCGTAATACGTCTTTTTCCTTGTTAAATCTTGCGCTCCGCATGTTGAAGCCTTTCCGTTGAAACGTTGACTGTTCTTATTTCTCTGATGCGCTTATATTTATAAAGCAATCAAATCCTCGGCGATATCGACCATCATTCATGTCTCCATCTTTATCGATCACTACGAAAGAATATTTACTATCGTTTCAGCATGCTGAACACAAATCTTTAAACTGTGTATACGACATGTCGGTGTTTACATGATCATCATAGATATGCCGTAAATTCATTTCATCCTGACGAAAGAGTACTAGCAAATTAGTATTGTCACGAACTAGGTGTTTCGGGATACGAGCGTACGTTTGACAGAGATAGAACGAGTCAACATCGCGGTGTCGACCCATGCAAAAGAAAGCTCTCATATTATCCTGCTTCTCACAGGCTACATCGTCGAAAATCATGATTGAATTTGGTCAAGCATCTTCAGGCTTAATTACTTGCTCATGATCGTCAAAAGGAAAATATCCCACTCCTTTTACCGTTCTAAGTAAACGCTTGAGAAGTTTGTACTTTGGTTGATTCACCGATTTAGAGTATACGTAAACGTTTTCAAATCTCAACCCGTTAGGGTGGGTTATAAGGGTAAAAAGAGCATTCGTTTCGCCACAATTTGACGGTCCACAAATCACAGCACGCACACTGTTTGGCAGCAGAGGTCCATGGCGTCGCTTCTTCGCTTCTCGCTGTGCAAGTTCATCAAAATTCATGACAGACAATTTGTCAGGTTGTGTCTTGTACTTCATCTTGATAACGACTGATAGAAATAGGTATAAGTAGGGTGCTTATAAAGATCAGTGTCTCAGTAACGAATGTTCTCTCTTCCGATGAACATGTGAAAAAAACATCAAGGATGAGTAAACGATACGATTAAAAAAATCCCATAACTGACAGTTTGAAGAATTTCGCGCAAGAAAGACATAGACAGTATCCTCCTCCTTCTACCAATGACGAACTGAAAGCTGAAAAGATTCGAGGAAGTCAAAGATTTACGGGTGAAGTTGATTCAGGGCGGTACGGTGCTGTCGGTGACACGAAAGAAAAAAAGTATAAATAAGATATCCGTAAAGGTTGCCACTTCAGTCGAAAACTGTCCGTGGGTCATGGTCGTTCGTAGGAAGAAACGTGGAAGAGGATTTGTCAATAATTTTATTAATGAATTCCCCTTTGAGCTACATATACCAGGATATCCGTACTGTGGCCCAGGTACGAAATTAACAGAGAGACTTGCTCGAGATGATCCTGGTATTAATCCCCTGGACGCTGCTTGCATAGAACACGATATTGCATACTCGAAAAATTGGGAAAATCTTTCGGCACGACACGAGGCGGATCAAGTGCTTGCGGAGAAAGCTTGGCAGCGCATTTTCGCTAAAGAGGCGGGCATTGGAAAAAAGGCAGCAGCTTGGGGTATCGCAAACACAATGAAAGTCAAAACCAAGCTCGGTATGGGTGTGAAGAGAGCATATAGAAAAAATAACACGAGGAAGATGACGCTGAGACAGGTAGTCAATGCAGCTAAAGCATCAATGGGTGGTGTGAATCCTATAAAATCGGCTCTCAAAGGCGCCCGTGACGCTGTGAAAAAAGCAGGTAGAAGGAGAAAAGTTGAATCACCCCGTATCCTGCCTGTACCCACGAAAATCGGTGGTTTTCTACCATTACTCATACCCATTTTTGCTGGATTGAGTGCCACTGGAGCTCTAGCTGGTGGTTCAGCGGGTATAGTAAAAGCCATAAACGATGCAAGCGCCGCTAAAAAACAATTGGAGGAAAGTAAACGTCACAACGAGGCGATTGAAGCTATCGCGTTGGGTAAAGGACTGTATCTGAGACCTCACAAAAAGGGTATGGGCTTGCACTTGAAACCCTACTTGGCACAAAACGCGTAAGGCTACCACACCGAGCTCTCACTGATGCTGATTTGATAAAGTACGCCGGAGCTATGAAAATTCCATATTTCCGTGGAGTTTACATGAGAAACGAATTACTCGAGAATGGACCTCGAAAATATGAATCAGCTATTGTGAATCTCGATGATAAGGATGGTCCCGGTACACATTGGGTTGCGTACAAAAAAATCAATGATGAGGTCGTTTACTTTGACAGCTTCGGTAATCTTCAGCCACCTCAAGATTTGATAAACTATTTCGGTGTTGGTAGCATTATCAAATATAATCATGAAAGATACCAGAACTATGACACTGTTGTGTGCGGACATTTATGTCTGAAATTTTTGAGTGGTTATCTATAAAGTGGATGCTCATGTCCCAGGAGGCATCAGTTGAACGTTGACTATCATGAGTGATTCTTTCACGTTGACGCTTTCCGGAACAAGCTCCATACTGGAAGCTTACTATTTCCCATCTATCGAACTATCGCCATTCAAAAGCTATACCCTCGGACTCGTTGAATTGCTGACATTCAACTCAATACTGAACATTGATGTAGGCAATAATAAGTTTCATGTGGGTGAGGAAACAGCGATCATACCCACTGGAAGCTATGAAATCGAGGATATCGAGCGATACTTACAGAGCGTACTCTCTAATAAAAATATCTCCATTAACCTGAGACCTAACAACAATACTGTATGAAGCGAAATCAAGTGCAATCGAGAGATCAATTTTATGCCTGACGATTCTATCGGTCGTCTATTGGGATTCACACCACATGTATTAGCAGCTAATGTCATTCATGAATCTGAGCTGCCAGTAGCCATTCTCAAGATCAACTCTCTACGAGTCGAGTGCAACATTACCACGGGAGCTTATATCAACGAGCAACGAGTCCACACCATCCATGAATTTTTCCCAGTCGTTCCACCAGGATATAAGATCGTTGAAGTACTCTCACACATCATTGACCTTCCGATCGCCACACAGTCAATAGATCATCTTCAGCTGAAACTTGTGGATCAAGACGGACAGTTGGTAAATTTTCGAGGAGAAATCGTAACTGTACGATTACATGTTAAATCAGCATAATCGGTATTGTGTTTGACACGAAAGTCGGACGAAGCTATAAGACCGAATCAAGATGCCAAGAAGCAATCAGTCGTCGAGCACCCCTCAAGAAGCTAACACATCGAAACATTCAGTTTTTGAAGACTTCGAGATTGAAATCAAAACCCCGAGGAAGAAAAAGTGGAAAATAAAAATTCGCTTTTGCTGTATTGCTTGCATCGTACCATGGAGGAGATCTTGACAATACAAAAACCAATTATCTTCGATGAGTCTATCGCACACTACGAGATTCATGCGCATCAACCGTTTGCATCGGCAACCTTCAATAACAACGATGAAATCCGAATTGCCGTTCAACATCAAGACTTGTGTCTGCTACCGAGCAAAAGCTCATTGCACGTACATGGTCGATTAATGAAGATTAATGGAATTGCAGTTCAAGATACGAAGCTAATCAATAACGCTATCTGTCATTTGTTTGAAGAAATACGTTATGAGCTAAATGCTATTGAGATCGATCGAAGCAAAAATGTTGGCCTCACGACCCTCATGAAGAATTACGTATCCCAGAGCCCTGGACAGATGACTCTGATGGAAAATGCTGGTTGGCTCAGCAATGATGATGAGGCTACGTTGACGGATGAAAATGGATACTTTGATCTTTCTATACCACTGAACCTGATACTCGGATTCGCTGAAGATTACAATCGAATTATTGTTAATGCTAAACACGAATTAATCCTCACAAGATCGAATAATGATACGAATGCCATTGTACAAACACCTCCCGAAGGTCAGGCTGCTGCTGAACAATTCAAGATTTCATTGAATAAAATCGAATGGATGGTGCCATACATCAAAGTTTCCGATCACCGAAAAATCCAGTTGCTCGGCTTTATTGCCAAGGATCCATCGATTGCCATGAGTATTCGTACATGGGAATTGTACGAGTACCCACTACTACCGGCTACCTCGAAACATGTGTGGGTCGTTAAAACATCAACGCAACTCGAAAAACCTCGATACGTAATAGTGGGATTTCAAACTGCGAGAAAAAATAACGCATATAAGAATGCGAGCACTTTGATCACTGCAACATTCGCGATATTAAGCTGTTTTTGAACTCGCAATGCTATCCTTATGCAAACTTGAATCTTGATATTCCTCGCAACCAATATGCTCTTCTGTATGATATGTATGCAAACTTCGAAGCGTCATATTACGGTAAAGAGTCTGAACCATTGTTGAACAAAGCTGATTTCCTCAAATACGCACCATTAATTGTTATTGATTTTTCGAAACAAAAAGAATTTTTGAAATCGGGGCCAGTTGATATTCGCTTGGGATTTGAGTCAGCGAATCCTTTCCCACCTCAAACATCAGCATATTGTTTCATTTTGCATGATCGAATCGTTGAATATACTCCAATTAGCGGTAATGTTAAGAAATTAGTATAATTTTTTGCTCAAAACTATGATGTATTGGTTTTTTAAATAATCAAAAACATGATTTATTTTCAAGAGTATTTTATTTCTTTCCATTATTCCTTTCCTTACAAATCGTCACAAATTCTTTCATTTTTTCCACAAGATCGTGTAGATTTTGAGTATGATCTATTACAAGGTTAACAGGTTCATCCTAGAAAAATACATATTCATTCTTCGTATTTCACGTTTCAGTTGAAACGATTTCATACTCAAATAGCCGACAAAGTGATATACATCTTTGACGTGTTTATCAATAATATTAATTGAATCATACATAAAGTTGCACTCTGAACATGATATACGATCTTCGGTGATACACTTTTTGTCACATTTCAAAGTTTTAACATTTTTTTCGAAGTCAAATAGGTCACTGATGAAATCTTGAATATTTTCTGGTGGAACGTCTCCAAAATGTTTCTCGACAATTTCATCGTAACTGCTGACGTATGGTGTAATTGAAAGCAAATGCTGCTCTTCGTTCGGTGTTAATTCATCCATGATGACTGATTGATCGAGCTGAGAAGTCTTTCTTTATAAAGCTTTTCCCCCACTCTCAGGAATTTCATCGAATGTTCCAGAAGAGATTGCGTCATTCGAATGTTCTGGAAGCTTCCCCGACCCCCTCGTCACCGACACTTTGCAATTTCAACGTCCGAAACTATTGTCAACCTTCTGATTTGGGCAGTTCTGAAATCCGGAGTGTTGAATGTCCTTGAAATTACCCCCTCCTAACATTCCTGAATGATGATGTCATCGAATGTTCCAGAAGCTTCAAGAAGATGCTTCGAGATCCCCCTCGCCTCAGAATGTCAAGGATTTATTATAGAAGAACGTTCTGGAAGATTCGAGATCCCCCCTCGCCTCGGAATGCCAAGGATTTATCATTATTATTATGGAAGCTATGAGATCCCCCCCGCGCCGCTATCACTTCGGAATTATTATGGTGAAACGTTCTGGAAGCTTTGAGATCCCCCTCTATGACTCCGGAATGTCAAGGATTTCTTGGAATTATTATTTCTGAGCTCTGAAATCCGATACTATTGTCGACCTTGACCTTCGACTGCGATGTTTTTTTCATGATATTATTATTGATGACGTCATCCGTTTTGAATGTTATTATTATGGTAGAACGTTCTAGAAGCTTCGAGAATCCCCACGCAGATCCCCCCTCTCTCAGCTTCCCCCCTCGCACCGCTTCTCCCCCTCGCCCACACTTTATCCAGAACCGGCATTGTATATCTACTCCGGAAGTGTGGAGGAGCCATTTCGTCTTCCGAAAAACGCGTTGCGGCATATAAGTCGCGAACGATACATTTTACAAAAAAAAAGTTTAAATAAAAAAAAAGGGAATTTTATTTTACACAAAAAAGGTCTCGTTATATTTTTGTCTAAAGTTAAAACTTTTGGACTTAAAGCATCATGAAAACTCAAACTGCCGGTTTTTTGAGTATATCTCGAAAACGGAGGGTGTTAAAAAAAAATTGATATGAAACAACGATGATTAAATTATGTAACTTTTATTATATTTCAAAATTTTTTTTTTCCTAAAGCTTCTCGAAAATTTTCGTGGACTCGGAAAAAGTTACGCGTATCTGTATACAAAAGTATTATTAACATGTACAGTTTCATTCATTTATATTATTCAATAGCCTGTTGATCCTCAAATTGTTTTTTGGACGTACCGTAAGCAAAACGAAGTGAAGAATTGAAGCAAAAAAGAGGAATGTGCCATAAACATGTAATACAGACTGAGCGCTCCACAGAAATATGCCGTCCAGTATTTTTCCTTTATTTCGCAACATTGATGGTGGGGAAAGAAGCGGTAGAAGGGAATTTTCGATACACCCAAATATATATATATATATATATATATGTTTGTATTTATGTGTATATATATCTCTCTATAATATAAAGATATATCGCCGCTGCCGCCACCGCCGCCACTGTTTCAGGATTTGAGCTTATACCGGGTGTCCAATTTGAAAAGGATGACCAACCCAAACCCAAACCCAAACCAAAATCCAAACCCAAACCTAAGTGAGGGCGCGTAGCGCCCTACGCACCCCTAGTATATATATATATTGTATCTATCGCGTTATTGTCATTCTTAAATTCCCCGTTTTATCAGGGAGAAAGAAAGGAAAAAAAAGAAAAAAAAACCTTTTTCGGTCACATTAAGAGAACCCACCAACATTTTTGTCAGATTAAGAAAATATGCTTTCAGGATACCGAGATAAACCTCCCCTATGAAAATCTGACGCGCTCGAGTATTTCAAAAGAACTTTTTTTTTTTGCATTTTCAAAAATTTGTCGTAACTTATCGTCACGCCGAAATCGTCAGTTTTTTTTAAAGGGAGCTTCCTTTGGGCCTACTTAACACCCCTTCCGAAAATCTGACGCGCTCGAGTAAATTTTTCTTTCGGATTTTTGACTACTTTATATGCCTACCCCCACCACGCGAACCGGCAGATTAGTATACCGTTGTTATCAGAGGCACTTGGGGCATACGTGGTATGAATATCTGACACGCTCGAGAATGCCCAAGTAACTGTTTTTTTTACATTTTTGAAAAACCGTACACGCCATACCCACCGCTAAAATGGTTTTTACCATACGAGCTTTTCTTTTCGAAATTACTTCATCTTTCGATTTTGATAGGTCTCGACAGCGCTCGAGAATGTCGCCATTTAGCGACCTCACCTCCCTAACTATATTATCGAACACGTTTCACCGTGATTTTCCCTGTCGAACTTACACGTACACACACACGCACACACACACATACATATATGTCCATATGGCACATTCCATGATTTCTCAGCAAGCTCTAGAATTTTCCAAAAAAGATCGAAAACTTGTATTTCTTTGCCATTCTCGCATCTTTTTGATGTGATAAAGTCAAACGTGTGTATGTGTGTATGTGATAAAGTCAAACGTGCATGCACGCACACACACACACACGCACACATACATATGTCGCGTTCCACGTCGACTTAACCACCCCGTTTTTTTCGCCCTTCTACCAGGAAAAAAAAATAGTGAGTGGAATTCCAGGTAGCCATTTCGTAGAAAGAACAAAAAAATCAAAAAATTACCCCGAAAACTGTCTAATACGTTTTTCTCCGACGACGGCGTATTTTTTTTTTTTAAGGGCAACAAAGATAAAGCAATATCCTTTTTTAATCATTTAAATCCGATCAGCAGTTACAAACTTATAATTTTTGTAAAATTGAGAATTCATTAATCATTATTTCGAGGAGCAACAATAGTCGGGGGATGAAATTTTGGTGCAATGTCATATTGTCCTTCGAAAGTGTAGAAACAGCTGGTTGTTTTAGACCTTTGCCTGGTTGTTTAGACTCAATTGCTTTAGACTTGTATGCATTTTTTTGTTATTGACCAAATAATCAAGGTTTCAGTATGCAAGACCGATTTATACTTATGAATGAATTATGAAAATAGGCTTATTTTGTGGCATTCCAATGTGTACAACTTCCTTATGAAATATTTGACATGAATATCTAAACAATATACAGAGTAATTAAATAAAAATATTTCCTGTAGCAAAAAGATTCATGAAAATAACAGTAGGTGCCGTTTATTTACTAAAATTAAAATATTGTTACTACAAAATACAAAAAAAAATTAAATATTGAAAAGCATATTAATTAAGAAAAAAAATTGCGCGTGGTGTTTGCATAAATGTAAATAAATTAATAAATAGACTTTGTGCTTCGAGGACCCAATTATTATTGGTCTAAAAAAGTTAATGGCGGTAATTTTCTTGAGATTACCATTTATACCGTATATTTTACTCCGTACATCTGCGGGGTGTGGGGTTAAAGATTTGGTAAAAGATTCTTTATGTTTAGGATATAAAATATAAATAGGCCTATTTTTTGGAATGCCAATGTGTGCAAACTCCTTGAGGAATATTTGACAGGAATATTTGAAGAATACAGAGTAATAAAATAAAAATATTTCCTGTAGCAAAGATTCGTTATAATAACAGTATATACCATTTATTTACTAAAATTAAAACATCGTTATTACTAAATACAAAAAAAAAATAAATATTAGAAACATATTAATTCCGAAAAAAAAATGCGAGTAGTAGTTTCGATCCCAAGACCGACAGGGTAGCAGACTGTACTAGCGGACTCTGTGAACCGCCAAAACGGTTCACAGTCCGAGGTCCGTGTACATATATCTGCGTTTTCGCTCGATACCATGTGCACGCCACGCATAGTCAACCTGCATTACCCGGGAGGCCAATTTGCACACAGCTGACTCAAAATCTGCCACACCGCCCGAGTCAATGTCCACGCGAACTACCCCCACTACCTCGGCCAGTCGAAACCCCCTCGAGCACCTGCGTTGGCGATCTCTCTACTAGTCTCTGGTATACGAGAAACGTCAAAAGATTCACTTACAATTCCGAGTTGGGGCAAGTTTCTTCTCCAATGTTGTTGCTTTTTATAAATTCGATGAGGAACAGACGATGTCGTTTAAAAAAGTTCCTCAGATATTCAATCCTTGCTTTTGGTGGCTCGCGCACGTATACGAATTCGCCGATTTGTCGAATTTCGTTCTGTGAAAGGCCTTTCTCCGCATCTTCGGTGAACTCATCGACGACGTTCACTAACGCGACGATAAAACGGCCAAGAATCTCGGGCACGTTGAAAATATTCTTTTCGAATTTTTCGATATTATTTCGAATATATGGATACTTATCCTCGCTCATTTTTGCCAAAGAAATATTACTCGAGGAGGTCGTATGTCAAAATCTGAAATTGTCAAATTCCCGAATGACAGAAATCCCGAAAAACAAACAACGATGCATCGCATGGGGATATCTCGATGATTTAACTTTGTACCACAGTAATTTGTTTATCAGTATTCCACCCATTCGGGATTTAAACCGTTTGAGATTTTGGCATACCCCCGCCTTGAATAATATTTCGTTATCGAAAATGAGCAAGGATAAGAATCCTGATGTTCGAAATAATATTGCGAAATTCGAAAAGAATATTTTGAACGTACCCAAGATTCTTGGCCGATTTTTATCGTCGCCTTAGGGGGGGGGGGGGGGGGGTAGGGTTTTGAAGGCAGAAAAAAACAGGTTTTTACAGATTTTTTTTTGGGCGTACGGTGAAAGTAAATTTATTTCTGATTATTGTACATTAAAGAGTAGTAATTGAACTATATTCTGTGAAATATTGGTTGAAAAATATTGAAAATTGACCGAATGGCAGCAATTCTTCGCAGGCGCCTCAGAAAAAATACATTTTGCGGTGCACGTCATACCTCAGCACTGGATCATCTGAAATGAAATAACTAAAGTTTTTCCTTTAATTTTTATGTCCCTCTAGGTATCTCTGTCGAGTTTTTCCATTTTTTTAAATTTTTGAACTTTTTACAAGACTTGAAAGTGAAAATACCGATTTTTGGCCTAAATTCATGACTATTGTTGTTAATAATAAAAAAAATAAAATCAAAAACGAAAAAATCTCAACAGGGTTACCTCATAAATTATGTAAGGAAATACTGTAAAACATTTGAGAACGATCGGTTGAATAGATTTTAAGATACAGAGTGCACCGACTCAAAAAACATCGATTTGAGAAAAACGCGTTTAAAGTTTTTCGTAGCGAAAAGACCCTGATAAAACTTAGTAAGCTATTTATTTTTTATTTTACTCACATAGAATCATCAATGCCGGGACTATAGAGTATAGAACTTGAGTTACTATACTTTCATAATATGCAATAAAAAAAAATCACTTTTTTTGAACCCTCAAAACCCTACCCCCCCCCCCCCCCCTTAGTCAACGTCGTCGAGGATTGATCGAAGATATGCGGACAAAGGCCTTTCGCTAGACAAAATACGACAAATCGGCGAATTCGTTTACGCGTGCGAGCCACAAAAGACGAGGAGAAAATATCTGAGGAACCTCTTGAAGCGACACCGTCAATTTCTCACCGAATTTATATGCAGCAATAACTTTGAAAAAGAAAATTGCGCGAACTCCGAATTGTAAGTAATTGTCTCGACGTTTCTCGACGTGTGTGTGTGTGTGTGTGTGTGTGTGTGTGTGTGTGTGTGTGCGTGCGTGCGTGCGTGCGTGCGTGCGTGCGTGCGTGCGTGCGTGCGTGCGTGCGTGCGTGCGTGCGTGCGTGCGTGCGTGCGTGCGTGCGTGCGTGCGTGCGTGCGTGCGTGCGTGCGTGCGTGCGTGCGTGCGTGCGTGCGTGCGTGCGTGCGTGCGTGCGTGCGTGCGTGCGTGCGTGCGTGCGTGCGTGCGTGCGTGCGTGCGTGCGTGCGTGCGTGCGTGCGTGCGTGCGTGCGTGCGTGCGTGCGTGCGTGCGTGCGTGCGTGCGTGCGTGCGTGCGTGCGTGCGTGCGTGCGTGCGTGCGTGCGTGCGTGCGTGCGTGCGTGCGTGCGTGTGTGTGTGTGTGTGTGTGTGTGTGTGTGTAACCACTATGCAAAATTCAATCATCTACAACTGGATAACGGGTTGAGCCGCAGCGCTGCAATGTCATCGTCAAGTAAAGCACCGATTACCACTTCATATGCTGTAATTTGTATACAAATTCTTAGTGGATCAGATTGTGTCTTCTTCAATATTTCGAAAAAAATGTGTAGTCGATGTACCTTCTGCGAATTTTGGACCACCGTATTAGTTTTACTTTTACCAATAGATTCTTCAATACATCATTGATGGGAGATTGGTATTGAATTTGTCCAAGATCGATGAAAAGGATCAAATTTTATGAAATTTCAAGTGGATAGAAAAATGTGTTTAGCCGTTGTAACTTCTGCAAATTTTGAGACATCGTGTTAAATTTTTTTTTTAATTCAATAAATTATCATTGACGGGCGGTTGATATTAAATTTAGCGGAAATCGATGGAAGGGTTCCGATTTCAAAAAAAAATTGCGAAGTGAAACTTGTACATTCCTTCCCCTTAATTTTCGGACTTTTACTAAGCTTCGACTATGAGGGAGCCAAAATAAAGAAAAGCACTTGCTCATAGAGGGAGATTTGTGAAATTCCAAAAATAACAATGAAGCAATGGGAAAGTTTCAATTTCAAACTTTTTTTATATTCCATTGTTGATAAAAATTGACTTGGCATGCAATTTCTAAACATATAGGCTACGGGATAACCATGTTCAAAATTTAGGTCAAATAGAATTGGTGCACGGGTCCAGATTGTGCAAAATAGTTCATTTAAAAAAATAATGGTCATACTTGTATAGAAAGCTTGTTTTTGCTTCAGCTGTGGTGTATTTCTTAGAAGCATGATAAGATATCATTAAACTGTAATCTGTAGTGTCAATTAACAATGAAGGTTGAATGCAGTAAAATAAACTCCATACATTAGAAACTTGCACACTGCTTCCTAATTATTTTATCTCTTTCACGATGTTTCCTCTGTAAGGAGGCTAAAATTTACATTCCCACTTGCTCGTAGATGAAAATTCGTGACCGAAATAGATGAATGCGGATGAATATTTGAATAATAATGAGACATTAGCGCACATTTTTTATTTGCACGGCACTTTTTTCAGCGAGAGTTTTGAAGCGTTCGGACGGGTGGCACGTTTGAGTGAAGAAGAGTACGATGAAGCTCTTAAAAGGTGCAGTCTTCCTTAAAGCTATTGGTTTACGGAATAGCAACAATATAATACAACTGTAAAGCGTCTGAAATGCGAAGTATTTATTTTTTTAATTCGATATCAGCAGTGGTCAAAATGATCTCGAAAATTCGGTCATCGAATAATTTTGCAGGGTTGGAGAGGCCGAGAGCCGCCATCCGCTATTCCGTACGCGAGCGACCGAATGTAATCGTGATCTGTCATGAGATTAATGCTCAGAACGGTTTGTATAATGTCGAATGTTATGTCGAACACCATCACGAATGCTCACGAGCTTGAATTTCGTGAAAATCTTAATTTTACAGTAATAAATTAAACAACCGTAAAAATGATTGTATCTCGGCTTGTAACAAAGATAACTTTTTTTTTACTTACGCGTCTCGCTAAGACCTATGAGAATATTGAAGAATATTTTAAATAACACAAATATTTGAGGCGTAACTTTCATTTGTTTATAAGGTAAAATTTTGTATCCTCGATAAACATGGTTTAGAAAAAAAACCGTTCTTTTGAGTTAAATCCTGAATGTACATGTTGAAAATAACCACCCAAATTTTTTTCACCTAGTGGCCCTTGTATAACTGGTGCTATATCAAACCGTCAGATTTACGAAAATCGGTTATTATCGCTAAACTATATAACATGGCTTGATAAAAATTACCGATATCACTTCAGGATCGTTTCTTTTAGTAGGCCAGTCATTATAGACGTTCAAAATCGAAAATTCCACAATAATTCCAAAAGTTTTGAAACTTCGGTCAAGTGAATGGTACATCGAAAAAGTAATAAATCTCATTTTGCAACCTTCTCTGAAGTCCGGAACATTGTTAAAATTGCAATTTAATGTAATTTTGCAGTATACTCGTGAAAAAAATTCCAAAAGTTTTGCAAGCTGAGAGTAGTATAAAATATATTATTTCATATCATGTATCAAGTTTGCAACCAATTGAAGGGTACGGAACATTGTTTTTTTATCAAAATTATTGTTTTTCTACAATAAACTGACGATAAAAAAATCCAAAAGTTTGGCAAACTTGAAAGATACATCGGAAAAATATATCAAACAGTTTTCTAAATTTGCAACCTTTTACGTTTACCGGAGCATGTTTATTTATAATTTTTTTGATTCGTGGTCATTTTTTCGAGCAAGGTGGTCTCGAAATAATCACAAAAGTTTTGAAACTTGGTTGCAAACTTTGAAAACATCTATTCTGATGCATTTACAAATTTGCAACCTCGCACGCAATCCGGAAGTAAACGCAATTTGCAAAAATCTAATTTTTGAATTTTTTCACCCTCGAAAAAATTGCAAAAGTTTTGCAAATCGAGGAGACGGTTTGATTTTGGAATTAATACCAGTATTCGAATTTGCAACCTCGCACGCAATCCGGAAGTTAACGCAATTTGCAAAAATCTAATTTTTGAATTTTTTCACCCTCGAAAAATTGCAAAAGTTTTGCAAATCGAGGAGACGGTTTGATTTTGCAATTAATGCCAGTATTCGAATTTGCAACCTCGCACGCAATCCGGAACTAAACGCAATTTGCAAAGATCTGATTTTTGGATTTTTTCACCCTCAAAAAAAATGCAAAAATTTTGCAAATCGAGCGGATGATTTTATTTTGAGATCCATGTCAGTATAGAAATGTGCAACCTCGCTCGCGATCCGTAACCTTCTGTTATTTGCAAAAACCTTTTTTTTGTGATTTTTTTAACCTCTAAAAAATTGCAAAAGTTTTGCAAATCGAGCGGATGGTTTTATTTTGGGATTCATGTTAGTATTCAAATTTGCAACCCCGTATGCCAACCGGAACCTTCCGATAAATGTGATGTTCGGACGTTTTGGTACATGTTACACACATTAACATTGAAAAGTGAACTTTTTTTTTTGCCATGATAAAACTTGTGCCATAAGGAAGCAACAACGGTAAGTATCTTTTTGATTTTTATTTTGAATAAAAAATTTAAAGCGCAAAAACGGGAGACATGATTCGTAGCATAAAATAGCGATGTTTCTTTTATATTACACATTACTAACAGGGCAATTCTCAAATTTAATTTGCCTATTTTTTTCTTTACTTTTTTATTGTACAGCTGAAAATATATGCGTTTTTTTTGCACTACAAATCATAAAGCAACTGCAGTTTCTTTATATCGTAGTATATTCTTGCAATAGCTGCTCATTAGACTGTTTCAAAATAAATCGATAATTTTTTTTTTTTCTTTACACAATCTTAAACTATACTTGGACATTGAAAAATAATCCTCGCGAAAGGAGGGGCCGGTCTTTCAAGATTTCGAGGTGTCTCATCGGACTTTTGTCATTTTTATTTCGTTAATACGTAAATAATTAATTTGCATGGATGGAACAAACGTTTTTCTGGTCCTAAAATGATGAATATATTCCAAACTTATGTATAAATACTGAATATACTAGAAAAAACGATCTTGATGATCGCAGCAACAACTATCGGTCGATATATACGTCGATAAGTGCAAAAAAACAAAAAAAAAATACAAAAATCAAGATTAATAATCTTCTACTTTCCTTTTAAAGTACTTCCTACTTTGTACTTTCTCCTACAATTAAGCAGGAGATTATTAACTACTGATAAGTAACGTTTTTAAGAAAAATTTTATAAAAATCGTAATTCATTGTTTTTTCATTTGCTAACATATTATTATTTTGTTCAATTAATCATAAAGTGCTGTTTGCTAATAATAATAATTTCTGCTCGATTGACAAAATAGACTAAGAGTTGAATAATCATTAATGTTATTGAGAAAAGCGATGTGAGGTTAGAAAAACAGGCGTGCGAAGGTACCCGCGCGCCGACACGACGTGCCGCGCTAGATAAATTAATTTATCTCTACCAGTAAACATAATTTCTCCATTGATAAAAAATACGTTTTTTATGGAAAATTTGACGTAGAATACGATGGTTGTATTAAGAAATCGTTAAAATTTGGGGGCCATGGTTAAAAATTGATTTAAACATTTCAATTGTTTATAACAATATGAAATTTTTAATAAATTTATTGAAAATATTTTTTTCTCAAAATTCACTCTTTTATCTTCAAATTTATAAAAAAATAGTTTTCTCTAGCTTAAAAATAACCGGAGTTATGAATTTTTGAAAATGAGTCTCCAAGGCAAAAATCACGAAAATCTTAAACTTTCAACCGCCTCTATAAAAAAAAAAAAATCCTCAAACCCATATCTTTTTTTTTCGACATAGAACCCGTAAAAAAAAGTTTCAGCCAAATAAAAAATGTGTCAGTCAGAATGGTGTTCGGTTTGTAAAAGAATTAGTCATTAACGAATTAAAAAAAGACAAAAGTCCGATGAGATACCTCTAAATCTTGAAGGACGGGCCCCTCCTTTCGCGAGGATTATTTTTTGATGTCTAAGTATAGTTTAAGATTGTGTAAAGCAAAAAAAAAATTATCGATTTATTTTGAAACAGTCTGCTCATAATTACATAAATAGACATGATAAGAGTTTCAAAACTAAAGTATGAGGATATCAAATATTCGTAACAAAGTAAGTAAGCATTAATGAAAGTGAAAGGTAAATTTTTATACACAGTGAACGAAAATACGTTGCTAAGTAACAGTGTACCTAACCCTGAGATTCGTTTTGTTGATAAAAAAAATACATACCTGAAAAAACCAATGTCCGGTTTAAATAAGCCCAACAGAAATAATTTTTAGCAGCAATCACCTGTACTGTTGTATGAATTGTACGATGCTAACCTCTATTAGCAAAAAATTTTGTCACAAACAATTTCAAAGATTAGCATGTGAATGGTATAGTTATTGATTTATTTTAAATACGAAGTTATACCGCTGGAAATATGAACTTGGAGGATCTATATATAATACGTTTAAAAGATAATGAAAAATTGAATACCTGAAATAATTTCTGTATTATGTTTTTCACTTCTTCTAAATGTCAAGTGATCAACAATTTTGGAAACTACGGCTAGGAGATAAAACAAGAAAAATTCGATTCTGACAATTGTTACATTCAACAAGTTGAGGATAGACATATCGAATGGATTGTTGGTAAATGATAGCTTTTTTTATCATATGAGGTCAATTCATAATTGTTAAAACCTTAAAAGTTAGCGATAAAACTTTGAATGCATGTTGAATATAACAATCTGCGTAATTGAAGATATTGTAAATCTAGTTTATTTCAATTTTATTGTAATGCATATTGTTCAGGAATGAGGAAAAGTTACCGGGTGACACGGTCAAGTTTCGGGTCACGCGAGCGAGCGGGTCGGGTCGCGTTTTTCCGTCGATGGCGCCACGTACCGGGCGACAATTTAACGGGCAATCGATACATGCGGGGGGTCCTTCTCATCGATCGCCATGATTGATTTGCTAGTCTTTGTCCAACACGAGAATCGATCGGACGCGTGTCGCGCTACAGTTCGCATTTAATTTGGCCGTTTCGCTATTATTACGGGTTGAAATCAAAACGACGGGTTCTGATCTGTTCAGGAAAATTCAGACTTTCAGTGGGCAACGTCCCGGGCTCAATTTATTCACGATTCCTCCGATATCTCGGGATTCTCGGCGCGGCACGAGTCATTCTCGGTACACGGGTTTTTCTCGTACATTCTGAAAACGTGCTCTGCGAGCCACGTTTTCACTAGGGACATTTTCACCGGGAAATACATTCATCGATTTTCTACTGTAATTATATCTAGTAAAAATATATATATTTTGTTATATTTTTCAACGATCGGGTTCGCGTCTGCATTATTTTTTTTCTTTTGGATCCACCTACACCAGATCCCTTCACAAACATTTTGGTCCTTCGAGCCGGATCTGGTGGCCATTAGTGCAGCGCAGCGAACATAAGTGTAATTACAGTGGGGTTTCGGGACATTGGATTTTTCGGCGTTCTCTTCGGGTGCGGGATAGTCTCAGAGTATTGTGCCTCGAGTGACGGTTACGCTTGGATCGGGTATTCGTACGTCGTCGGCGGCTTTCGGTCTCTCTCATATTCACGTAGTGCGCGCTCGTGCTCTCTCGTTCCCACACTCGGGTTGCGCTACAATAGGCAGTGTGCGGTGGTCGTCAGTGGCCGCCATCTTCGGTTTTGGACGGTGCGCGCTCGGGATCTCTCGCTCGGGTCGAACTCTCGGTCGACATCGGGCACATTCGTTCTCTCGTACGCGCGAGGCGTTCGTGCTCTCTCACGCTCACACTCGGGTTGCGCGACAGATACAGTTCGCGGTGGTCGCCAGTGGCCGCCATATTGGACCAAGACCCCTCTCTCACACATTCACGCGCTCGTGACAGGTGCTCTGCGAACACCGACAACACTCGTTCGTGCTTATGCACACAAGTCTCGTTTTTCATCGGGCAGCACGTGCATTCGTGCGAGTTGTCATTCTCGAATAATTCTTGTGTGAATTCTCGGGCTCGCGAGTGCTTCGGGTTTCGGGTCAGACAATCCTGATTCATTTCGGTTGAGTATTCACATCGTCGCGGTCTTTCTCATTTTCGGGCGAGCTTTCATTTTTTGCACCACTTGTTGAGTGAATTCTCGGGCTCGCGAGTGCTTCGGGTTTCGGTTCGGACAATTCCGATTCATTTCGGTTAAGCATTCACATCGCTGCGGTTGTGTCTCGTTTTCGTGCGATTTTTCATTTGTTGCATTAATTCTTGTGTGAATTCTCGGGCTCGCGAGTGCTTCGGGTCTTGGTTCAGACAATCCTGATTCATTTCGGTTGAGTATTCACATCGTCGCGGTCTTTCTCATTTTCGGGCGAGCTTTCATTTTTTGCACCACTTGTTGAGTGAATTCTCGGGCTCGCGAGTGCTTCGGGTTTCGGTGCAGACAATTCCGATTCAGTTCGGTCGTGCGGTCTGGGTCTCACTGGGCTTTTTGCGAGTTTCACTTTTTGTTCTTCCCTTCATTAATTTCGGGTGACTCTTTTGCGCACACTCCTCGATCATGTCGGACGACGAGGAGTACGTTGAGACCATGGAATCGGGAAACAAAACACCGACGTTAGTTGTGCCTACGGACCCAACTCAAGCCGGGCTTTCCAAGCCGAATCCGCCAAAGCGAGAAAAATCACCGGGCCAGACGGGGCGAGATCTACCTCCCCCCTCGACTCGGGTCTCGGGTTCAACTGACCGAGCTTACTGGTCCTTATCGCTCAAGGTGGTTACACAAAATTCACGCGTTGCCATGATGCGGGGTACACTAGACCGATTGGTTCAAGCGGAGGCGGGCAACTTTACACTCTCGGAGCTCGACGATATGCGAGCATCTTCGAACGAAATCTGGGCCAAGTTTTCATCGGTTCATGACGCCATTACGGAGGCTTGCACGGCGGAGTTCCTGACCAGCAGCTACGTGCAGGAGGACGTCTACGCAGTCGCCTGCAACGTTCACTCCGACATCAACGCGCGTCTCGCACGATATCGGGATCAAGTTCAACAAGCTTCACGGCCTCCATCGGGTACTCAGTTCTCGGGCAGCGGTTCGTCCAACGACGGTCGATTGGACTTACCGAAAATCCCACTACCATCATTCACGGGAGCATATTCAGAGTGGGGCGCATTCCGGGACCTATTCACAGCCTTGGTTCGGTTGAACCCTCGGATCACGGACGTGGAGCGGATGCATTATCTCAGTTCTGCCATCACGGGGGAAGCGGCGAAGTTAATCGCTAGTCTTTCGCTCGAGGCAGAATCGTTCGCTACAGCCTGGGACACTCTGCTCGAGCGCTACGAGAACAAGCGGATCTTGGTCTCGTCGCACTTGGAGAGTCTGCTCAACACAACGGTCATCGCTCAACGTTCAGCTCGGGATCTTCATGCATTGCTTCACACGATCACGGAGGCATGCAATTCACTCAAGACCTTGGGAGCTCCCATCGAACATTGGGATTGGGTGCTCGTCTACGTCATCGCACGACGTTTGGACGCACACACTCGGGAAGCTTGGGAAGTGAAGGCGGGACAATCCAAGGAACCGCCATCCTTTGCTCAGCTTCGGGCCTTCCTCACCAATCGGGCTCGGGCGTTGGAAGGCGTGGAATTGGGCAAGCCTCAATCAGCGGGATTGGCCAAGGCAACATCATCGGGATCGGATTCAAAGTCTTCATCACGGCCACCGGGTTCAAGAGTTCACGCGACGACCACGGGAGAAAATAAGAGTCTGTGCTCGTACTGTCGGGAGCCACATTACATCGTCACGTGTCCCAAGTTCAGGCAGTTGTCGGCAGAGGCTCGTCGGGCAGAAGTCACGAAACTGCGGCTCTGTTTCAATTGTTTGGGTTCGCACAACGTGGGTTCTTGCCACATTACAACGCGGTGCAAGGAGTGCGACCGCAAACACCACACCATGATTCACGTGGGGTGGACCAAGTACGGGGAGCCGTCACCATCGGGTTCACAGAAGCCGGACGGGCCATCGGGAACATCGGGATCATCTTCAGACAAGGCGCCGCCATCTCAAATGCCGGGCACGCAACAATGAGGTATTGGGGCATTAACTTGTTCATCTTCGGGAGCTACTAGGACGGCAGTCCTCTTAGCCACGGGTCAAGCTAACCTCTCAACTCCGCATGGGTCAACTCATCGGGTACGCATGTTACTCGACATGGGTTCCGAGATCTCGCTCATCTCGGACGCCATAGTTCATCAGCTCAAGCTGCGACGGGAATCATCCTCCGTTCCGATTATCGGGATCGGGGGAACTTCATCGGGACAGACACGCGGAATGGTTACTTGTACACTTCAATCAATTCATTCGTCGGAATTTCTCACATTAAAAGCTCACATTTTTTCCAAGTTAATGCCGGTTCTCCCTTCATTTACCCTATCACATTTACATTGGGATCATCTGCAAGGGCTCACGTTAGCAGATCCCGACTTTTCTTCTCCGGGATCGATCGATCTCATACTGGGAGCAGATGTATATGGGCAATTCATTCGGTCGCAGATCAAACGGGGTCCTCCTGAGGCTCCCATTGCACAGGGTACTCTTTTCGGTTGGGTTATTCTCGGGCCCGTTACTGACTCACATATTTCAGCTGGTCTCGTTCATCACGTTGCAGTGGACCACGGGTTTCAGAATTTACAGGAACTTCTTTCGCGATTTTGGGTGCAGGAGGAGGTCGCTGTCAATTCGGGTTCTCAACTCACGCCGGAAGAGCAAGAGTGTGAGTCTCATTTCGTTTCCACTCATTCTCGGGATATCACGGGTCGCTATGTCGTTCGGCTTCCGGTCAAGTCGACCTCAGTTCACTTGGGTGGGTCCTACAATACGGCGTTGGCATGTGTACAACGACTTCAACGGAAACTATCACGGGATTCAACCTATCGGGAACTTTACGAGTCGTTTCTCGGCGAATACGAGGCCCTACAACATATGGTACGGGCCTCGACAAGTTCGATGTCTCGGGATCGGGCTTATTACCTTCCTCACCACGGGGTATTGAAGGAAAGCAGTACAACTACAAAACTCCGTGTTGTCTTCAACGGGTCCAGCAATACTGACTCCGGGGTTTCACTAAACGACACTTTACACATGGGGCAAAGTTGCAACGGGATATTTCGGACGTTCTTCTTTGGGTTCGGCGATATCGGTTCATTTTTGCTACAGATATCACAAAGATGTTTCGGCAAATCCGGGTTCATCGGGATGATTGGGATCTTCAACGGATACTTTGGGCTGATGATCATGGGAACATCGTTCCGTATCAGCTGACTACGGTCACGTACGGAACGAGACCAGCTCCGTTTCTCGCGGTACGGGTACTTCTTCAACTTGTAGAGGATGAGGGTGATAAATTTCCGGAAGCGGTCGCTCCTCTTACAATGGGGCGATACGTGGACGATATTTACGGTGGTGCTGATCACGTTCCTGAGCTCATCACACAGGCGCAACAACTCATCGGGATTTGCAACGCGGGCGGCTTTCCTTTAGCCAAATGGCAAACCAATCATGACGGGCTACTACAAAAGGTCGGGGTAAGTTCCAGTACGGAGGTCTCGCGCTCAATTGACGAAGGTGAGACCAAAGTACTCGGACTGTCATGGCTTCCAACGCCAGACGTATTCAAATTCACGACACTCCCTTTCACGGCCGGGAATACGATTTCGAAGAGAGTAATTCTGTCGGAGATTGCTCAGCTTTACGATCCGTTGGGTTTCCTTTCACCGGTGATCATTCGGGCAAAAATTCTGCTTCAACGGCTATGGCTAGAGAAGCTTTCATGGGACGACCCTGTTTCGGCAGGAGTCAGCAATTCTTGGGTCGCCTTCCGGCAAGAATTAACTCATCTTGGCACTATCACCGTGCCGAGGTGGATCAACATTACGTCGGGTGCATCAGTCGAAATTCACGGGTTTTCCGATGCTTCACAATTGGCCATGGGAGCTGTCGTGTACGTGCGGGTAACGGGTCCAGGAAATACAACGAAAGTCTCAATGGTATGTTCAAAAACACGGGTTGCGCCAATCAAACGGCTCACAATTCCCCGGCTGGAACTCGCGGCAGCGGTGCTGCTCGCAAAACTCACTCACTACGTACAAAATACATTGGAACTCGGTCATTCACGGGTTTATTTATGGACGGATTCAATGGTCACACTCACGTGGGTTTCGAATCATCCATCTCGATGGAAAGATTTCGTACGGAATCGGGTTTCAGCAATTCAAGAGCTCTTACCACGGGCCCAATGGAAATTCTCTCCGGGACGGGACAATCCGGCAGATTGTGCTTCACGTGGGCTAACCATTCCTCAGCTCGAGCAATTTCAACTTCGGTGGGACGGGCCTCACTGGTTAGCAAAAGATTCATCCCATTGGCCAACTCATTGCATCGGGACCGACGATTCAGCGACGCTTGAAGAGCGGCCAGGTCTCACCTTCACGATCTCGACAAAACCTGCACCAATTTTCGATCTCATTCACAGGTATTCCTCGCTCACTCGGTTGTTGAGAATCACCTCCCTACTTTTCAAGGCGCTTACAAACCTGAGAAGGACGGGAGTCGAATCATTCGGGGCATTAATTTCACCGGGAGACCTGGAGAATTCACGGCTTTATTGGGTAAAAGCTATACAGGGAGCATACTTTTCATCAGAGCTCAGAGTACTTTCATCGGGACAAGTTCTTCCAAGATCGCATCCAATCACGCGACTTACGGGTTTCATCGACTTTCAAGGCATTCTACGAGTGGGAGGACGGCTGAAGCACTCAGACTTACAACCTGAGAGTAAGCATTCAGTCATCCTGCCTCGGGACTCACCATTCACCGAGCTTCTGATCGCAGACGCTCACCAGAAGACGTTTCACGGGGGAACGCAATTAACTCTGGCGTACCTGCGGCGAAGTTGCTGGATTATCGGAGGTCGGGCTCCGGTACGGTCATACATCTTGCGGTGCGTACGGTGCGCTCGCTTACGGGGAGTCAAAGCTCAGCAACTCATGGGTCAGTTACCATTTGCTCGGGTTACACCTTCACGACCATTCCTATCTACGGGGGTCGACTACGCCGGGCCGATTTCTCTCAAAAGTTGGCGCGGTCGCGGAAATCGGCAGCACAAGGGATGGTTGTGCATCTTCGTTTGTTTTGCAACTTCAGCATTGCATCTCGAAGTTGTCACAGACTCAACCACGGAGACCTTCATCGCGGCATTTCGCCGCTTCACCGGGAGACGGGGCATCTGTCGTACTTTGTACAGTGATTGCGGGACCAACTTTCGAGGGGCAGATGCGGAGTTGCAGAAACTTTTCAAGGCCGGGACTCGGGAATCGACTCAAATTGCAGGTCTCCTGGCGAATGACGGGACAACTTGGAGCTTCAATCCACCGGGAGCACCTCACATGGGCGGTAAATGGGAAGCGGCTGTAAAATCCGTGCAACATCATCTCCGGCGAACGATTGGAGAGACGAGCCTCACGTTTGAAGAACTTACGACTCTTCTTGTTCAGATTGAGGCCGTTCTCAACTCTCGTCCGCTGGAACCGCTGTCGGACGATCCGGACGATCTCTCCGTGCTCACACCTGGACATTTCCTCATCGGGGAGGCACTTACGGCAGTGCCCGAGCCCTCACTACGGGAAATCAATACGGCCAGACTCACGCGCTGGCAACTCGTCCAGTCGAGGCTTCAACACTTCTGGGATCACTGGTCATCGGGATATCTTCAACAGCAGCAGGCCATATCGAAATGGCATCACCCTTCAAACCAAATTCGGGTCGGGTCAATGGTCCTGCTCACAAACGAGAACTTGCCTCCTACAAAATGGCCGCTAGCGCGGGTCATTGAACTTCATCCGGGCGACGACGGGCTCACACGGGTCGTGAGCATCAGGACGGCTACATCAACACTCAAGCGGCCGATTGCCAAGCTGGCAGTCCTTCCGGTATACTCTCCGGCATCTTCAATCGACAGCGCTGCTGCCGATGGCGGGCGGAATTTTCAGGAATGAGGAAAAGTTACCGGGTGACACGGTCAAGTTTCGGGTCACGCGAGCGAGCGGGTCGGGTCGCGTTTTTCCGTCGATGGCGCCACGTACCGGGCGACAATTTAATGGGCAATCGATACATGCGGGGGGTCCTTCTCATCGATCGCCATGATTGATTTGCTAGTCTTTGTCCAACACGAGAATCGATCGGACGCGTGTCGCGCTACAGTTCGCATTTAATTTGGCCGTTTCGCTATTATTACGGGTTGAAATCAAAACGACGGGTTCTGATCTGTTCAGGAAAATTCAGACTTTCAGTGGGCAACATCCCGGGCTCAATTTATTCACGATTTCTCCGATATCTCGGGATTCTCGGCGCGGCACGAGTCATTCTCGGTACACGGGTTTTTCTCGTACATTCTGAAAACGTGCTCTGCGAGCCACGTTTTCACTAGGGACATTTTCATCGGGAAATACATTCATCGATTTTCTACTGTAATTATATCTAGTAAAAATATATATATTTTGTTATATTTTTCAACGATCGGGTTCGCGTCTGCATTATTTTTTTTCTTTTGGATCCACCTACACCAGATCCCTTCACAAACAAAAATAATTCAAGAAAGGCACTCTCAATATTGGTGCATATTTCTCCGGTTTCACGCGAGTTCTTGGCTGACGTAATGTAACGAGAAAAATGATGGAGAGTGAGAGATTTCCAAAATTTTTAAGGTTTAAATATATTTATATTTTAGAACTGAAGATCCCAACTACATTTTCAAATACTTCGTTCATGGCCGTTGACAATATCTTGTCTACATTCATTGCTACCATAATTACAGTTATTTGTTGAAAAAAATAGACTCACCGCTCTTTTCGATGATTTTTATCGGGTAAAAACGGTGGCCCCATTTTCCTACGACCTGTCCTCTGGCGTATGTTCTGATGGTATGCACCGGAATAACACTGCTTGTCTTGGGAATGACTGATGTCCACAATACCAATGCAAACATTTTTTCAAACACGATGGAATATCTTATCCGGCAAGTGACAGGTTCGACAGATGATATGGTTTTGGGCGATGCAAAAATTTGACAGAAGAGTATCAAATTTTTCGAAGTAAAAAGATCGACAGTAAAAGTTGACATGTCAAATTTTATATAAAATTTGACAAATTTTATATAAAATTTTATATAAAATATTTATATAATTATATAAATATAACCGCACGAACTTATTGGCCAACCCAATATTTGTCTCGTAAAAACAATTTCTTTTAAATTTTAATTCTCGGGGTCAAGACACGCTACCACATCTATTTATAATCTCACTTGCGTGTTCCAATTGCAACGATGAAGGCGATGTCGATATTGACCGTCATATTTTACCTGGGCTGACGATGAATTCGATGGTATCGTACCAGTTGAAGATTCAACAATCAGTGGAGACTGCAAGGTTGGCTCAGTTCTCAATGGCGGTGAGTGCAATGACAGTAATTATTTGGCCCTAACAACAATTTTTCTTTAAATTTCATTCTTGGCGTCGAGGTTCTGCCGTGTCATGTCATATCTTGCTTTTTCCTGCAGTCTTTAAACGAATAGATAGATTTTAATGAAACGCCACAAATCAGTAGAGAGGCATTAACCGGATATTCTGTGAAAATTTCCGACCGATCGACTGTTTAGCTGTTCGGATATCAGAGCCGGCGACAGGCATCGGCTGACCGGGTGGACGCCCGGGGCCCTGCAACTGAGGGGGCCCGAAATGTGAAGGAGGCAAACTTTTTTTTCCATAATAGACAATTATTTTGGACAAAATGATTTTTTTTTTGTACAAAAAAACATATGCATGCATACTTCTTGCGTTAGAAGTGAACCTCGTTGGGTAGGCGTGCGAAAGAAAATTTTGATTTCCTGATTGACGAGAGGCCACACTTGGGTACTTAATTTGGTTATGTGTAAAAAAAATACGCATTTATATACATATAATCAGATACAACAGGCTTATGATAACTGAAATATACTATGAAAAAACAGGACTGTGAGAGAATTATAGGTTATATTCCATATGATGTTAAGGGGGAAAATCACAGTAGCACACAAAAAAATAGGCATATTTTCGGGAATTAATTTTGGCTGAATAAAATTATTAATCGAACATCTGTAAAGTAGGTTTTATAGCAATACTAAAAAAGTACAAAATGTAATTTTTTTAATAAAAAATATTTAAAAATGGCGGCTGCGCAGCATATGCCCCAAGGCGCCTATTTTTGAAAGCGTGTCGATGGCCGTAGACGTAGACTCCTTACTTTTTGACCTGGAAGAAAAAACCAAAATTTTATAGTTTCCATATAACAACAGCTAGCGAGCTACCTAGGATTTTTTCGATATATTAATTTTTCGCAAAATGGTGCATGTTTGAAAATAAAGTTAAATTTTTAACAAAAAAAACGCCATAAAATCGTCGATAAAAAAAAATAAACCATATAAAATAAAAAAAATCCTACGTAGCTCGGTGGAGAAAGATATTTCGAAGCTACTGTCAAAATTTCAAGTCGATCGGTAAAGATTTGCTCGAGTTATGTCTTCGGCGAGCTCAATAAAAGTGGTTTCAAGAAAAACGCGTTTAAAGTTTTAAGTACTGAGAAACCATATGAAAATTTCATATACCTCTAATCTGCAATGCCTGCACCGTACAGTTGACCTTCTAAATCCACCTCCAACTCTTCTTTTTCTTTCCGCATACTTTTCAAGTCGAGTCGGTCCTGTTTTGCGCCATCACTAATAGATTTTTCCGCCTTCTTGATACGCTTTTCGTCGACCTCCACGCATAGGTTGTAGCTGTTCGGGCCGATTTTCATCCCCATGACTTCGATGACGTGTAAAACTGATATCAATCCGTCATTGAAAACGGATGTTGCGATGTTCGTACCGATGTCAATTATTTTTTTTCCGGAATTCAATCCTTTCAATACCATAGCCCAAACAGTAGCGTTGAAACTTTCATTGTTGTTTTGCGTATATCCCCCGATGCAGCGAGTAAGAAGATCATCCGTGACCAGTTTTTCGTAGACAGGTTTTATCGCTTCGAAAACTTCTTCACGCATTGGTGGTTTTTTTTTAGTGGTGGTTTATGCGTATAGCCAGCCAGAGCGTTTTAGCATTTTGCCCTTTACCACGAGCACCATGAATTTTCTCCAGTCGGGCAATAGTCGTGTTGCGGATTTTCGTCTGTTGCCATTTTATGGAACAGTGTGCCCCATATCGCGTTCTTCATTTTTTCAATCGAATGACAATTTCGACGAATGGCTAATCCAAAGTGAATTGACAGTTCGTCGATCAGCTTACCTGTCAATTTGCCTCTACCTCCTAACATACCTAGCATACTTGAGAGGCGTTACCGCAGAATGGAAAATTTGAGCACTCGGACACTTTTGCCGTATTCCATCATTTGGTATATTATTTTTAAGACCCTAAAGCACCTTTTAAGGAAATTTTTTTTTTCGTAAAATTGAAAATTTTACTGTGATTTCCCCCCTTAATACCAAATCAATTAAAGGAGGTCGTCTCGTTCCTCGATGTATTAGATCTAGTCACTATTTTGAAATATTCTCGAAATTAAGTATTCCACTTTAGTATTGTGACTACATCTGAGGAGTCTGAGGACCACTTAACGAACTTTTTAGCAAGAAATTCAATACCAAAAATCGAGAATCTTACATATATACGGTCGTGTCGCTTTTTCGTTTCATAATTTTCAAATCAGTTCCGCTAATGAAGTTTCACTTCAATAAATTATAAAAACGAAATTGAAATGATGCGTGCACTACGTTACGGGCGGGCCCGGGACAGCGCGCACTTTTAAATCGACTGACGGCCGCCACCACAGTTTGTTTGTCTGCTGCGCATGCGCTAGTTTATACTACCTCAAGCCAATCGCTCAAGTGTTAAAGCTGCGTGGCGCTGGAGCCTGAATTGCTCGCATAGACTGTGAACTCAATTCTATGCGAATTCGTGAATGCTACGTGAATTCAATGCTACATAGCTCAACCGCTGTATTCGTATTCGTGTATGAGTAGAAAATTTCGACACTTCTCATCTTCAATTCGCAAATTACGTTGATGTACAACTCTCAGGGAGTAAACCTTTCTCGATAACGTGCATATTTCTTGACCACCTTTCTCATTCCTTGTTTTCGTCTTCTCTCTTTTTTTCGATTCTCTTCATAAATTACGTTTTAGTTTGATCCTTCTGAATTAATTTTTATAATTGTTTACGAATCATAATCGTTCTTTATTATAAACGAGCCCAAGGACTTGTTACGTCCCGCGACTTTCGGGACTTTTGCATCGATTTGAGATTACTTATATCTTGTAATTCTCAAACAAAATTTAATACGAGGAAAGAGACCCGTTCACACGAGAGAAACGTTTTCTTTTTCTTCTGGAGAACTCGGATAGTTCGGGCTGTCTTCAAATCAAGCCGTTGACACGAATATGGTCTCAAGTGAACATAAATTATCGAGAGGTGACGCCATGGCGGCGTCGATATCGCAGCTCTATATAACAAAACGTCCATCGTCGGGCGTGAAGAAAAACATCCATCGATGCTGAAGAAATCTTTGGCCATGGCATCAGATTACTCAGAAGTGGTGGGCCTTTGTGCACAACGAAAAGCAATGTGCATGAGACACTAATACAGGCCGAGTGCAAAGTCTTTGCCTTCGTGAGAACCACAGGCGGTCTCTTTGGGTGTGTATGAGAAGGAAAGCAGGAGAGACAGAGAGACAGAGCGTGTATGGCTCATCTAAATCTCAGTGACCGATGATCCTCTTTTTCCTTATCCCCGAATGAAGACTTTAGGAATTTCATTCCCGAAAGTACGCGAGTGAACGGATGTAAAAATGTGAAATCAAGAATGAGCATGGGTACCTCGGTCAGGTCATCGGTGATGATGAAGGTGGCGTTAGATTATAGATTATTTCATTTAAATGTTCAATTTTATTTTAAACTAGGTCGGGATTTCCATGAATCGAAATTGATCGAAGAGAAGAGAATTCTTCTTTGAATCTTTGTTGCTTTCTTTTTTTTTTTTCTCCGAAATTATGGGAGGTTTTAGCCTTGTTACAACTTTTTGGGAACGGCGTCTGGAAAAAGTCATCGGATAATTCTCATGGGCGGTCTACATGAGCTCTGCACGTGATCAATAAATTAACGCAATGATCGAGTCAAGGAGCCTCGATGGACGAAAGATTTTGACGAAGCACCCAATCATTGACGACCAAAATTAAACAAACTTTTGAGAATATCTGTTTACGCTTGGACTGTTATTGGACTCCAATTTAATGAGCACTGAATGTTTATGCTGCATGAAGAGGACGCCGAGTCTATAGCCAAAGAAAGAGAGCAAGCAGCGCTTTGTCCCAAGTCCTGGGATTCAGAAGGCGTATGTCCGAGCGACATACGAATCCAAGCTCTCGCCTACGAAGGAGGGGCGACACCAAAATTCGGCATTGAATCCAACAAAGACCCCAAAAGCGTAGCAAGCGCATTATGTAATTAATGTTTTCCTTTTTAATTAACAACGACCAAATTCAAAGATTTCAGGAGATTTCGTAATGCATGGATAAAGGTTTATGTGGAAATGAAAATTGTGAACGAATCCTTTTTCCTATAAAAATTGTGAAATTGATGAGCAAATGTTTGTGTGATAGTTGCGTGAGCATGAAGATAGATCTTCCCTGTAATGACAAATAAGAGAAATGATAAAGCCGGAATCATAAAATTGCACAAGATCCGGAGTATATAGATAGAATTTTCAATTGTTGTAACAAATGTAGAATCTGAATAACTGGTTAATAATTCTGGGAATTTTGAGTAGTTTGGATACGCTAAAATAATTTCCTTTCGTATAATTATTGGAAAGAATTAATTCCAATCCAAAAGAAATAGCATGACATACACCATTGCATCCGAACCTCCGCATGGTAAATGATTAAAAAGAAATAGGAATGAATGGAATGAGAGAAAAGATCGAACGAAATCCAGAGCGAGAAAGATACAGAGAAACAGAGGAGAAGTTGTCACCGAATGAGAGTACGAATGAGAAAAGACGAATAGAAATGTATGTGTACGTATGTGTGGGTGTGTGTGTGTGTGTGTGACATCGAGAGCCTATGACGGGTCAACGCGTGGCCCATAGAAGTCAAATGCAAGTATGGACGGATGAGACAGAGAGAGTGACCAGAATGAAGAAGAGGGGTTTACTCCTCTGCTGTGTGGAACCTCCAAAACGAGGGATAGAGTGAGAGAGAGAGAGAGATCGCGATATTTATTTTGCGCTCTGGGACAGGTGAAGAATTTTATTTTTTTTTGCAAACAATATTTTTTTTTGCGGACAATATTTTTATTCCTATTTTGTTGTGAACAGACATTTTATTTTCTTTTCGTATGGACATTGTGTTTTAAAGAGCAATATATTTTTTGTGTGAACATTTTGTTTTTGTTGGACACTGTTTTCGCCCTGCCACAAATTTACCATTACGTTCAACCTCGTGGTCAATCGTTTCCATCGTCGTCATCGTTCAATTTTTGCCGGCCTTACACCTCGCTTTGTTCCCATAATCATCGAAGTAGTAAGTATCTCAAAATGTTTTCTTGCATGTGTCAGTATATCTTCGTTCGTGTTGCGCGGTGTCTCCGACCCCGGTCGACACCCCATGACGGCTCGAGGCCCGTAACCGAAACTACCGGGTTACTCACCGTTGAAGCTCTATGAAATATTTTCGTCGTTGTTTTCCCTTTTCGCGTTATTTTTTTTTTGTATTAGATTCAGATTTTTGGTGTTAAATTCAGTTTTATGGAGATTCAGATTTTTGTGTTAAATTCAGTTTTATGGAAGTTCAGATTAGTAGAGAAACAGTACCGGTTCTACACCAAGATCCCTACCCCGACATTTACCGACATTTTTTAGCTCAGACATGAACCACTTAGCCGAGACATGAACCCGGGAGGGGGGGGGGGGCTATCTTTAAGAGTCCGAATGCACTGAGTCGATCGGGGGGGGGGGGGGGGGGGTCTCTAACAACTGGAGGGCACCTAATCTCTTATGGGTCGAGACATTGGGGGGGGGGGGGGCTAGCTTTGAGGGTGGTATGGGAATGCCGCTATCTCTGGCAGCGGTGGTGCGCCTAATTTTTCATGGTGGAATTTGATTACCGATTATCAGTTAGACTGGCGTCTCTGCAGGGGGGGGGGCTAGTTTTGAGGGTGGTATTAGAATGCCGCTATTTCTGACAGCTGCAGTGCAGCTTGTCTTTCATGCTGGCATTGGAATATTGTTATCTCTAACAAGTAAATAGCGGACTAGAGCGTTAGACCTTTCAACCACACACGACGCTACCCTCCCGGGTCAGTGCGTCTGTTTGTCGCAACCTTATCGTTGGTCATAAATCATATCTGGTCGTGTGCCAAGGGTTAGACCGCAGTCTGGAAAAGGCCAAACATAAAATCTTAGAGGCGCCTATGATAGTGTCTCGCCGATCCTCGGCACCCGAAGGAAAATATCCCTAACAGGTATTCTTCTGACCGAGTTTATATAAGCATTTCCCTATCGCACTGACTGGTGCGTGAGCAGATGTAGCGCAGAGAGCTGCGGCAGATCTTTTTTCAAACCGCGATGAAATTGGGATGAAGAGGAGATTGAAAATATGGAAAAGCACGTTCGATTCGATACTTGAGCTCAAATTCACATGATGTATGCATGTGATTATGCGTACAGAGCCGCTCGCCGAGGCTGGTGGGAAGAGGTTGCACGTGATCGTGAGAGATTTAGATTAAGAATTGAAAAATGCGGCAAACTGATTGAATCTGTATTGAGGGAGAAAAAAAATTTAACGGAAAATGGTATACTGATATGCGCCTTCGACGTGTTTCGACCTGTTTCGAGCCCTCCCATTACCTTCGAGAGCGGATGATGCCATCTTGCATGTCTGAACACGCTTGAGCCTGCACAGTGTTTACATATTGTGACAAACCGCCGGAAAATGAGGCTGTGATGTTCATGGAATGCCGCTATCACGCGCTTAGTCGCTTTCTTATATATATAGATATATAGATATATAGATATATAGATATATAGATATATAGATATATAGATATATAGATAGCATAGATGGAGAAAGAAAAGCGTTCAAGTGTCCCTAACGGGTATTCTTCTGGCCGATATATAAGCGTTTCCCCATCACTAGCTCACATTTTCTCCCGTGCATTCAAACAAATATTATCGGTCGGAAAAAAAAATGGATGCGCAAATGTGTAAAAGGACTGTCGCGCTTATGGAGGAGGCATTTTCCATAATTAGGAGAAAATCTAGACCAGCTTCAGTGCAAAAGTGGATAAAGTTCAGTGATAAACATGTGAAGATTTTGGGCAAAGTGTTACGTGCAAACGTTCCGACAATAGGTGAAAAAATTCGTATTCAGACAACAATAGCGACATTGATGTCGCTGAGTGAAAAGCTGAAAAAATGTGGTGCTGGTGCTGTGAAAAGTGACAAGGTGCGGTGGAGGGACATGGACACTGCGTTTAAGAAAAGAATTAGGACTGGAGTGGTTATCAATCTACAGCACAAAGATGTACAAAGTTTTCTTGACGACGCGAGACCTCTGATAATCTCGAAAATAACCGCGGTTTTGAGCAAAGCAGGAAACTTAAAAGTTAACGTTATTCTAGCCTGCCGTTTTCACATCACCAAACTCGATGAAATAATGGAAGATAATAAATTCTTTAATACGCAGAATCAAGCTATTTTACCCTCGACAGACATGGAAGAGTGGTTCAGGGTACATGTAAAGGATAAACTGTTGGTGAAAATTGAGGAGTTTACGGAAAAGGAATCCGGCTGGTCTCTCTCTTCCATAATTAACTTAGTCGTCAATATGAACAAATACATGCCTCTGCGTGGTGGACTATCTACGTATACAAGTCTACCGAAAAAAATTCAATTAAAACGTGCAGTCGTCAATATTATAAATGATGACCCTTATTGTTTCTTATGGTCTGTGACGGCAGCTCTTTACCCTGCAGCTGAACATTGTGAGCGAAAATCGTCGTACCCGCCGTTCAGTGAAGTGCTTCAGTACACTGGGCTCAATTTTCCTATGAGTCTAAAGGACGTACCGAAATTTGAAAAAATGAATGGTTTGTCAATTAACGTATATGGCATAGAAGATCATCGTCGTGGAAAGCTTGAAATATTGCCAGTATATTTAAGCGCTCAAAGGTCCGATAGACCTACCATACACCTACTCATGCAGGAAGCTGCGAGCGAAGAAGAAGAAGAAGAAGAAGAAGAAGAAGAAGAAGAAGAAGAAGAAGGAAAAGAAGACAGCAATCCGGTGCATCACTTTTCATGGATCAAAAATATTTCTCGACTGGTCAGCTCGCAAATTTCAAAATATGCACACCATACTTGGCTGTGCGACAGATGTTTGTGTCACTTCAAAACAGAAAATTCACTGACAAAACACACAGATGACTGTGTAAAAATCAGTAAATGTCGAACGGTCTTTCCGGAGGGTGAGGACAGAATATTAAAATTTAAAAATTTCAAATACAAACAAGATGTTCCATTCGTCGTGTATGCCGATCTCGAGTGCTTATTAGAGCCAATAACATCGGTACAGAAGAACACAATGGGATATCAAAACCATGTGCCCCACAGTATCGGTTATTATCTGCGCTGTAGTTATGATGATGCACTTTCCGAGTACAAATCATACCGTGGCAAAGACTGTATCCAGTGGTTTATGGCGGAGTTGAAAACCCTATCAAAATCGCTGCATTCGCGTCTAACACATATCACACCGATGGAGATCCTGAACACGGCACAAAATCATCAATTCACGACGTCTACAGCCTGCCACATTTGCGAGAAAGAATTTCTTCCAAGTGATCTAAAGGTTCGAGATCACTGCCATTTTACGGGTCGTTATCGCGCTGCTGCACACCAAGATTGCAATTTAAATTTTAAGAACTCTCATGTAGTTCCCGTTGTATTCCACAATTTATCCGGATATGATTCTCATTTTTTAATAAGGTCATTAGCAACTGCATTCGAGGGCTCTTTATATCTATTACCTATAAACAAGGAAAAATATATTTCATTCTCGAAAAGTGTCAAGGGAACAGTTGTAAATTACAGATTTATCGATTCATTCCGATTTATGCCGAGTAGCATCGACAAATTAGCCTCATATTTAGACAGTAATAACAAATTAATTACACGCGCAAATTGTAATAACGAGGTCGAATGCAGGCTATTGGCACGAAAAGGTGTTTTCCCGTATGACTATGTTAATAGCTGGGATATCCTCGATGAGACCGAATTGCCCTCAAAAAAAGATTTTTTTTCCAAACTCAATAATACGGAGATTTCCGACAGCGAATATGCGCACGCGTCTAACGTTTGGAAAACATTCAAGATAAAAACCTTAGGTGAATATTCAGATTTATATTTAAAAACAGACGTTCTCCTTTTGGCTGACATTTTCGAAAATTTTCGACGAAATTGTTTGAATACGTATAATTTAGATCCGCTCCATTACTACACAGCCCCTGGTCTTTCATTCGATGCAATGCTCAAGTGCACGCAAATTGAACTCGAACTCCTCACTGACGTGGATATGTTACTTTTTATTGAAAAAGGCATCCGAGGCGGAGTCGCGCAATGTACCAACAGGTATGCGAAAGCAAACAATCGATTCATGGAAACGAATTTCGATCCAAACACCGCCGAGTCATATCTGATGTACTATGATGTCAATAACTTATACGGTGCAGCTATGAGTGAATCATTACCATGCAGCTCATTCGAATGGGCGGAAAATTTTATTGAAAATATTGAAAATATTCCCGAAGACTCGCCGATCGGGTATATACTCGAGGTTGATTTAGAATATCCCAAGGAGCTGCACGAATCTCATAAAGACTTACCGCTATGTCCAGAACACTATCGAGCCCCGCAATCTAAAAATTCAAAATTGATGACGACATTGCTACCGAAGGAAAAATACATTATTCACTATCGTAATCTACAGGAGTCTTTGAGATTAGGCTTAAAATTAACGAAAATTCATCGCGTGCTGAAATTTAAACAATCCCCTTGGTTGAAAAAATACATTGATCTCAATACGAATTTGAGAAAGCAGTCCAATAACGATTTCGAGAAAAATTTTTACAAACTAATGAATAACGCGGTGTTTGGGAAAACGATGGAAAATGTACGTAATCATCGTGAAGTAAAGCTCGTTACACGCTGGCATGGGCGATATGGCGCAAGAGCTCTCATCGCTCGAGCTACCTTTCATAGCTGCACCATATTCGACGACGACATGGTTATAATAGAATTGACTAAAGCTAAAGTAAAATTCAACAAACCGATATATGCTGGATTTTCAATTCTTGACCTGTCTAAAATCTATTTATACCGTTTTCATTATGACTATATGAAGATTACATTCGGCGAGCAAGCCAAATTATTGTACACAGATACGGACAGCCTAATCTATCACGTAACTACTCCAAATATCTACGAATCCATGAGACGTGACATACACCAATTTGATACATCCGATTACCCGACAAATAATCCCTATGGAATGCCTCTTGCAAATAAAAAAGTGTTGGGTCTTATGAAAGATGAAAATAATGGTAAAATTATGACCGAGTTTATAGGGCTTAGGGCAAAGTTATACTCGTATAAAGTACAAGGTTATGAGCTTGAAAATAAACGTGCAAAAGGCGTTAGAGGAGCGACATTGAAAACCATTACGTTCGATGACTACAAAGAGTGCCTACTTCACTATAAAACTCTGATTAGGACCCAGCACATGATACGCAGCTCAAAACACGTTGTCGAGACGGTTAGGCAAAATAAAATAGCATTAAGCTGGAATGACGACAAAAGAGTTCTCTCCGCTGATACAACCGATACTCTACCTTGGGGTTATGAGCGCAATACGAAAGAATGTTTGTAGCTTAAAGTAAATAAAAAATGAAATAAACGTGTGGAGGTAAACTGTGAATGGTATGAAAACTATGAATATATTGTATATGAACTAATAAAATTGATGCGCTGGAGGAAAAATATATTAAAAAAAGATATATTGAAACCGACTTTTTCTTAATTAATATCCTGTCCAACAAAATGATCCTGTGAGAGATGGGATAGAAGGCGGCGATTGAAAAGATCAATAATGTTAATTTGTTGAAATATTTTATTACACATCAGATTTCCTTATCCAGCTATTGTGAGAGTTGTCGAAACCCAGCCATTTTACAAACATTTTATTTCCGCGCTTCTTCAATACTCGTTCAATCAGATAAATATCGGGATTTTCAACTCTAAGTGCTCTTGCTCATAACAACCATCGGTGATGGGTTCATCTTGATAATCTTTCAGACTGAACGTCACAGGGTTCGTATTTTTCCCTTGATGTATTGTAAATATTTCCGTTGTCCAGTTTGGAGAATAACCCTTGGCAAATATATTTTTGAATTTGCTTATCCCCACTTTGTCACCGCATCGAAATTTCGTCAACTTTTTTTTTTTCTTTTTTTTTTTCAACGGTTCTAGAGTCGCGAAAACGCGTTGTAATAGCTGCTTCTTATTCTCCGAGTTCGCGTCTTTCGGCTTCATTTTAATTGTGCGATGTTATATCTGGAAATCTATTGTTATATCTGGAAATCAAATTTTTGAGAATATCGGTCCACTTGTAGCTTCCACGAAGACTAAATTGCATCCACATTTTATTTTTCAAGGTACGATTAAAACGCTCTCAAATTGATGCTTTCAAATTACTGTATGTCGAGTACATATGAATATTATACTTGTTCATGAGAGTTTGCAAGCTATTGACACGAAAAAATGTTTTCCCGCATGACTATGTCAATAGTTGGGGACGAGGGGCTATTCACTTTGATTTTGGGTGTACAGGAGGCTTCCAACTTCCAAAGACTTCCAAAAACTTCCGAAGATTTCGGAAGACTTCCGAAGAATTCCAAGCACCTCCACAGAGTTCTGAAGACTTTTAAAGACTTCCGAAGACTTCCGAAGACTTCCGAAGACTTCGAAAAACTTCCAAAGACTTTCAAAGACTTCTAAAGACTATCGATTGCGTATTATGAGGAATTCTTCGAAGACTTCCATAGACTCCCAGAGCCTCCAAAAGACTTACAGAGACTTCCGACGAATTCCAAGGACTTCCACAGACTTCTGAAGACTTTTAAAGAATTCCAAGGACTTCCATAGACTCCTGAAGACTTTTAAAGACTTCCGAAATGCCTTCGTGCTCACCCAAGGGGGGGGGGGGCATCATGATATTCTTTTAGCAATTTTTCTCGGTCTTCTTTGCTTAGGCAGGCGGCGCCTATGCTGAAGCCTTCTTCGTTCCTCTCGTGGCTGCTTGAGCATCGGTGCTTGTCTGGGAAATGCCAAAGCGTAATCTCCCTGCACCCCTTCGCCCACCCTCCGAGATTACGCTTTGGCATTTCCCAGACAAGCACCGATGCTCAAGCAGCCACGAGAGGAACGAAGAAGGCTTCAGCATAGGCGCCGCCTGCCTAAGCAAAGAAGACCGAGAAAAATTGCTAAAAGAATATCATGATGCCCCCCCCCCCTTGGGTGAGCACGAAGGCATTTCGGAAGTCTTTAAAAGTCTTCAGGAGTCTATGGAAGTCCTTGGAATTCTTTAAAAGTCTTCAGAAGTCTGTGGAAGTCCTTGGAATTCGTCGGAAGTCTCTGTAAGTCTTTTGGAGGCTCTGGGAGTCTATGGAAGTCTTCGAAGAATTCCTCATAATACGCAATCGATAGTCTTTAGAAGTCTTTGAAAGTCTTTGGAAGTTTTTCGAAGTCTTCGGAAGTCTTCGGAAGTCTTCGGAAGTCTTTAAAAGTCTTCAGAACTCTGTGGAGGTGCTTGGAATTCTTCGGAAGTCTTCCGAAATCTTCGGAAGTTTTTGGAAGTCTTTGGAAGTTGGAAGCCTCCTGTACACCCAAAATCAAAGTGAATAGCCCCTCGTCCCCAACTATTGACATAGTCATGCGGGAAAACATTTTTTCGTGTCAATAGCTTGCAAACTCTCATGAACAAGTATAATATTCATATGTACTCGACATACAGTAATTTGAAAGCATCAATTTGAGAGCGTTTTAATCGTACCTTGAAAAATAAAATGTGGATGCAATTTAGTCTTCGTGGAAGCTACAAGTGGACCGATATTCTCAAAAATTTGATTTCCAGATATAACAATAGATTTCCAGATATAACATCGCACAATTAAAATGAAGCCGAAAGACGTGAACTCGGAGAATAAGAAGCAGCTATTACAACGCGTTTTCGCGACTCTAGAACCGTTGAAAAAAAAAAAGAAAAAAAAAAAGTTGACGAAATTTCGATGCGGTGACAAAGTGGGGATAAGCAAATTCAAAAATATATTTGCCAAGGGTTATTCTCCAAACTGGACAACGGAAATATTTACAATACATCAAGGGAAAAATACGAACCCTGTGACGTTCAGTCTGAAAGATTATCAAGATGAACCCATCACCGATGGTTGTTATGAGCAAGAGCACTTAGAGTTGAAAATCCCGATATTTATCTGATTGAACGAGTATTGAAGAAGCGCGGAAATAAAATGTTTGTAAAATGGCTGGGTTTCGACAACTCTCACAATAGCTGGATAAGGAAATCTGATGTGTAATAAAATATTTCAACAAATTAACATTATTGATCTTTTCAATCGCCGCCTTCTATCCCATCTCTCACAGGATCATTTTGTTGGACAGGATATTAATTAAGAAAAAGTCGGTTTCAATATATCTTTTTTTAATATATTTTTCCTCCAGCGCATCAATTTTATTAGTTCATATACAATATATTCATAGTTTTCATACCATTCACAGTTTACCTCCACACGTTTATTTCATTTTTTATTTACTTTAAGCTACAAACATTCTTTCGTATTGCGCTCATAACCCCAAGGTAGAGTATCGGTTGTATCAGCGGAGAGAACTCTTTTGTCGTCATTCCAGCTTAATGCTATTTTATTTTGCCTAACCGTCTCGACAACGTGTTTTGAGCTGCGTATCATGTGCTGGGTCCTAATCAGAGTTTTATAGTGAAGTAGGCACTCTTTGTAGTCATCGAACGTAATGGTTTTCAATGTCGCTCCTCTAACGCCTTTTGCACGTTTATTTTCAAGCTCATAACCTTGTACTTTATACGAGTATAACTTTGCCCTAAGCCCTATAAACTCGGTCATAATTTTACCATTATTTTCATCTTTCATAAGACCCAACACTTTTTTATTTGCAAGAGGCATTCCATAGGGATTATTTGTCGGGTAATCGGATGTATCAAATTGGTGTATGTCACGTCTCATGGATTCGTAGATATTTGGAGTAGTTACGTGATAGATTAGGCTGTCCGTATCTGTGTACAATAATTTGGCTTGCTCGCCGAATGTAATCTTCATATAGTCATAATGAAAACGGTATAAATAGATTTTAGACAGGTCAAGAATTGAAAATCCAGCATATATCGGTTTGTTGAATTTTACTTTAGCTTTAGTCAATTCTATTATAACCATGTCGTCGTCGAATATGGTGCAGCTATGAAAGGTAGCTCGAGCGATGAGAGCTCTTGCGCCATATCGCCCATGCCAGCGTGTAACGAGCTTTACTTCACGATGATTACGTACATTTTCCATCGTTTTCCCAAACACCGCGTTATTCATTAGTTTGTAAAAATTTTTCTCGAAATCGTTATTGGACTGCTTTCTCAAATTCGTATTGAGATCAATGTATTTTTTCAACCAAGGGGATTGTTTAAATTTCAGCACGCGATGAATTTTCGTTAATTTTAAGCCTAATCTCAAAGACTCCTGTAGATTACGATAGTGAATAATGTATTTTTCCTTCGGTAGCAATGTCGTCATCAATTTTGAATTTTTAGATTGCGGGGCTCGATAGTGTTCTGGACATAGCGGTAAGTCTTTATGAGATTCGTGCAGCTCCTTGGGATATTCTAAATCAACCTCGAGTATATACCCGATCGGCGAGTCTTCGGGAATATTTTCAATATTTTCAATAAAATTTTCCGCCCATTCGAATGAGCTGCATGGTAATGATTCACTCATAGCTGCACCGTATAAGTTATTGACATCATAGTACATCAGATATGACTCGGCGGTGTTTGGATCGAAATTCGTTTCCATGAATCGATTGTTTGCTTTCGCATACCTGTTGGTACATTGCGCGACTCCGCCTCGGATGCCTTTTTCAATAAAAAGTAACATATCCACGTCAGTGAGGAGTTCGAGTTCAATTTGCGTGCACTTGAGCATTGCATCGAATGAAAGACCAGGGGCTGTGTAGTAATGGAGCGGATCTAAATTATACGTATTCAAACAATTTCGTCGAAAATTTTCGAAAATGTCAGCCAAAAGGAGAACGTCTGTTTTTAAATATAAATCTGAATATTCACCTAAGGTTTTTATCTTGAATGTTTTCCAAACGTTAGACGCGTGCGCATATTCGCTGTCGGAAATCTCCGTATTATTGAGTTTGGAAAAAAAATCTTTTTTTGAGGGCAATTCGGTCTCATCGAGGATATCCCAGCTATTAACATAGTCATACGGGAAAACACCTTTTCGTGCCAATAGCCTGCATTCGACCTCGTTATTACAATTTGCGCGTGTAATTAATTTGTTATTACTGTCTAAATATGAGGCTAATTTGTCGATGCTACTCGGCATAAATCGGAATGAATCGATAAATCTGTAATTTACAACTGTTCCCTTGACACTTTTCGAGAATGAAATATATTTTTCCTTGTTTATAGGTAATAGATATAAAGAGCCCTCGAATGCAGTTGCTAATGACCTTATTAAAAAATGAGAATCATATCCGGATAAATTGTGGAATACAACGGGAACTACATGAGAGTTCTTAAAATTTAAATTGCAATCTTGGTGTGCAGCAGCGCGATAACGACCCGTAAAATGGCAGTGATCTCGAACCTTTAGATCACTTGGAAGAAATTCTTTCTCGCAAATGTGGCAGGCTGTAGACGTCGTGAATTGATGATTTTGTGCCGTGTTCAGGATCTCCATCGGTGTGATATGTGTTAGACGCGAATGCAGCGATTTTGATAGGGTTTTCAACTCCGCCATAAACCACTGGATACAGTCTTTGCCACGGTATGATTTGTACTCGGAAAGTGCATCATCATAACTACAGCGCAGATAATAACCGATACTGTGGGGCACATGGTTTTGATATCCCATTGTGTTCTTCTGTACCGATGTTATTGGCTCTAATAAGCACTCGAGATCGGCATACACGACGAATGGAACATCTTGTTTGTATTTGAAATTTTTAAATTTTAATATTCTGTCCTCACCCTCCGGAAAGACCGTTCGACATTTACTGATTTTTACACAGTCATCTGTGTGTTTTGTCAGTGAATTTTCTGTTTTGAAGTGACACAAACATCTGTCGCACAGCCAAGTATGGTGTGCATATTTTGAAATTTGCGAGCTGACCAGTCGAGAAATATTTTTGATCCATGAAAAGTGATGCACCGGATTGCTGTCTTCTTTTCCTTCTTCTTCTTCTTCTTCTTCTTCTTCTTCTTCTTCTTCTTCTTCTTCGCTCGCAGCTTCCTGCATGAGTAGGTGTATGGTAGGTCTATCGGACCTTTGAGCGCTTAAATATACTGGCAATATTTCAAGCTTTCCACGACGATGATCTTCTATGCCATATACGTTAATTGACAAACCATTCATTTTTTCAAATTTCGGTACGTCCTTTAGACTCATAGGAAAATTGAGCCCAGTGTACTGAAGCACTTCACTGAACGGCGGGTACGACGATTTTCGCTCACAATGTTCAGCTGCAGGGTAAAGAGCTGCCGTCACAGACCATAAGAAACAATAAGGGTCATCATTTATAATATTGACGACTGCACGTTTTAATTGAATTTTTTTCGGTAGACTTGTATACGTAGATAGTCCACCACGCAGAGGCATGTATTTGTTCATATTGACGACTAAGTTAATTATGGAAGAGAGAGACCAGCCGGATTCCTTTTCCGTAAACTCCTCAATTTTCACCAACAGTTTATCCTTTACATGTACCCTGAACCACTCTTCCATGTCTGTCGAGGGTAAAATAGCTTGATTCTGCGTATTAAAGAATTTATTATCTTCCATTATTTCATCGAGTTTGGTGATGTGAAAACGGCAGGCTAGAATAACGTTAACTTTTAAGTTTCCTGCTTTGCTCAAAACCGCGGTTATTTTCGAGATTATCAGAGGTCTCGCGTCGTCAAGAAAACTTTGTACATCTTTGTGCTGTAGATTGATAACCACTCCAGTCCTAATTCTTTTCTTAAACGCAGTGTCCATGTCCCTCCACCGCACCTTGTCACTTTTCACAGCACCAGCACCACATTTTTTCAGCTTTTCACTCAGCGACATCAATGTCGCTATTGTTGTCTGAATACGAATTTTTTCACCTATTGTCGGAACGTTTGCACGTAACACTTTGCCCAAAATCTTCACATGTTTATCACTGAACTTTATCCACTTTTGCACTGAAGCTGGTCTAGATTTTCTCCTAATTATGGAAAATGCCTCCTCCATAAGCGCGACAGTCCTTTTACACATTTGCGCATCCATTTTTTTTTCCGACCGATAATATTTGTTTGAATGCACGGGAGAAAATGTGAGCTAGTGATGGGGAAACGCTTATATATCGGCCAGAAGAATACCCGTTAGGGACACTTGAACGCTTTTCTTTCTCCATCTATGCTATCTATATATCTATATATCTATATATCTATATATCTATATATCTATATATCTATATATCTATATATATAAGAAAGCGACTAAGCGCGTGATAGCGGCATTCCATGAACATCACAGCCTCATTTTCCGGCGGTTTGTCACAATATGTAAACACTGTGCAGGCTCAAGCGTGTTCAGACATGCAAGATGGCATCATCCGCTCTCGAAGGTAATGGGAGGGCTCGAAACAGGTCGAAACACGTCGAAGGCGCATATCAGTATACCATTTTCCGTTAAATTTTTTTTCTCCCTCAATACAGATTCAATCAGTTTGCCGCATTTTTCAATTCTTAATCTAAATCTCTCACGATCACGTGCAACCTCTTCCCACCAGCCTCGGCGAGCGGCTCTGTACGCATAATCACATGCATACATCATGTGAATTTGAGCTCAAGTATCGAATCGAACGTGCTTTTCCATATTTTCAATCTCCTCTTCATCCCAATTTCATCGCGGTTTGAAAAAAGATCTGCCGCAGCTCTCTGCGCTACATCTGCTCACGCACCAGTCAGTGCGATAGGGAAATGCTTATATAAACTCGGTCAGAAGAATACCTGTTAGGGATATTTTCCTTCGGGTGCCGAGGATCGGCGAGACACTATCATAGGCGCCTCTAAGATTTTATGTTTGGCCTTTTCCAGACTGCGGTCTAACCCTTGGCACACGACCAGATATGATTTATGACCAACGATAAGGTTGCGACAAACAGACGCACTGACCCGGGAGGGTAGCGTCGTGTGTGGTTGAAAGGTCTAACGCTCTAGTCCGCTATTTACTTGTTAGAGATAACAATATTCCAATGCCAGCATGAAAGACAAGCTGCACTGCAGCTGTCAGAAATAGCGGCATTCTAATACCACCCTCAAAACTAGCCCCCCCCCTGCAGAGACGCCAGTCTAACTGATAATCGGTAATCAAATTCCACCATGAAAAATTAGGCGCACCACCGCTGCCAGAGATAGCGGCATTCCCATACCACCCTCAAAGCTAGCCCCCCCCCCCCCCCCCAAGTCTCGACCCATAAGAGATTAGGTGCCCTCCAGTTGTTAGAGACCCCCCCCCCCCCGATCGACTCAGTGCATTCGGACTCTTAAAGATAGCCCCCCCCCCCCTCCCGGGTTCATGTCTCGGCTAAGTGGTTCATGTCTGAGCTAAAAAATGTCGGTAAATGTCGGGGTAGGGATCTTGGTGTAGAACCGGTACTGTTTCTCTACTCAGATTTTTGTGTTAAAATTCAGTTTTATGGAAGTTCAGATTTTTGGGTTAAATTCAGTTCTGCGAAAAGGTTCTGTCAATTTAACTTCAGTTTTGTGAAAAGTGTCTGATCAAAATTATTTTGCCAATTTCATCTTCCTCATGTTTGAATTCAATTCTTTGTCCGATTTATTTCACGTCCTTTAAAATTATTTTTATTTTTGTTTGTGTAATTAGATTATTTCAATGTTCCAAGTAAATCATTCCGAAAAACCTGTTCGTATTTCAATCCATTGTCAATCAATTTTCGTGTGAATTTATTTTTTTCCTAGGAAGTGCTCATGTTTGTAAATTCAGTGAAATATGTGCGAGTTAAATTCATTTGAGGAATTCACGTTTTATTCCAGGAAATGATAAATCAATAGTGTTTTTTGTGTCCATAATTCAATCTTTATTTCCGATGTAATTTTTATGTCTCATCCGGGGTTAAATTAATTTTCGAGCAATTTCGAAATTCTTTGAGTGATTAAATTCAATCGAGTCGTGGTTGAGTAAATTCTGTGTTGTTTCTGTGTGTGAGTTGTCCTGTCCAATGACCATGGACCTTTTTCAGCTAAAAATAGCTATCGTTGTAGTAGCGGTCATTTTAGTATTCGCGATAATTTTGTTTGTCCTTGCAGTTTGCGCGGATAAACCCCAGGAGGCTTATATGGAGGATGGCCCTGTAGTTTATTTTCTTCCGCGTCATTGAAAGTTTAGCCCCGTTTTTATCAGAATATATTTAATGTGATCATACTATTTTTGTCCCTTCATATTACGAGTTTATTTGTACGATTTTGCCGAATTACATTTCATAAGTCTTGTTCAATGTGTCTCGCGAAAATTAAAGAGTATTGCTCGCGAGATTTTATTTCAATTTGCCATTGTTACCAAATTATGCACTCTCCGCCCATCCTGAGCAATTTTCCGCAAGGTTAGGCTTAAAACAGGGCAACAACCTGGCCAATCCCGATTTTATCTCGAATAACGTGTTAAAGGGAAAGCCGCGCTTTTCTTGGCCGAGATGAGAAAAATCGAGGGTCAGGACGTAACAGACTTATCAGGATCCCAAAAGCGAAAACTGAAAAAAGCCCCATGTGAGGAGGACAACAAAATGCTACTTTTTTTCAAGGCTTTGTTAAGCGATCGAAGCCAGATCATGAAAGTGGCGATTGTAGCCAAACTTCACATCGAGACTCCACTTATCCTACTTCCAAGGATGCAGTTAATGTTGACATTGAGCCGAACACCACTCAAGCTTCACAATTAATCGGGCATTTTCCTCAAGGTTCCCTGTAAACAAACCTATTGGGAATTAGGGTGGGGGTACAACATCAGAAAAACTAAAAATCAGAGTGGCTAAAATTCCGAATTCAATAAACTCGAATAACAAATATACGAGAGTAGAGGGTTTCACAAATTTCAAGTTCCGAATGGCGCAAATGAAAAGCTGAGATTTTTTCTAAATGTATTCGGTAGAAGGCTCTGTTATCCTATCCAATTATTGTAGAGAACGTTATTTCTAAAAGTTCTGAGATGTAGGATTTAATAATGTAGACAGTCAATATCTCAGAAAAAAATTTGTAGAATGGTTCATATTCTCGAATGTCCAACTACTATAAGAATAAAAGCTCGAAACTATTATTTAGAAACTGCAGAGAATAGGCATACAGAATGTAGAAGGGTCAATGATCAGAATCGAAAATTGTAGAAAGAAATTTTCGAGAACGCGTGCTTAAAAATTTTGAAATTAATCACGGATATCGTCTTTCGAACATAGAACACGATCCAAGTCGGAAGTTTGCGTGAAAAAGTTAATCTATTTCTTTAAAAAATTGATAAACAGTTATCTGTCGTCGAGAGTAGAAGTCACACGCATGCTCGAAAAATTCTGAAATAAATCACTGATAACGTCTTTCAAACGTAGAACATAATCCGAGTCGAAACTTTGCATGGAAAAGTTACTCGGTTTATTAACAACAATAAATTAACAATTAGCGGCCGTCGAGAGTTCGAGTCACCTTATCGTTATTTTTTTAGTGCAAATCGATAGAATAAAAATAAAAAAAAATATTGTTTTGAACTTTCTATATCAGAATTTTTCTGATATGCGTTCTGGACAACTGCTTTGGGCCCTAATGTATATTTTTCGTAAAATATAAAAGTGATAATACATTTTAAAGGGGTTCTTATATCGATTTTTCACTTTCTTTAGAAAAATCAAAAGGGGCAGGCCTTCTACATCAGCTACAGTGTCCACTATTTTAGAGGCTTCTTTTTAGAGAACAAGCGAGCATTTATTGCATCTGCCCGTACAAAAATAATTTTTTTTTTAATTTGAAACACCTGAACATATATATATATATATATTTACATCCGTCGCGTGATAGGACGATTGCTGTTCATATTGTTTGCAGCACTTTGAACGTTTCCAGATTTTAGTTTCAATTATATACATATTTATATTTTATATAGTAATATATATAGTATTCTATAGAATAACAAAGAGGCAACCGTTACTTCAAGGTGTTATAACAGTACATCTTGTTGTAATAAACAGGTGAGTGAATTATTGTGATCGGTGCTTGTTTGAGCTCGGGAGTTAACGTGTCTAGTAATAAACATTGGTCCACTTTATTTATAATGAACATGATTTTTTTCCAGATCTATCTCATTTTTAATACACCAATTACGGCTAGAAAAAATTGTTTTGATAGTGTACCTACAATAAGTAGTTGAAATTTCGAAAATTACAGCATCGGTACTTCCAATGCTATGGCTCGTTAATGTATAGAATAACAATTAGTTATTTTATGGGTTAACTAAACCCTGGTTAAAATTCCATCAGAAACAGACAGAAGACGAATTCTGTCTGTAACGTGTGCGTTTTTGTCACGGTAATTCCAGACAGAAGCAGTTGGAGTAATCGGTTTCTAAGCGCTTTTTCGTGCAATAGCGGACAGAAATCTTATCTGCGCGTGACTGATTCTATGCGCATTTTCCTATTGAATAGGCAGAATTTTTATCCGCATCTACCTGTATTCTATGCGCATTGTCCATGATTCTATCCGTTTCTAATGTACCTCTATCTGCGGGGGACCAACGTTTAAATTCTGTCCGTATCTATGCGCAGTTGAATTGATGGATTCTATCCGTTTCTAATGTACCTCTATCCGCACTGGACCAACGTATAACTTCTGTCCGTATCTATGCGCAGTTGAATCGATTGATTCTATCCGTTTCTAATGTACCTCTATCCGCACTCGACCAACTTACAAATTCTGTCCGTATCTATGCGCAGTTGAATCGATTGATTCTATCCGTTTCTAATGTACCTCCATTCGCACTCGACCAACTTACAAATTCTGTCCGTATCTACCCAGGCAACACAGTTTCGTAACAAATACATTTCAATTATGTTACACTCGGTTCCTTAAATGTAACAGGTATGTCGTATGTAACGTGAATGTGGCAGTCCAGAAACTCTAAAATGTCCGCCACATATGAAGCTACAGTTACGTAACAATCGCGTTGAATGGCTGCATGCCAGTTACGTTGCTGATGCATAAATTTTACAGAACAGAGAAGTCACAATGTTACATTGAGGATACGTAGCAATCATGCATCACTCCGAAATCGGAATTACATGGCCTCCATGTCGCTAGGATGTTTCAGGTACCCCGAGTCGAAATTTCAGTCCTCCTTAAAACCTTTTTTAAGCCTCCAATTTTCTCCGAGAGTTGATCAAATTTTGGGAGTATGGAGGGTCAAAAGAGAAAAAAAATATAACAAGAAAAAAAAACTTATATTTCGATGTTTACCGATTACACAATTTCTGCTTGAGCCGGGATTCGAACCGCCTACCTACAAGTTTCCTACCTAATGTTTGCTTACTAACCCGGGACGCTACCTATTGCGCTATCGACTACTATTGAAGTTGGTTTCATCAAATTCTGACACCAGGCTGAAAGGCTGAAGTGACGTGAATACCGGTGTATCTTGAAAAAATTTATATCCTTATATAAATATTTTTATCGTTCAATGTGTTATTAGAATAATTTCGTTCCGTTTTCTCTTTTTGGGGCAGAAATGGTGAAAAAAAAAGAATTATATACTTATATGTGCGCCTTCATATATATATAGTGGTATCGTTCCCCGATCAAGAGGTTACGTTAGTGTATTTCGAAATCAATACTGATTAAACAGCTATTAAATAGTGTTTAGAGTATGAATAAAAGAAAATTGTGTTTTTTTCCACGATATAAAATTTTTTTTTATCAAAAACGAAAAGTCGTCAAATTAATATTGTGTTTTTTTCCCCGTATCGCTCCCCGATCAAGAGGTTATGTTAGTGTATTTCGAAAGAAATACTGATTGAACAGCTATTAAATAGTGTTTAGAGTATATGAATGAAAGAGAATTGTGTTTTTTCCCACGATGTAGCATTTTTTTTTTATCAAAAACGAAAATTTGTCAAATCAATATTATGTTTTTTTTCACAATTCATCATTTTTTGTCGAAAAATAAAAAATCGTCTAATTAATACGAAATACTGATTAAACAGCTATCAAATAGTGTTGAGAGTATATCAATAGAAGAGAATTGTTTTTTTTTATACGATTCATCATTTTTTCGTTAAAACAAAATAAATTGTGAAATTCTGTAGTATTGTTTTTTCCACGATTCAGCATTTTTTAAAAATCAAAATACCTATTTACGACTTTTTTTCAACACCTTGTGATTTGAATTTTGACATACCAACTTTTGGCACATGTTTTAGATTATTCATTTTTTAGTATTTTTTCGATCCCGATCGGACTGATAGTTTTCACATTTGAAACTTGGCAGGGTAAATTTTACCCGTGTGTGACCAATAAGTTATTCTACAAAGATGTGACCACAAAGGGTTAAAAGTGACAGCATGTAAACATAACCTCGAACATAATCCTGCTGCCCGCAAGTTCCTATAAGTGAAGCATACAGCATTATGCTCACGTGTCGTGTGTTTTATTTATGATTTCAATACCAATTTCAAATTATACGTATATTAGGTAAGTTGATATCTTTTTTATTCAAGCCCAGAGTCGTCAGCTTAACTATTATGACTCGGTCAAAGGAGTGAATTTGTATAAAAATAACGAAAAATTTAAGAAACCGAATATCTCGACAAGAATAAGTTTTATTGTAAGTGATAATTTCGATAATTATGCTTCCGTGCTGTCATATTTGAGGAAGGCACAAGAATAGTTACGCTGCAACATGGATACGATGGATTACGGTTACAGCATGCATACGTTATGTTAGTTACACGTCACACTTCAATCCGCAAATATTATGTAAAGTATATATCACACTGCTCCATACACGTTATGTTACACTGCTCCATACACGTTATGTTGCACTGCTCCATACACGTTATGTTACACTGCTCCATACACGTTATGTTACACTGCTCCATACACGTTACGTATATGTTACACTGCTCCATACACGTTACGTATATGTTACACTGCTCCATACACGTTACGTATATGTTACACTGCTCCATACACGCTACATATATGTTACACTGCTCCATACACGTTACGTATATGTTACACTGCTCCATACACGTTACGTTAAGTATATGTTGCACTGCTCCATACACGTTACGTACAAATGGTTCCGTATCGCTTACATCATTTCTATGGACAGCATTATCACAGTGACACCATAGCATATACTTTACGTAACAAGCTTACATGGCTGTGACAAGTTATCGTTACATGGAGGTTACGTTTCAGAGACGTTAGTTCCATCTTTATTACGTAACGATTACGTTCACAGATGAACGTATTAGGATCATCACAGTATAGACGTCACATTTATGTTAAAAGATTAAATTGTTACCTGGGTATGCGCAGTTGAATCGATTGATTCTATCCGTTTCTAATGTATCTCTGTCCGTACTATGGCCACTATAAATTCTGTCCGTTTTCACACGCAGCTAATAAAGTAGTTAATTCCGTCCATTACTGCTCCATACACGTTACGTATATGTTACACTGCTCCATACACGTTACGTATATGTTACACTGCTCCATACACGTTACGTATATGTTACACTGCTCCATACACGTTACATATATGTTACACTGCTCCATACACGTTACGTATATGTTACACTGCTCCATACACGTTACGTTAAGTATATGTTGCACTGCTCCATACACGTTACGTACAAATGGTTCCGTATCGCTTACATCATTTCTATGGACAGCATTATCACAGTGACACCATAGCATATACTTTACGTAACAAGCTTACATGGCTGTGACAAGTTATCGTTACATGGAGGTTACGTTTCAGAGACGTTAGTTCCATCTTTATTACGTAACGATTACGTTCACAGATGAACGTATTAGGATCATCACAGTATAGACGTCACATTTATGTCAAAAGATTAAATTGTTACCTGGGTATGCGCAGTTGAATCGATTGATTCTATCCGTTTCTAATGTATCTCTGTCCGTACTATGGCCACTATAAATTCTGTCCGTTTTCACACGCAGCTAATAAAGTAGTTAATTCCGTCCATTTCTATTATGTATATGCTGCCACATGCTAACGTATGTATATACCTACATGTTGAAGAAATAGCAGCACCTTTCATATGTAGAACGACAAATCAATCCTGAATCACTTTTTTGTTTGGAAATCGAAGTATCGATTCCGTCAGTATACAGATCAAAAAGAACATGTGATTTATTGTTTTTGTACAGTATATTGTTCACATATGCCTACTATATACCCATGTCCAGCTAACGTGTTGCTGCGCAGAGACAATTAAAAACCGGGTCGCTCTCAGTCTTTCGGAATAAGTTAGTCATATGTGGGTAGGCATATCTCAACATTACTGCCCAGCATATATTATGATAATATGCACTAACTGCATATGATTTAAAAAAATGAAAATGTGAATTGGTGTGAAATTGAACGCGTGATCGTGACGTTGTGCGAGAAAGATGGCTAAATGTAGGTTCCACGGCGGGATCGAGATAGATAGTCCGCGGTGATGTCCTTCGTATTTGCTTTTGATCCTGCAATGAATTGACATTTATGTATGCACTATGAGGTAACGTGCATACACATAATATCCAGGAGTAAAGTATACCGTGAGTCAACGAGGAAATGTATAAAGGTGGAGACCAACACAGGCGCACGCTATACCGTGAATAAACCAGGAAATGTAAAAACACGGGCGCGCGCTTCAGTCGTTACATCTCCTTCCTTACAGTTGAGTATAAAAACAAATCAAAATTCGACAACTTCAACCCAGACTTGAAATTCGTGTAGACCGGTCTGTTATATTTTAAAGTCAAAATCACGAAATTGAAATACCGCAATAACCCACGCATCGTGTCAATAATTTATGCAAATCGGACAGACGGGCCAATTGTACCCGGAAAAAAATGGTTTAGATCTAATTCGCATCTACGTAGATCTAAATTTTGGGAAATCGTAGATCTACCAATGTCTCCGAGTATATAAGTAGATCTACGCAGTTCCGAATGGATCTGATATCACGTTCGAATGCTTAGTCTTGTTAGATCTATCCCGATAGCCTTAGATCTATCTAGATATCCTTAGATCTATGAAGATCTGAGATGAATAGTTTGAAAATTGCAGTAAAATATTGTGACTCAAGAAATCCAAGTAGATCTCCTCGGATCTGGGTAGTTCTGATTTCGTATTTGAAAATATTTCAAGTCTTCCGGAACTGACTGTATAATAAGTTCCCCAGAAATGTACGTTCATTTGTAAAGCGCCTTAGCTCACCTAGTAGGGTGGAGGTTTCGTAATACGGAGGTCGCGTGTTCAAGTCCACACTTTTTCAATTTTTTTTTTTTTTTTTTTTTACTTTTTTTCATTTACATTTCATCCTTTTTTCATAATAGAAAGTCTTTTTCATTAGTCTTACATCGAATCAACGTTTTTTAAATTTTTTTTCCGAAAGTGATGTTTATATCTCGATTAGATCTACGTAGATCTAATGAGATCCTTTCCAAAATTTAGATCTACGTAGATGTAGGCGCCTTAGATCTACTTAGATCCAGACCATTTTTTCCCGGGTAATTGCGGTCAGAAACGGGTCGCTCGTTGTGGCTATCTATCAAAGGCGGATAGAAGCCGATAGAATATGTACACGCAATTGCGGATAGATCCAGACGTGTTCGGATCTACTCCGCGGTGCGTACACACGCAGACAGACGGGCTGTCTGTAATTGCGGACAGAAGCGAATGACTTGTTATGAAGGACAGATGCGGGTAGAAGCCGATAGAATGTGTCCGCGCAATTGCGGATAGATCCAGACGGGTTCGGATCTAGTCCACGGTGCGTACACACGCAGACAGACGTGCTGTCTGTAATTGCGGACAGAAGCGAATGACTTGTTATGAAGGACAGATGCGGATAGAAGCCGATAGAATGTGTCCACGCAATTGCGGATAGATCCAGACGGGTTCGGATCTAGTCCGCGGTGCGTACACACGCAGACAGACGGGCTGTCTGTAATTGCGGACAGAAGCGAATGACTTGTTATGAAGGACAGATGCGGATAGAAGCCGATAGAATGTGTCCACGCAATTGCGGATAGATCCAGACGGGTTCGGATCTACTTCGCGGTGCGTACACACGCAGACAGACGGGCTGTCTGTAATTGCGGACAGAAGCGAATGACTTGTTATGGAGGACAGATGCGGATAGAAGCCGATAGAATGTGTACACGCAATTGCGGATAGACGCGGTTGAGCAGTTAGAAGTACAATAGATACCGTTTGAAGTTCATAGTCATGCGTACGTAAAACTGATAGATGCAGACAGAAATTCAATGTTGGATCACTTTTGCAGATAAAGCGGACAGAATTCTGTTAAGTTCCGATACATTTCAGTTTGATATTCTGTCTGTTTCTGATGGAATTTTAACCAGGGAAAATCGTATAATTCAACAGTGACGTACGTCATGTTATCACATTCATCTATTTATATTTATTCTTTGATTTTTTCTTATTCGATAACATTCCATATCATTATTTATTTACGTAACGATACAGAAATTCAAATAAATATTGTTTATCATACATTACCGTTGTGCCGTGCTTGAGTCAGGTACATAACTCACTCACAATTTATGGGAAAAGGCCCCGAACGGGTAGAAAAATAATAAGAATGGTATAATCTAATCTCAAGTAGAATGATAATGTTTTATTTTTGAAATATATTAATATAATTTTTTAAGCTATTAATGGGTGAATATTAAAAAATCGCCAAAACTTATTTAAAATTTAAGGAATCATAGTTCATGATACAATAATAATGCATGGATTACTTTACTATTTGTTAACTAAATAATTTATTAGCTACATATTTCTGAATTTAACACGGTCGCTTATGCGGAACAGCGTCTGCAGATATTAATGATTTTAAAACGAATGGATCCAAATCGCCGTAAATTTTGAAAATATTATGTCATCAAGATTTAGGATTAAGCAAGTGATGATGCTAAGTTTCCAATGAATCGACTGAGTAATTGTCGACAAATTAATTAGAGTAATAAATGGTATCTCTTTTTTATGAATTGTGCTGTGTAGACGTGGCAACGTTGTACAGTAGCATGTTCATTATTCTGTCGGTATAGTAGAAAAACTTTACAATACCGTGGTGTGAATCCACGTTAATGGCCGGATTTGCCACCTAAGAATAAATTTATCCGCAAGATATTGTATACCTTCAGCATTGCTTAAATACTGGACAACTTTATCCGAAACTTATCCGTGGTTGACGAAACCGAGCATATAGTTGAATTCATATTTTTTTCTCCAGCTTCCCTTTTTATTTTTTATAAATCAGATTGCTGATTATTTAATGTTGGCAATGGTTCTTTTTTTTGATGAAAATCATACATAGTCAAATTTTATTCCATTCATTTTTTAAAACTCCGTCAGGAGGTGGGAAACAGAAAAAATTAAACCATGGGATGACACACATCACCGTTTATGAATTTATACATATACACATTTAACATTTATGCATAAACATGTATAACATTTATACATCAATACATCTAAAACTGTAGACACGCACTGAAGCCACGCTTGCCCACGCTATTTTGAGATTACACTTACTCACTACTACTCACGAAGCAGCGTCAACGTTGAGAGCACAACGCATGCGTCTACAGGTCAAGCAATGCTATCACCCTTAAAAAAAATCAGACTGCTGTTTTATCGCGTTTGGTAGACAATTTATAAAATAGTAAAACATTTCTTTTGGAAAAATTCATATATATTGAGTTTTTAGGTAATTATTGATGATAATACCCAGTAAACACAGTAATATTGCAGCAATGTAACGGCAACATAACCGAATATTACAAGTAATATTACCTGGATGTTACATGTAAATTGCATGTAACTTGCTATTTCCGACTCAGCAATATAACATGTTATATAAAATGTGTTATATATACCCGGTATGTAATAGTTATGTTGCAAGGTAATGTAACAAAATTCATAAAAGTTATATAAATGCAATATTCTAAAATAATATGATGAAATGAAAGATTATTATTAAATAATCTTTTTATTTCATCATCTTATTTTGTCATTTTTATAGGTTATAGAAGAGTTAATTACATTGGAGTAAAAAGAATCCTGCACAGCTTTCTCGATAGGATTTTATTCTCCTCGACGGGGATTCGAACCTGCGACCTTCGTATCTATCCTACCTATCTACCTAACACGCTACCCACTACGCTATCGACTGTCTATGAACTCTGACGATTCATATCATGGATTTGACACGCCAGAGAATTCTTGATCAGTTGTATGTTGGGAGCTACTCAAGGGATGGTGGTGTCACGTCTTCCACCCTTTATTTAGTATAACCATATCGGTTTTGGAAGAAATTACAAAATTGAATGTGGCAAATCCAATATGGTGGAACAAAAGTTCTAAAAATGCCATAATATTATATACATATGTTATTTTATATCAGGACATAAATAATCATATTATGATTATACATACACATTAAAAAATATATTTAACATTTGAAATGTATGTAAATTATACTGCTTTAGAAATGAAAATTTGAATAGGGTTCAAAATGCTTTTGATTTTTTCATCCGTTACATGTTGATATGATGAATGTTAGTTATATACAGATATAATGCTACAACGCATTATAACGTTCACATAACCTGCACGTTACGAATGTTATATAAAAAATGTTACAAACATGTTGCGTAAACGTTACAAATCTTAGTTATACAGCTGTAACGCTAAAACGCGTTCGTAACCTTCACATCACATGCTTATAACGAATGTTATATAAATGTCGTTACAAGTACGTTATGTCAATGTTACAAATGTTAGTTATACAACTGTAACGGAACAACACTTTGTAACGTTCACATAACCTGCACATTACGAATGTTATATAAAAAATGTTATAAGCCTGTTCTGTAAACGTTATAAATGTGAGTTATAAAACTGTAATGCAACAACGTTATATAACATTTACATTGCCTGCATACTACCAATAATATATAACATATTATTCGCATGTTACGTAGCAGTTACATCACACAGCTATTGCATTGTGACAATTACATGTAACTTCCATGTTATATTACTGTAATGAAACGTGTTCACTGGGTAAGATAATGTTAACATATTGATTACATTTAAAAAATGAGAAATTTTCGGGTTGGATAGTTGAAATAGTTGCACAGTCACTTGCGAAACCTCAGTCTAGGGCACGCCAATATCGTCGAATTTAATTTAAATTATTACTAAAAATATACAATTAAAATTTCGAAGTGTTAATTTATTATAAGCTTAGCTATTTGTAAGGCTAAACGCTTTCGATATGATCAAGAGTCGTAAATCCACGATTTGCCCATTTTGGACTACCTTTTTGCCCGGCGGTCCGTCCACTTATGCTTTAAGGATGTATGAGCCACATAATTCCAGTCGAAAAAAGTTTTGGTGAGAATTTCAAGTACTTCGCGTTGAAGCAAAAATTTGAAAAAATTAAGCATATTGAAGATGATAATAATATCGATTTCCAATAATAACAATGCCGAAAAACTATCGAAAAATTGTTTAAACAATAAATTGTTGCAGTAATTTCCTGTAAAAATGTTTTTCGATTATATTTAACTAATTCTTCGATTTCTTTGAATACATAATATGAATTTTTCAATAATTTTCTTATGGTTTTTAATTTATGTTTTTTAGAATTTCGAAAAACTGTGTTCATAAAAGTATTCGTTTCATGATCCGGATACTTCGTGACGTTAATATAGAACCTTTGAACGAGAACATATCCAAAATTCGACACTTCTCATGCGATTTTCAAAATTAAAAATTTTCAAAAACAAAAATAAAAAAATCATACGGAAATTCTTTAAAAATTCATGTATTCAGAAAAATCAAGGAATTCGTTACATATAATCGAAATGCATTCTTACAAGAAATTTGTGCAACAATTTTATGATAGTTTTTCGGCATTGTTATTATTGGAAATCGATATTATTATCATCTTCAATATGCTTGATTTTTTTCAAATTTTTACTTCAACGTGAAGTATTTGAAATTCTCACCAAAACTTAGAATAAAATACATAAGAAAAAAAGAGGGAGATGTTATAAATAGTAAGGAAAGTAGAACGTAGAGTATAAGGTATAAACAGAGAGTATGAAGAAGGATTAGTGTATCGCTGACCGGCGTAGAATTAAGTTCTGTTATGTTATATACACCCCAGAAGTATAATACTCATTCTTCCTTTCACATACTTAACTCTTTAATAGAAGTTGCCATCCTGAACCAGATATATCTTTTTACATGTACATACCAGGTGTAGAAGTATGAAATCGGAATTTTTTTGTAAAAATTACACGTCTGTTGTTTGAAAATGGTAAAAAATATTTTATTCAAAAAAATCTCCATTGCTATGTATACATTTTTCCCACCTTTCCAGCAGTTTATGAATGCCACGCCAAAAAAAAAGTTCTTCTTTTGAAGCGAACCAGTTATCGAGCCATTTTCGTATATTTTCATACGAATCGAAGCGTTGCTCAGCGAGAGCGTGTCCCAAAAAAATTGCGGGAGAACTTGCGGCTGTCGGAAAGCTGGTTTATATTGTTCGGTTATATGTATGAATTGTTACGAAAATTGCTGCCTGAATGAACCAAATTTAACTGTAACTGGACACGAAGACGATTTAGATGATGGTGATGATACTGTAGAACAGCTAAGAAACAACATTGAATTAGACGAAAACCAGGAGGATGTTAATGAATCTCTTCCTTCAACATTCACATTAGTTTCGTAGCTTGTGCGTTATTTTCATTTAATAAATGTGTGGATCAATTTAAGGGAGCTTTCCAGTGTGAAATTTTCAAAAAATCAATTTTTTTTTTTTGCTTTATCGAATAGTATACACTCTTCCGAATATTCCCTGAAATTTTCATGCCGAAATTCAGATTATTTCGGTTACTGTACAGCATTTCTTGGAAGAAGGGAACGGAGCGCTACAGCTGCCGCGTCGGCCGTCACTTCCTCACTTGAAACTTTGAACGCGTTTTTCTCGAAACAGCATTTTTTAAAACGGTGTCCAACCTGGAGGGCAGAGTTTTAAAGCTATCGAGTTGAATTTTTTACACAATATTCTTAACGTCATTGTTTATCGTGCTATGGAAGCTTTTTTTTTTTTTTGACATCTTCCTATTTTTTTGTAAAAAAAACTGCCAAAAAAAAATGCTAAAATCGATACTTTTTGTTCAACCGGCGCCATTTTTGCAAAAAAAAAAAAAAAAAAGCCTCCACAGCACGAAAGCCAATTATATACCGATCAATAATCTTTTTGTGTTTTTTGTTTCAAATCAAAATTGTAACCCCCAACGTGGACACCACATCCAAGTGCATTTTCTGCAACAATTGTTTCATCATTTTTATAGATATTAATTAATAAATAAATCGATCTTTAAAAAATTGTTTTGTATTCTTCAATACCCAATTAATATATAAAAAAAAACCAGACCGATTAGATTATTTTTTCTTTAAAAAAAAAAAATCGCGAAAAACAGCGATTTTTCGGGCTGTCACACTGGAAAGCTCCCTTAAGGTTTTCACTTGCTTCCTTTGCCCCTCCATTATCGTATATGTATCTTGCTTCGAAAATCATTTATAGATCATACTTACTTTGACTGTTAATAAAATTCTTAACCAACGATTATTCAAAAATTGTTTTAATGATAATAATTCGGCGGTCTTCATTCAGGTAAGTGCTGTAATAAATAATTAAACTTTCTCACTATTTTTATATCAACATTAAATGAAATCTGCTTATCGAGTACATTTAGTGAAGATTTCGCGGAGCTCCGCGCAATAATCACGATATATCTTTGAAAATATTAATGATAGGCAAAAAAATTTATATTAAAAAATGTAGAGAATTTAATGTTCTGCAAGTTCAGTAATCAGTATTTTCGCGAAATAATAAATTGCTGGGGAGATGTTCGAAGAAATAGTTTTGTAAATATTATAACTTGAAAAATATTGATATTACAAAAAAAAAGTTGTTTATAAAAAAGATGCAAACTTTAATTATCTACAAAAACGGTCTCAACACATTTTCTCGTAAAGTAGCTGGTTCGCGAGATATAGAATGAAACGCGTTTTCCAAGATGGTGGCGAACCCGATAACGATAAGTGGTCGCCAATCTAGATTTAGACTCAGGAGACATCCCCCTACCAGTCCTGAAATAATCCCATGTTCCTCATTTTTTCCACCCTCATATCACACGGAAAAAAATTTTCTGTGAATTCTAGTCGTTTCCATCATGTTTTACAGTTTTGTTAATAGAGAATGCCTCTCGGGAGGAAAACTTCGGAAATTCTTTAGAATTTGAAATAGAATTTGAAAGTGATAGAATGAATTTTTACAGTTTAAAAGTGTAAATAGAGTTTACCACTGTGACAAATTGTACAAATTGTGAAATAAATGATAATATAAAATAGCGCATCTTTTTGGGTTTAATGTTTGAGAACTTGCAATGTGAACTGTAAAAATAAAAGTTTAGAAGAATTTTGAAAAGCGCGGTTCGAATTAGCATAATAAATGTAGTTTATTATCTATAAATTAGCAATTAAATCGATGAACGAATTTAAAACTGCTGTTCCATTATCTTTGAAAAAACTGTGAATTTTGCAAAAAAAAAAAAATCGTCATTGACCGGGATTTGAACCCGCGATCCTCCGCAGTAAACAAATTCAACACTTTCGATCCTTGAATAATCATTAAAAAAAAAAAATTAAAGATTTGGAGATTTTTTTTACGAGTGTTTCCGGCTTGGTGGTCCGGACGTTTTTCCATCGAAATTAATTTTGAGCCTACCTGAGATTTTACCTGAAACCTACCTAACGACCTACCTAACGACCGACACTATATACCACTACGCCATTGATTTTATGAACGCATATTCATCCCTATGAATTGCTTGTTTGCGTCGTATTTTCCATACACATTTTAAAACTGTAATTTTTCCATCATTTTCACAGTTGAATTCGACGAAAGCGTGCTACAATTTTTTAAATTTCAATTTCTGTTTTTCATAGAGAATTTAGTATTTTTTGTTATGTCTTACATTCGTAAAAATACTCTCTCTATACAGTTCATTTTAATGCGTCAGTTTTAAAAATTTTCTTGAACAAATCTATTGGTTTTTCATTTTATCTATATAGCAAAATTCAGTGCGAGCATTTTCAATTTTTACAGTGTCACTTTTTTGAAGTGGAAATAGTTGTTTTTACAGTTTAAACCAACAAATATGGTTATACAGTATGACGTGACATTTTGCGCCCCGTCACATGCGCGAACTGTGTGCGGTCAGGAGGTCGGATTTACGACCTTGGGACGGCGCACGTTCGACTCTTACGCTAAGGTAAAACAAGATCGGTTACCGTATGGTCGGGAATTGGTCACCATTTTATTGTTTTGTCATTGTTTTGTCACGGAGTCGAGTCGTTGGTTTTAATAAAATATAATTGTTCACGTCGGTAAAGAATCTCCGTATAACTTCCAGTAAAGTATGGAATTCGTCATTTATAAAAGATTTTAGTTTGTTTTATTCCATAAAGATTATGTTTTGGGGTTCAGTCTGGTATTTAGTCGCTCACGTGATGGTTACCTGAAGTTCGGCAATTAATGGCTACCTAGCGTCTATTAAGGCTCTCGGTTATCTGAAATTTGGCTGGCTATCTATTTTTGGGTGTTGTCGGGAGGCTGATCACCTCGCCAATTTAGGTTATTTTGGTAAGTATGGTTGACTCGGAGTTTTGCCGATTAATGCAGGCGGGTCGCATAACATCTGCGCCCGCGGGTACTGGATGCCAGGGAGCGAGCTGGAAAATGGGCCGAAATATTACTGTGTCACCCTCCTCCCACGACTTCCCAGCCTGGCGCTGGACCAGCCTGTTGTTATTGCGGGTATCGCGGACCGGATCGTCCCCGGCGCCTCTTTATGTTGGGGTTTATGGGACTGGCGAAGATGGGTGAGGTGACAATGATGTCTTTAGGTTTCTGGGGCCCGCGTGGACAGTGTCGGTGGCCACCGCCATCCACGGGCAGGACCCTGACCCCATCCAAGTCAGTAACCGGATCCCCGGGGAAGATACCCGCGAGGCAACGTAATTACTGCCGGCAGAGCAAAGAGGGTTTGGGAGATTTCAGCCAAATAGTTCGGGTACACCGTTCAAATTACGCGCCCTTAGCACGTCCTCGGCCAAATCGCCAAAGCTCTCGGACGCGAGGGACTACGGTGAAGTGGGAGAGGAACGGAACGGCCAATTAGCATAGAGGAACATCGAGGGGCAGCGTTGACGCTAGGAGGGACAACTAGAGCGCCAAGGGCCGAAAAGAGGGGAGAGCATCGACCCGAGAGAGCGACGATCGAACATCGAAAATTACTTCTTCCCGACCCATCGAACAGTAGAGACGTTTGTCAAATAAGCTAGAGTAAGTGCGTCGTCTCAAGTGCTCCGCGCAAACGGCCTGGAAGACGTGAATTCGGACTCGTCACCTAACAGCGAGATACTTGGTGAGGCCCAGCTCCCTATTTATTGTACAGGCGATAAACTCATTCACTCGTGGTAGCCGTGTGGCTCTTTGTCTCTTTTATTTGGTTTTGGTTTATCGAATGTCGATATTTGCTTAATTTTGTAGTATACGAGTGGGTGTGTGCCCGCGAATGAGATTATCGCCTCATTATCAAGTCACTCTTTTTGTTCTGTTTGTATTATTCTTCGGGTATTATTCTTTTGGATTATCCTTTCGTACTATCGTGTCATTCTGGCATCGAGTTCGTCTTATATTTTGCGTAATTATTTTGGCTCTCGCGGCTTATGCCGGTAATTTAATATCGTCTATTTATTCGTGATTGTCGCATCACACATTTTGTTGAGTGTCGTTACGAATTCGCCTCGTGTGCGATTAAATATCTGGTTCTCTCGTGGCGGTCTTGAGCGTCGAATATCGTACCCGGTTATCTCGGTTATCTTTGGGCTATCGTTGAGATCTGGTATCTCGGTTATCTACGGTTATCTTGGGTTACCTGCGTGATCTGTGAAGATCTGAGAAGCTACGGTTATCTGGAGTTGGTACGATATTCGCGCATCAGATTGAGCTTACGTTATTTGGCCTAAATTCGGAATTCGACCGTTCGGATTTTCGGTAACTCAGGACGACGGTAACGAACTCATAACTTGCGTCTTAATTTTTCCTGTGAATTCCGGTTATATTTCGTTGTGTTTTCTCGAGCCTAATAGATTCAGTAAGCCTGTAATTTATTGTGGAAGATACGCGTGAATTTTGATTTGTTCAACCCGTTATCGTTAAGTCGCGTTGAAAGAGACGCGTTATCGTTGAATTTAGTGTAATATTGTAAGTCAGGGCATCTTAAATCGGCGAATCCGCCGGATTTGTTCTAATTTAGTAAGGTTACCTTTGTAAATCGCCCACAGTTGAGTATTTCGTATCGTTGGCTCTCGGGAGCTCGCCTTCGTTTTGTTAATTTGTAAATCTAAGTTAAGCACGATTTTATTGTACAGCGCCGAACCTACTGTACATCCCCGTCGCAATACGTGCGGGTGATCACCGGGATCGATTAAAAATAAATTAGTTTCCCGAAGCATCGCGTTGTTCTCTTTCACCTAAGGATCCCGCCCCTCTACCATAATCGTACCGTTTTTGGTGAGCGTAGCCGGCATTCTGTACTGACTCAATTTTTATCTATCGAGTTGCCGGCTATTGGGAGTGAAAAATAAATAAGCCATTCGTTCATGGATGGTTGTAACGAGCGAGATTCGTTCGTTACCTGGCGCCTAACTCTCGAATAGTCGGAGGTTACGTATTTTTGGTTAGATTGGGATATCGTATTCGGGACATTATCGTTTGTGTAATTTGGAAAAATTGAGCTCAGTTGTCTGAGTCGAAGAATTGAAAAATTCCTCATAACAGATAGTGCGGAAGTATATTCCGTACATTACTTTTTGATCAAAACACTGTAAAGAGATTAATTTACTGTGTTAAACTGCATTTTTTCTCTTCATCGTTGTATTTTTTAAATTTCAGTTATTATTTTTTGAAATGTCTTTTTTTCCGTGCACCAATTTACTGGACTGATTAGTTGGTTTTTTTTTTTTATTAATGAAATACGACCAATCTCGAGTTTTCGGAAATTCGATCATTTATGGGTCAGCATTGGGGACAGAGAGGCAGTCAAACTCTGAAGAAAATTCCCAGACCTTTTTTGCGTGTCAGACCTATATAGCATACACCTTTACAAACATAGAACCGTACCTTATCAACCGTGAATTTGTTCATATAGTCATCCCGAAGCGGCGGAAGCTGTGACATTTCGCGAGCTCAACAGCTTCATGAAGCGGTGCAGGTGAAATGTATACCCTCCACACCCACACACGATCAGAGAATTTACAGACCGACTGACAGACCCGCAATACGCACGAAATTTGGAGTACCAGACTGGTCGCGGCCGAAATACCAGATATGGTCACCTATCAGTAAAACTCATCACCGATGAACGTGGGAACGATCATTCACTGCTGTATGACGAAGCTTTTATTTCCGAAGAAATGCGAGATATCGATAGAATTTTCATTGATGGGACATTTCGTTCAACTCCCAATTTAAATGATGCCAAACAGCTGATCACCATTATGGGAATCAAGCTGAACCACGTAAGAAATGTTTTTCAATATGAAATATTGTGTTGCTTTTTCTGCAAGATAATAATGAATCGTAGTTCTTGTATCTTGAAGTTGTAAACAAGCAAACAACATGTTTTCCTTTCATACCGTCAAAATAATATAATTTTTGATGGTTATATGGTTTTCCATTCATCTGTGTCGTGATGTCCAGCAAAACACAAGCCGCTTATGTAGCTGTTCTTCAATACATAAAAGAACACTTGATACCGGACAATAATATTAGACTGGCGATGAGTGACTTCGAGCGTGGATTGCGGAACGCAATTGTTGAAGTTTTTCCGCAAGTTCACAGCACGGGGTGCAATACTCACTACGATCGAGTAAGTACCTTGGAACTCCAAGAAGGCTCGCTCTCACTCTTCCAGTCCGGCGTGCGCCGCAGTGTATAAAATCCCATAGGATATTTCAAGTTTTAAGACTTATTGAAGAATCCCATAGGCCCACGACGTAAATATAGTTTTTCATTAACCTTTATCTAATTTGGGTTGGAGGTGAATAATGTGATACAATAATTGAATTGAAATGCCTTTCTTTAAATTATAAGAGTATTTTTACCGTTGCTTTAGCCGGATCCATGATCTTATCTATCTTGGTTTGAAAAAACGAGTAGAGTAGAGAGAGTGCTATAAAGCACACCATAATTGCATACTTATAGTACGCACACAAAAAACTATAAAAAAATCCCTTTACAGGCGCTTTACAAGAAAGCAAAAGCACTCAATCTCGATAGCCTGTTAAAAAATGACGAGGATGCACGAATATTTTTCAAGAAGATAATGGCCCTCGCTTATTTACCAGCACATTTAATTGAGGCTCAATACAGGCGCCTCAAAAATACCCTGGCTCCGAATCTTGCAAGGAGATTCAATCCGTTCTGCCTATATTATAATAGGTACTGGCTTCAGATTGTCACACCCCATGGGTTCAGTGTGTATGGGCTGGGGCGACGAACTAACAATGTGATCGAAGCGTATCACAGTAGATTGGGACACAAGCTAGAGGCTCGCCCAGCACCATGGGACTTTGTGTGTAAGTAAATACTTAATGCGAATATGATCATACTGTGCTACGTATGCATTATTACTGAACTTTTATTTTTTGAAACTAGGTAAACTGCTGAAATTGCAGTGCGACGTGAGGGCAGACGTAAAACATCTGCAAAATAACAAGCAGATCGGACGACACCCACGGTATTCTACCACATATAAACAAAGGCAGCTTGTGAGAGGTTAGCAGTTTGTATATGTATATTAGCAATGAAGTGCGACTTGCATATAGGATAATAGGATAATTGCACCTTCTTGCCAATATGAATTCCTATTATTGTAGAGAGTGTAGTCAAATGTAATCATATGTGTAGGTAAATATCTAATGTGATATAATATAATACTAATGTTATAACTGTTTTAACTAGCATGGAGAGAACTACACATGCGAGAAATTTCTGTCGATGAGTTTATGTTAAAGGCGGCCGTCCTCAAAGGAAACGTGACGGAAGGGATCGCGAGAGAACGCATCGAATTGGAAGACCAATTCGAAGATGATGTAGAATTGCAGGAGACTCCAGCGGCTATACCTTTAGGTAATGTTTTCAACATATTAATATCACAATTAAGTGACACGTAGTTTGTATCGTTAATGTAGTAAAAGTAGCAGCCGCTGCTAGCAGCGAAGCAGTTTTCGGCCAGGGCCAAAACAGCGAGCGGACCCTGTGTTAACGTTGAATCGTACAATTCAATAGTAACGAGCGATTTTTTCATAATTTACACGCAACTCATTATTTTCCTCTAACAATCGGATACATTTTTATTATTATTCACAGGTTGTTTTTTATCTCATGATCGACTGCAAAGAGACTGAAAATTTCTTCTAAATTCTATGAAGCTTTCCGCGTGAATTAAAAAAAAAAATTGAGTGAAACTTTTTTTTGGCGGAGTTATGAATTTTTGAAAAAATATATTCCTCTGATTTTTTATTGCAATTAGCAAATTAAATTTTTTACCATCAGAACCGTGCCTTGGTACAAAAATCTAACTCCCCATACACAATCGACATGCAAAATTTAAACAATATCTGAGAGGTGACTGATCCGGTTCACGCGGAATGCCTCTTTCACATCAAAAACGACATAGGTAACAGTGAATAAAATTAATAACGATGATGAGAGTGGATCTCACGGCGAAGATTCGCTTAATCGATTGATAGAGACAAATAAGTTAACCCTTTAAGACCGAAGCATCGACATTGCATAGTGAATGATATATAAATATAGTATATGTACGTTTCATGCAACTTCATGTGCTTTTCTGTAATGAAATTTACTTTCGTTTTATTTAATTTTATCGGCTTTTACTTATCGTAGACGAATTGTTAACCATATAAAGTTGGGGTAAAATATACCACTTTGATTGGATAAAGACAATTGTTTCAAGATAAAAATGATTCTATACCCAGAAAAAACAAAATTAAATTTTAAATCAATGTGCAAAATTTCGCTCAGTGGGCACTAAAGAGTTAATGAGTCGCGTGTAAATCGAAAAAAAATCGCTTTTTGCTACTATATGATTCAACGCTTGCCCAGGGTCCGTGCGCTGTTTCGGCCTTGGCCGGGAAGAGTTTCCCTGCTAGCACCGGCGCTAGCTTCAGCTACATAAGTAAACTTCGGTTTCGATAGCCTCACTGTATTACGATTTATGTATTTTAATGCCAACAGAAAACGATCCAGATTACGATGCTGGCGTATTTCAGGACGATCCTTCCGTCTGGCTACGCGATAACGCACCACTGCCGGCAGAAAATGGTATCGTAATGCAAAACATTTCTGTATAATACCTTGGATAATCTCAATAACTGATTGTGAGACTTAAAATTATTCCAATAGTGAAATGTAGAAATATTTCTCTGTTCATTTTTCTCTTTTTATTTCCTCATTTCAATTTGTTAATGAAGTAGTATGATACTGTAAGTTTTCGATTTCATAGGGACTACAGAAGTAACAATATTATTATTTTTTCAAATGAATTCAGGTATTCCCGAGGATATACGTTCAAATGATTCTGATGACTCATCGGATAGTTCTGGCGATGACAGAAATATTGTAAATGTAAACGGTAATAATTCGTAGTCCATGTTTCACTGATGCATGTATCCGTTATCAAAGAAATGTTATCGGTTCTTTTTGGAGCCATTTTCTTTTAGAAAATTAATTATACATCGTGCGTATTACTTCATTCAAATTCCGGCTTTAGTATTCGAAATTTATTACTCGTATTTCGTCTAGGTGGAGAAATGCACGACTTTCCGGAAATCGTCTGGCATAACGACCAAGGTCAACGATCTCCACCAGCAGAAGTAATCGGTAGATCCATAATATGCCATTCGACTCTAATTTGATCCACAATGCCCAATTCATTCCCCCATGGGTTTATTTTTAAATGATTCACTACAAATATTTCATCTAGATGGAGAAATTCACGGTTCGCCTGAAATCGTCTGGCAAAACGACGACGGGCGACAAACTCCACCGCCTCTCGCCATTGGTAATAGACTTCATATTTCGTCAAACCCTTTTGTAATCTATTGCTGACACCCATTGTTATGGTACACAATACTTGACTCATCAGCTCCCACAATTTTTAACTGTACATAACTTTATCGGTGTAGATGACGAAATTCCTGAACGCCCTATTATTGAGCGGGATCTGCACAATGATAGACAACGAACCCCCCCGCTTATAGTTTTTGGTAATTATTATTATTATTATTATTATTATTATTTGAGAGTATACAAAATATTCTTATACAGAGTTGCCTACAGAATTGCGTTTAATTTTCCAGTAAAATCTATTATCACTTAAGTTAAGACGCTAGTGAAAGAATATGCGAATACTGCTCAAAAGACTAACATCGATAAAATTCTCGATAATCTAACTAACATCGATAATCATGTTATCGATAATCGAAACTAACATAGATAAATTCTGATAAAATATTAAATGACACATTCATTTGCTATCTTGACTAGACACGCAAGTCACTAATTCTCAATGAAGTCTTTGAACTGTTTCTGTGTAATTATTTTCGCCGACAGATCCGGATAACGAAATTCCAATCCCTCAAAATGAGGAGTTTGCCGATAGCGAAGAAATACAACCACGACAATCGCTACCAACCATAGGACGCAAACGCCGTAACCGCCAAAAGAAAAGACGAAAAGAACCTGAACCAAAATCCACAGAGCCAGCTACTTCCAAAAATCAAAATCGAAATAAGAGAAGACTTGGTGAGAGATTTCTAAAGAACGTTTTTTTTTATCAACAAATAATTCATGGAAAACCTAATATTAAGAAAATGGAAAGAAAAGTTGTATTTATTATTATTCGGAGTTACAGAAATGAGAAAGAAAGCAGTTGAGCGCCAGAGAGAACTAGAAAAGTTGCAAAATGAGGCGGCACAAGTAGCACTCCTGCGTGCTGAAACGGAGTCGCTGGAAGCGCAACTAGCGGCGGCACAGCAGGAAATCCGATTGGCAAGAGAGAAAGGCAATAAAATCATTATTAATTTACTTATCAGTTCAACAGTGAAAATATTGTTATTCAATGAAGGTGGTTGACATGAAGTTGTATGAATAGTTATACAACGTATTAAACTATAAAGAATTTTAAGCCAACCATTTTTATTTCGAATGAAAATGATTTCATATTACATTTAATGTTTGAAAGGTTCGATGACAGTGATAATGGAATGAAATTTCAAAAGTGCTTGATCTAGGGGTTGGTCTACCTCTATGAAAATTTAATTTATGTACTAAACCTATCTAAAATCATTGAATAATTCAATACTATAGGATTAAATTTAAAATAGTAAAATATAGTGTCACTGTCGGGCAATAACGATTTTCTAATATTTTGCAGAAGACTATTCAGTATTGCGTTTACATTATTGTGTATACAATTATCAGTCTTTACCTAACCTTATGTCACCATGTCAATATTAAATTTGAGAATGACAGTACTTTCATAATCTGTTGTTCAGGTAATAATGTACATTGCAATGATATTATTACTCGTCATGTTTTGCGATGTACGTAATGACTTCGACGTTCCAGAAAAATTGCATTAATGCACGAAAATATTTTTCTGTTATGTAACTGAAAGATGTGTGAACAGCCTCAAACCTATCATCGGTGTATATTTAATATTCGTACACAAAATATTAAAATTTTCGGATTGAATTGAAATAATTTCTACTCGTGGTAATAGAAAAGTTCAGCTCAATTCAATCATGATACGAGACAATGATTTTTTGGTGTAACGTATAATTAGGAGGTTTAATACAGGTTTCATAAATAGCTAGTACATTGTCATTTCTAATAGATGCCAGCACAAGTGATTGAATTTGAAGCCGTATATTATGTCGATTGTGTTGAACAAAGCACAAACATTTTCGAGAGCGGATGAAAGAAGGGATTGAGGGAAATAATTAAGAGAAAGAACTACAAAGAGAGCCAATAGCAGGGAAAACACAAACTGTCGCTAACTTATAGATTCTAAGCTCCATGAGTGGTGATTGACCTTCCGTCGGACACAAACGTTTAGTGTACCATGCTGTCATGCATCAGTACCGTACGTCCGCTTCTCTTCGGAGTTAACGTGGGCCGCGGTGGCGCCGGTGCTTATTTTGAGCGCTGGGGGGAAATGTGGCGATTGGGTTACTTCGGAGGTAATTTATGCATACATTCATGTCCGAGTTAATTTTTGGCGTTGAAGGCGAGTTTCAATTTTAATTTTTCGAGTAGATAGTACTTTCATAGGCACTTACTTCGGGTGCTAAGGAGAAATGTGGCACTTGTGCTTCTTTAGAGACAATATATGCATATATTCATTATGAACTTTGGCAACACGCCATATTCTGGTATTGAAGGCGAATTAACCTTTATTTTTTGCAAACATAAGTAAGTTGTATCGAGGCGAATAACGTCTACAGAGTACCATGCCGTCGTGCATCAGTACCGCACGTCCGCTTCTCCTCGGAGTAACGTGGACTGAGGTTGCGCTGGTGCTTGTTTCAAGCGCTGGGGGGAAATATGGTGCTTTTGCTTCGTAACAACTACGCATGTGTATGTTTTCAATATAAATATGAACGCACCAGTTTTTGGTATCGGAAGCGAAGCTCATTTCTTTAAACAATAAATGCTTCAGCTTAACACTCGTCTACCGTGTACCATGCAGTAATGCATCAGTACCGTAAGTCCGCTTCTCTTCGGAGTTAACGTGGGCTGCGGTGGCGCCGGTGCTTGTTTCAAGCGCTGGGGGGAAACGTGGCAATTGTGTTAATTCAGAGGCAAGTTATGCAAATATTTGTTACGTCCGAGCCATTATTTTTTATTGAAGGCGAGTTTCAATTTTAATTTTTCAAGTAGATAGTACTTCCATAGGCACTTGTTTCGAGTGCTAAGGAGAAATGTGGCACTTTTGCTTCTTTAGAGACAATATATGCATATATTCATTATTAACTTTGGCAACACGCCATATTCTGGTATTAAAGGCGAATTAACGTTCATTTTTTACAAACACAAGTGAGTTGTATCGAGGCAAATAACGTCTACAGAGTACCATGCCGTCGTGCATCAGTACCGTACGTCCGCTTCTCCTCGGAGTAACGTGGACTGAGGTTGCGCCGGTGCTTGTTTCAAGCGCCGTGGGGAAATGTGGTGCTTTTGCTTCATAACAACTACGCATGTGTATGCTTTCAATATAAATATGAACGCACTAGTTTTTGGTATCGGAAGCTCATTTCGTTAAACAATAAATGCTGCAGCTTAACACACTCGTCTACCGTGTACCATGCCGTAATGCATCAGTACCGTAAGTCCGCTTCTCTTAGGAGTTAACGTGGGCTGCGGTGGCGCCGGTGCTTGTTTCAAGCGCTGGGGGGAAATGTGGCGATTGTGTAGATTCAGAGGCAATTTATGCAAATATTTGTTACGTCCGAGCCATTGTTTGGTATTGAAGGGGAGTTTCAATTTTGATTTTTCAAATAGAAAGTAGTTGTACCGGAACTTCTTTCGAGTGCTAAGGTATGATTTGTCTCGATGACGTGTTTTGAGAATTATAAAAAATTCGGTGGCCTAGGCTACATTGGATTGTCATTGGCTCCATCGGACGCTAAGCCTCGACAGGGATTAAGCGCATACGATTACGTAGAAAAATAGATGCGCGATACCCGGTAGTGTCGGCTAACTCAAGTGCCGAATAATACTGAATATAGGAACGCAAGATTAGTGATATAATAATCAGCTATCCGCAATTGTTTTCTTCAGCAGAAAATCATTTTAATACGCAAAACTGTAAGTTCATTCCCTTAGTTTAGTTTCATTGTCAGAGTTAGGATCTTTCGACATGCCAGTTAAATATTTTTACACTTCTAACAGACTTCCGGGACGAGGTCTATTAAGCTAACACCCTCACAACGTCGAAAAATTTTTTGAGTATGTGGAAATTGTAGGCTTGTTATGGGCTCTCGAAACCCGTAAGAAAAAAACTTTAGGCTCATTCCTGTTATAAGAAAATCAAAATGACCGTATGTATAACTCCCAAACACCTGGAATTTACCGCAACGGAGCTAGCAACCCCCAAAAAATGTTTAAAATAATTTTTTTTTTTTCGGCATATTTATGTGGAATAATTGTGCTGGGCTATGTAGGGGCTCTACTTTCTATAGAACAAATATCGACCAGAATTATCTCGGCTGATCAAAACCACCCCTGTCGAAATATTTACCAATTTGACAATTTTTTTCTTCGATTTCGAGTCGAGCCCAAAAATCGACGTTTCGTATCTAATGCGCCCATAATTCACCCAATTTAAGCCGTCGTGTCGGGGTGTATTATGTATTGTATGGTGTGTATTATATGGTATGTATTTTCGGGTGAATTATTGGCTCTTCAGATACGAAACGATGATTTTTCGGTTTGACTTAAAATCGAAAATAAAAATTTTAAATTCTTATAGCGATATTAACTACAAGAATACAGTAGGTAAACGAATAGGAATTTCGGAACGTTCGAGGGGGTAAATTTTAGTGTGAATTATGGGCTCTTCAAATAAGAAACGACGTTTTTTGGGCTCGACTCGAAATCGAAAAAATAATTCAAAATTCTTGCGTAAAAATTGACTACAAGAGTCAAGCAGGTGAACGAGTGGGAATTTCGAGACGTTAGTTGGCTTAAATTGTAGTGTGAATTATGGGCTCTTCAGATACAAAACGACAATTACTAGGCTAGACTCAGAAAAGAAAATAAAAATTAAAAATTCTTCTGTGAAAACTGACTACAAGAGTAAAGTAGGTGAACGAGTGGGAATTTCGAAACGTTAGAGGGCTTACATTGTAGGGTGAACTATGGACTCTTCAGATACGAAACGACGATTTTTGGGCTCGACTTGGAATCGAAAAAAAATTTTAAATTCTTCTGTGAAAATTGACTACAAGAGTAAAGTAGGTGAACGAGTGGGAATTTCGGACGTTAGTGGTCTTAAATTGTAGGGTTAATTATGGGCTCTTCAGATACAAAACGACGTTTTTTGGGCCTGACTCGAAATCGAAAAAAAAATCGAAATTCTTGTGGGAAAATTGACTACAAGAGTAAGGTAGGTGAACGAGTGGGAATTTCGAGACGTTAGAGCGCTTAAATTGTAGGGTGAACTATCGACTCTCCAGATACGAAACGACGGTTTTTGGGCTCGACTCGAAATCGAAAAAAAAAAAATTCAAAATTCTCCTGTGAAAATTGACTACGGGAGTAAAGTACGTGAACGAGTGGGAATTTTGGGACGTTAGAGAGCTTTTATTGTGAGGTAAATTATGGGCTCTTCAGATACGAAACGACGATTGTGGGCTAGACCCGAAAGTGAAAGAAAAAAATTAAAAATTTTTCTGTGAAAATTGACTACAAGAGTATGACAAGTAGGTGTACGAGTAGGAATTTTAGGACGCTAAAGGACTTAAATTATAAGGTGAATTATGGGCTCTTCAGATACGAAACGACTTTTTTGGGCTCGACTCAATATCGAAACAAAAAATTTTAATTCTCGTGTGAAAATTGACTATAAGAGTAAAGTAGGTGAACGAGTGGGAATTTTAGGACGTTAGAGGGCTTAAATTTTCGGGTAAATTATAGGCTCTTCAGATACGAAACGACGTTTTTGGGCTCGACTCAATATCGAAAAAGAAATTCGAAATTCTTGTGTGAAAATTGACTACAAGAGTAAGGTAGGTGAACGAGTGGGAATTTCGAGACGTTAGAGCGCTTAAATTTTAGGGTGAACTATGGACTCTCCAGATACGAAACGACGGTTTTTGTGCTCGACTCGAAATCGAAAAAAAAAAATTCAAAATTCTCCTGTAAAAATTGACTACGAGAGTAAAGTACGTGAACGAGTGGGAATATTGGGACGTTAGAGAGCTTTCATTGTAGGGTAAATTATTGGCTCTTCAGATACGAAACGACGATTTTTGGGCTAGACTCGAAAGTGAAAGAAAAAAAATTAAAAATTCTTCTGTGAAAATTGACTACAAGAGTATGACAAGTAGGTGTACGAGTGGGAATTTTAGGACGTTAGAGGACTTAAATTATAAGGTGAATTATGGGCTCTTCAGATACGAAACGACGATTTTTGGGCTAGACTCGAAAGTGAAAGAAAAAAATTAAAAATTCTTCTGTGAAAATTGACTACAAGAGTATGACAAGTAGGTGTACGAGTAGGAATTTTAGGACGCTAGAGGACTTAAATTATAAGGTGAATTATGGGCTCTTCAGATACGAAACGACGATTTTTGGGCCAGACTCGAAAGTGAAAGAAAAAAAAATAAAAATTCTTCTGTGAAAATTGACTACAAGAGTATGACAAGTAGGTGTACGAGTGGGAATTTTAGGACGTTAGAGGACTTGAATTATAGGGTGAATTATGGGCTCTTCAGATACGAAACGACGTTTTTGGGCTCGACTCAATATCGAAAAAAAAAATTTTAACTCTCGTGTGAAAATTGACTGCAAGAGTAAAGTAGGTGAACGAGTGGAAATTTTGGGACGTTAGAGAGCTTAAATTGTAGGGTGAATTATCGGCACTTCAGATACGAAACGACGATTTTCGGGCTCGACTCGAAATCGAAAAAAAAAAATTCAAAATTCTGTGAAAATTAACTACAAGAGTGAAGTAGATGAACGAGTGGGAATTTCGGGACGTTAGAGGGCTTAAATACAGGGTGAATTATGGGCTTTTCGCATACGAAGCGTCGATTTTTGGGCTCGACTTATAATCGAAGAATTAATTGTGAAACTGGTAAATATTTCGACAGGGGTCGTTTTGATCAGCCGAGATAATTCTGGTCGTTGTTGCATAAAGGTAGAGCCCATAAATAGCCCATAGATCTTGACATAAATATGCCGAAGAAAAAAAAATTATTTTCAAATGTTTTTAGGTGTAGCTAGCTCCGTTGGGGTAGGTCCCAGGTGATTGTCAGTTACATATTTGAAGAGCCCATAAAAAGTCTATAAATCTGTGACCAACAAGAATTTTCCAAATAGTCAAAGAAAAAAAGATGGCGCTGGCTTAACGTTAAGGATGTATCGGACGTACCTTCCCAACCAAAAGTGACTTTCGTCGACAATATTGCGTACTTCACGATAAGATAAAAATGGGAAAAAATTCAACCACAATGAAGACGATAAGAAGATCGCTTTTTAATAATAATAATGGCAAAAAGTTAGCAATAAATTGTTTAAAAAAAAGATTGTTTAACAAATTTTTAGGGAATTTTTTTTTTCATGTGAAATGAATTCGTTGATTTTTCTGACCGCACATGAATTTTGAAAAAAATTTCTTATCATTTTGAAATTTCGGTTTTCGGAAATTTGTAAAGGTTGTATTTACGATACTATTTGTTCAATGCCTTGGAAACTTCTTAATTGTAATATAAAACGTTTTTACGAAAAACGTATCCAAAATTCACGATTTTTCCTCTATTTTTCAAAATTATAAAATTTTCAACAACCGAAATTTCAAAATGATAAGAAAATTTTTAAAAAATTCATGTGTAGTCAGAAAAATCAACGAATTCATTTCACGTGTCAAAAAAAAACTTTCCCTAAAAATTTGTTAAACAATGTTTTGTTTAAACAATTTATTGATAAACTTTGGCATTATTGTTATTCAAAATTAATCTTCTTATCGTCTTTATTGTGGTTGAATTTTTCCGATATTTATCTTATCATAAAGTATGCAATATTGTGACGTGCAGGGCGTTATTGCACGACTAACAAAGTAAATCCCTTGTGCGAAACACAAGGGTTTATATTTAATTTTGTTTAGGATAAGTTTTCCGACAACGTCCCATACGGGCCCGTTCCTTTAGATAGTTGGAAGAGGAAATTATGGTCAGGATAAATTAATTGTAAGTAACTTCTTTCCCATCAAGAGTCCAATATTTATTTAATTAACAGAATTTAGAAAAGTCCCAAATATAAGGTTCCAAGAATACAAGTTAATAGTTCATAATTTAAAAGGACTCGAACGAATAGCTGAATCGCAAGACAACAAACTCTCACAATCATACATACAAACACACACGCTACTCACTCAGTTATCGGCGCAGCTGACAATATAGGCTGCCGACCTTTATGCTACCTCACTCGCTCTCCCGTGGTATACCGATGCTCGCTCTCTCCTATCTGTGCAGGCCCGGTCGTTGGCATACGCGGCAACCACGGCAGTTCCTTGCGCTCACGTTACACACCTTACACTCTGTCCTCGATTGCTTGGCAGCTCTTGGACTCACTCGTACAGTAAACACTTAAAACTACACGACAGAATGTTCGTGGCAGAGGTTGATTGTAATTTCTTAAACTAACGCAAATCGACTTATAAACACGACGCGCGCAACTCGGGGGCCTCTTTGCGAACCCGGTCGACTTACAACGGCGACCTTATGTAGGGATCGGGGAACTACCGTCCGAGAATTATTGCCGCTATGTGAAGCGTTTATGCGGAGTTACTCCAGAATCAAGCTTTACGCTATCGTGTGCATCCGGAGACTAATTTGTCCCAGCTCGCTCAACTGGCGTTCTGTCGATCGCCAGGTGAAAGAGCGGGGGCAAATTTTGTCAATTCAACAATCCTGCACGCGCGAACATCGACTCGCGCTCTCAGGACGTTGCACCGGAATTCCAACTGTGCTATGTGGAAATATTGCAATTATAAGATATAAGCAATTTTAGAGACAGCTTCGGCTAATCCCCAACGGTCATCGCCCCGTGTTGCCAAGCCACCAAAATGGTTACTCGGAAACACGGCACGTGACAGCATTCCCCCCTTAACAATCGACGTCCTCGTCGATCCAATTAAAATCACGGGACCTTGATACGTTGATTCTCGAAGCTGTCAATGTTTACTGTTTGATATGAAAATTTGAATTTTACAAAAGGAAAAAATTTTTTATCTTGTGCTGCTGAGTTTGTAATCAAAGAAAAGTATTGATAACCGCGGCTCGTGAGGGCATCCCCCCCTTAAAAATCGACGTCCGCGTCGATAATCTATGGGAATTTGATTCTATAGGAATTATATTGACATATTTGCTCTCTGCCGCGTTTTCATCTGTGTATTACATACGTAACTTCATAAATTTTTACATTGGTACATGGAATTAAATCTGCTTTTTCTCTCATATGCATACTGACATACCTTGTTTGTTGTCTCGCTTATATATTTCATTAGGTGATGACGATGACAATTGCCCCTATTCCTTCTCCCAATAGATTTATTCCACTAAGTTTCACTTAAAATTACCTTCCCCATTAAGATTATTATTCTTATTGCTATTGTTATCATTATTATGATTTTTATTTTTCTTTATTTATTTTTATTTTTTATTTTTTATTTTTTATTTTTTATTTATTTATTTTTTGTTTATTTATTTATTTTTTGTTTATTTATTTATTTATCGGGCGACCTGTTTTGGCAGCACACCGTCTCCTATGACACTTGCGTATTCAGACTCGATATCGCGTTCGTTGCCTTCTGATTTCTCGAGTTTCTTCCGGTTACGGCGGGAATCATGTATTTTTTTTCTGCAATTCTGCAAGTCCGGAATATCCTTGTGTTGCTCGATGCGAGGTCGTTGACGTAAATTGTATATGTATGATGTTCCTCGTGCTATCAATCTTCGACATGCATAGATGAGTGATATAACTACCAGAAGTCCTTGTATCGAAAATACGGTGATAAAAAGACGTTGTTGCGATTCTTTTTCTCTTCGATGTGTTCCTATCTCCTGAATTTTTTTCTCGATCTCGAACAATGATTCTCCTTTTTCCTCATCTACCCACAGCTGTTTGCTTATGGCGTGATTTACAGTATGTTGTTTATCTATTGATGATAATTGAAGGCTTTGATGATCGTTCAAAATCGGTACTATTATGCTTATATTCAATGAAATATCCGGAGTATAAAAATACTGTTCTTGACCCTTGTATGTTCGAATTCCGGTGAGTGCCGAATCACGGGTTCTCGCTATACAATTTGCACTTAGATGAAATACTCCCGTATTGCTTAGTATCACGGTAGTATCACCGAGTCCAGGACAAAGTACATGGACAGGTTCTGGTATTGCTAGCGAGTATAGCCAGCCTCCCTGTGATGGCAAATGTTTCCAGAAGGGTTCATGTCGGGAGCGTACTCGTACATCACAACTTCGGTATGCTGACGAGGTTGGTCTCATAAGCATTTTTAATTCGCATTTCTCGGATGTGGAAACTTCGCTTAACAAGGTTTCCATGGCACACAAATAGGAATTTTCCACACGTTTGCAGGATTGGATGTATAGGCCATCGGCTAGGAAGTATGTTCTCCTATCTGCTGATAGCACGATGTATGAAGTCGTAGGGGCTATAAAAGCCGACCCAGTCCGGTTTCCTGTTTGCGGTACCGGCCAGGGATGCATTCGATATAATTGAAAAATATTCCGATCAAGTAAAGGAATATGCACGATGATGATCAGGCGCCCTTCATGATAAACCAAATCTGCGTGCACAATTCTAGCGATAGATTCTCCACGTATAGACTCGACCGATAACGGGAACTCGTAACTTGGTGCTCCAAGCTGGATCTCGCGGGAGATCTCCGACAGCTGAGCTGGAGTCAATATTGCAGGATCATATTGCCCATTTCGCGCGGTTGTTATTATTCGTAAGTAGATATACAACACGGGTTCTGGATCAAATGTGGGCGAGGGGGTGAAGCGGTGCGAGGGGGGATCTTGGCGAGGGGGGAATCTCGAAGCTTCTAGAACGTTCTACCATAATAATAATGACATTTCAAACGAATGACGTCATGAATAATAGTATCGGATTTCAGAGCTCAGAAATAATGATAATTCCAAGAAATCCTTGACATTCCAAAGTGATGGGGGTGGGGGATCTCGAAACTTACATAATAATAATATTATGAAAAAAACATCGTAGATTTCAGAGCTCAGAAATAATAATAATAATTCCAAGAAATCCTTGACATTCTTAAGTCATAGAGGGGGATCTCAAAACTTCCAGAACGTTCTTCCATAATAATTCCGAAGTGATGGGGGGCGAGGGGGGGATCTCAAAGCTTCCAGAACGTTCTTCTATAATAAATAATTGACATTCTGAGGCGAGGGGGATCTCGAAGCTTCCAGAACGTTAGAATTATTTCGATCGCATTTCAGAACTGCGCAAATCAGAAGACTGACGACAGCTGTCGGTGCGCTTCGTAGATTTTTCCTGGAATTCTTTTATTGAAAATTTGAGGGTAACGCGGGTCATGGGAAACACTCCGGATGACGCAATCTCTTCTGGAACATTCGATCTCGAAGCTTAATTCTAATTGTTAGTAATAAACAAAGATTTTGAAACCGCGTAGTTACATCTCGAAACTTTTGGAACATTCAACGATACTCTAGATTGTTAGGAGGGGGAATTTTCAAGGACAACGCAGAAACAATATCGAGAACGGTCGGAGTAAAAATCTTTTCAACAATTAAAATGTAGAAACTACTTATAGTAGAGTTTATTACGTATAAAAAACTTTCGTAGTAAGCAATGTATTATAATATCGATCGAAATTTCGATAGTGCATTTGAATAAAATCATCTTGGAGGAGGTGAGAACAGCGCTCTTCGATCCTGACCTACACGCATGAATAAAGAAACGGCTGGGTGGATGATCGAGTTTCTCGCGATAAGATTCTCCCGGTGAACTGACCATCCTAGCTCTCGATCGAAATATTGAGAGAAAAAATCATTTTGACTTACATATTCACTTTACACGCATTTTACGAATGATGATCGTTTTACAGTAGAGTTTATTACGTATAAAAAAATTTTAAGTAGAAATGTACCATCATATCAATCGAAATGTAGAAAAATCATCATATACACTTTACACGCCTTTTGATCGTCTTGCATCACAGCCTAGGCGGAGTATCGAGTTTCTCGCTGTTGTTTTCGTTTGGCCGATAACTGTGCCGCTCTTTGAGAGAAATGTATGAACGATTGTTTTTCGCATGATAATTGCGTCGCTCTTCGGCTAGCTATTTAAATGTCGAATAAAATCATCTTGGAGGAGGAGGTGAGAACAGCGCTCTTCGATCCTGACCTACAAGCACGAATGAAGAAACAGCTGGGTGGATGATCGAGTTTCTCACGATAAGATTTTCCCGATGAACTATTAGCGAGACAGAGATGAACGATTTTTTCTTTCGACCGAGAACTGAGTGGATCTTTGGTTATCAGAATCGATGATTTTTTTTTTTTTTTTTCAGCAGAGGAAATGAAATAAGGAATTTTTACATAATAAATCAGAATTTTTTTAAAACGTCCGTGGCCAGGGGGGGATCTCGATGCTTCCAGAACGTTCTACCATAATCATAATGATAATACACATTCCTTCTCTCTCTCTCTCTCTCTCTCTCTCTCTCTCTCTCTCTCTCTCTCTCTCTCTCTCTCTCTCTCACGCTTTACAATAATAATTCATAGAAATCCTTGACACTCCGTGGCGAGGGGGGTTTCGAAGCTTCCAGAACGTTAGAATTATTTCGATCGGATGTTGGAACTGCGCAAATCGGTTGAAGGTCAACGATAGCTGTCAAGGACTTTTTGTTTACTTCGTAGATTTTTCCTGGAATTCTTTTATTGAAAATTTGGGGTAATGAGGGTCATGGAAAACATTCCGGATGATTCAATCTCTTCTAGAACATTCGATCACGAAGCACAATAACAATTCTCTATCTCTTTCTATCCATGAGTATATATAGATCACTGACAGCCCAGCGCATTTATTTAATTTCTACCCTTCGTCAAGTGAAGATCGGTACATTAAAAATGGAATCGAAAGAGTGTTTACGGTTGATAGCTTTTATGACAAAAGCATATAAACTTATGAAAAATGCGCCGAGTCAAATAGAACAATGGAAAAAATATGAGGCTCGAAATATCAAGTTATTAAATAAAATCTTGAAAAATCCAAATTTGTCCACTGGTGAGAAAACGAGAATACAAACAACGATATCACTGCTGAAGTCCTTGAGTGAAAATTTTAAAGAACAACAAAAACGAGGTGGAAATATTGGTGCACGCAAAAAGACATCGGACCGAGTTCGTTGGGTAGACTTGCAGTCAGCATTCCAAAGTCGCATACGAACTGGTACAGTGGTGAATCTCGTTCACAAGGACCTGATATCATTTCTGCATGATTCAAAAACCATAACCATCACGAGGCTATCAAATGTGCTGAAAAAAGAAGGGAATTTAAAAGTAAATGTCGTACTGGCGTGCAAATTTTCAACATTGAAAAACGGAGAAATGATTGAGGAAATAAAGTATTTTAATACACGAAACGAACCAATCCTCGCCGCAACTGATATGAAGATGTGGTTCGATGAAAATGTGAAAGATCCTTTGTTGGTGGAGGTTGAAGAGTTTCAAGAACGAGATTCAGGCTGGTCCTTGCGTGAAATCGTCAATTTGGCAGTGAATATTAATCAGTATGTACCACTACGCGGAGGCCTATCAACATTCGTCGAGTTACCTCAAGATATTCGAAACAAAAAGGCTGTGGTGAATGTGGAAAACAATGACCAATTCTGTTTTCTGTGGTCGGTCGTAGCAGCACTACATCCAGTTGCAACAAATGCAAATCGACTTAGCTCGTATCCCAGCTATAGTAAAGTGCTAAAATATGATAATATAAATTTTCCGATTGCTTTAAAAGATATTTGTAAATTTGAAAAAATGAACAATTTAACCATTAATGTTTACGGTATGGAGAAGTGTGGCAGAAAAAATGAAATAGTACCGTTATACATGAGTAAAAATAAGTCAGGTAAGCCCACCATACATCTCCTCATGGTGGAGGGGAATATCGGTATGGACGTAGATGGGGAAGTCAATTTCCAACCAGTTTACCACTTTGCTTGGATCCGTAATCTGTCACGATTACTTAGCTCTCAAGTAACAAAGTATAATCAACAAACATTTTTTTGTGACAATTGCTTAAACCATTTTTATCTTAAAGAATCTTTTGAAAATCACAAACAAGATTGCATGAGCATAAATAAGACGAAAATGATTTTACCGACTGAACAAAACAAAACTTTGAATTTCAAAAATTATCGATACAAAGAAGATGTACCGTTCGTTGTGTACGCTGACCTCGAATGCCTTCTCGAATCAACGGGAAACGATTGTCAAAAGCATGTTCCGTACAGTGCCGCGTATTACTTGAAATGTGCCTTCGATGATTCTCTATCAAAATTCGAACTGAAACGGGGACCTGATTGTATCGAGTGGTTCATCGATCAATTGCTAGAAATAGCCCGCATGGTTGATTTTTATTTAAATAATATCATACCTATGGAACCACTCACATCGATTGAAAAACATCAATACCATATTGCCACAAAATGTCACATTTGTGAAAAACCGTTTACTTCCACTGATGTGAAGATCCGCGATCATTGTCATTTCACAGGCAAATATCGTGGTCCCGCACATCAAGGATGTAATTTGAATTACACGAAATCTCACAGTATCCCAATAGTTTTTCACAATCTTTCGGGCTATGATTCGCATTTTTTGATTAAAGCTTTGGCCACGCGATTCGAAGGTACAGTCAAACTTTTACCCATAAACAAAGAAAAATACATTTCATTCACAAAATATGTTGAAAATACAAATGTAAATTTACGTTTTATCGATTCGTTCAGATTTATGGCGAGCAGTCTCGAAAAACTCGCATCTTACTTAAACGACAATGACAAATCGATAACTCGTCGATACTGCAATAGTGCAGAGGAATTCCAGCTGGTCACGAGGAAGGGAGTTTTTCCCTACGAGTACGTTAACAGCTGGGAGAAACTCGATGAAGAGCAGTTGCCATCGAAAGAAAATTTTTATTCAAAATTGACGGGTGAAAATATTTCGGAACAAGACTACGAACACGCAATAAAAGTTTGGGAAAAATTTAACATCACCTCATTGGGGGAATATTCCGATTTATATTTAAAAACCGATGTTCTACTATTGGCGGATATATATGAGAATTTTCGACGCAACTGCTCTTCGACGTATGATTTGGATCCTCTGCATTATTTCACAGCTCCGGGGCTTGCTTTTGATGCGATGCTCAAATGTACCGGTGTTGACCTTGAGCTCCTCACCGATCCCGAAATGCTCTTGTTTGTTGAGAAAGGCATTCGAGGCGGTGTGTCACAGTGCACCAATAGGTATGCTCATGCGAATAACAGATACATGGGCACAGATTACGATCCAAGCAAAGAAGAATCATACCTCATGTATTTTGACGTGAACAATTTATACGGTGCAGCTATGAGCCAATATCTACCAGTTGGCTCTTTTGAGTGGGAGTCTGAGCCGATAAATGTGCTCAATGTTCCTGACGATTCTCCCGTGGGATATATCCTGGAGGTGGACTTGGAATATCCCGAGGAACTTTTTGAGCTGCATAAAGATCTCCCCCTTTGTCCCGAGCATTACGTACCACCTCATAGCAAGCAATCGAAATTAATGACGACATTACTGCCGAAAAACAGATACATTATTCATTATGGAAATCTGAAACAATGTTTAAATCTGGGTATGAAACTGATAAAAATTCACAGAATTTTGAAATTTCATCAAGCTCCATGGTTAAAAAAATATATCGATCTGAACACCGAATTACGAAAAAAATCCAACAATGAATTCGAAAAGAATTTTTTTAAATTGATGAACAATGCCGTATTTGGAAAAACAATGGAAAATGTTAGGAAACGAAAAGATGTTAAGCTCGTAACAAAGTGGGAAGGTCGATACGGTGCAAAGGCTCTCATTGCAAAACCAAATTTCCATAGCTGCACCGTTTTCGACGATGACATAGTAATTATTGAACTGAATCGCGTCAAAGTACATTTTAACAAGCCCATATACGTCGGATTTTCCATACTCGATTTGTCGAAAATTTTCATTTACGACTTTCATTATAATTATATAAAATCAACCTTTGGCGATCGAGCGAAGTTGATGTATACCGACACCGACAGCCTCTTGTACCACTTCACCGTACCTGACATTTATGAATATATTAAAAAAGATCTACATAGATTTGATACTTCCGATTACCCGGTTAATAATATTTATGAAATTCCACTAGCGAATAAGAAAATTCTAGGTTTAATGAAAGATGAGATGAATGGTAAAATTATGGAGGAGTTCATAGGACTCCGAGCAAAATTGTACGCATTCAAAGTTTTTGGCGAAGATAAAGATAAGAAAAAAGCTAAAGGTATTAAGGGATCTACATTAAGAACAATTAAATTTGAAGATTATAAAAATTGCTTGTTTAATCAACAAGATTTAGTAAAATATCAATATTTAATTCAGAGTAAGAAACATCAAGTGCATACTATAAAACAAAAAAAATTAGCATTAAGTTGGTTAGATGATAAGAGAATAATGTTACCCGATACAACGGATACTGTACCATATGGTTATAAAAAATAAAAACATTCATCGTGTAAATTTTTTTCTCTTTATTTGAAAAACCTTTGCATATCCTTTTCCTCGGTAAAAATATACATTTTAAGTCTACAACCAACAATCGCAAAAAGTGGTTCGATAAACTGGTCAGATGAAAAAAATACAGTCATCAACATACATCTATCTAACACGATTACATGTTGATCATAACTGTATGCAGCCATCGATTCTGTATCATATACTCGAGTTCTAATGAGCGTCTTTTCGTGGATATGTAATCCGATCAAAGCACGCGCCACTGTGAGAAATCATCTTGCGACGTAAGAAAAAAAAAAAAAAAAAAAAAAAGTCTACATTTATGATTGTAATATTTAGATCAGAAAGTGCGGCGAATTCTTACCATCTGATACTCCTACGAAGGCTTGCGTGATCGTGCCACACTAGAATCATCACCTCAATCATCTCGACATTAGTAATTTTTTTTTTTTTTTTTTTTTTTTTTTTTTTTTGGGGAATTTCCTTATCACGAACTTTCGCCAGATGTTCTCTTCATTATCATAAAAACAAATCAATAGTGAATTCGATCGTGAAGACTAATATTCAAGAGTAATTTTTTCAAAGAGAATCTATTGATGTATGTACATACATAAAATAAATAATTTTTTCGATTTTCCAATGTTTCTTTTATTTGAAGATCAACCGACTCCCATACTATATACATATAATTGAAGGAGATTTATATGCATACATATGCTGATGGATGAGCGTAAAGAATCTCGATATCATACATCAAATTAAACTGAAAAGGAGGATCGTTTAAATGATAGAATACGAATGTCTTTTATTTTTATGAAATTTTTATGAATATATCGCTTGCCTTCCTAAACAGTTCATTCTAATGTTTCCATGGAAGGATATATGCATGAGCGCAAAAACGATTCTTATCATTGTTTTTCACTTTGGAAGATTTCGGTAGACTTTCATATACATAAACGAAAAAAAAAATCATTCTCATCATATCGCTCTTACTTTCTTTGCTCGAAAAATCAAAACATCTGGGCATTATAAAAGCGGGCCTCACTGAGCCAGCTCCAGAATCTCCGATGATAGTTGCACAGACGACATCATCATTGAAGTCCCTTTAAAAGATTGTGTATTATTTGACAAGTGTGAATTTTTATAAATTTCGAGATCATATACTCGAATAAAATCATCCTAGAGGAGAATCAGGTGAGAGACGATTACATTCAGCGCAGCGCTCTTCGGTCTTGACCTACATGTTCATATCACACGCATTGTGCGAATGAAGATCTTTTTGCATCACAGCTGGGCAGATGATCGGGTTTCTCGCGATAAGATTCTCTCGACGCAGTAACGGGTCGTCTATATAAGAGAGAGTGTGTGTGTGTGTGTGAGAGAGAGAGACAGAGAGAGAGAGAGAGAGAGAGAGAGAGAGAGAGAGAGAGAGAGAGAGAGAATGTGAGAGAAAGAGAGAGAGAGAAGAAGAAAAAAGCGACAATGAATGTGAAAACAATGAAAAATTCTGTTTTCTGTGGTCAATCACAGCAGCACTCCATCCAGCTACAACACATGTAAATGAACTTAGCTCGTACCCCGGCTACTGTAAAAGTGTTGAAAAAATGAATAATTATTTTTTTAAATATAAATCTTGTCGGTACGTCTTTTGAAACGTTCTAGAAGCTTCGGGATTGAATGTTCCAGAAGTTTTGAGATGTACCAACGCAGTTTTAAAAGTTTTTGGAACAAATAATTATCCATTTGTTGGCAAAAATATCATTGTCGTATTCCACGTTAACTCATCAGCCACCCCGTTTCTTTTTGGTCTCGAAAAAATTATTCAGTATAGGCATATCAAAGTACAATATATCCATGAAATTTTACCAGAATTTCATCCCCCCACTATTGTTGGTTCTCGATATAATGATTAATAAATTCTCAATTTTGTAAAAATCATAACTTCGTAACTACTGATCGGATTTAAACGATTAAAAAAAGAATCTTTTTTATTTTTTTTTTGCTCCTTTCGAAAAAAAATATGTCATCATCGGATAAAAGCTCATTAGACATTTTTCGGAGTAAATTAACAAAAAACAATTTTTCCCTCTTCACTGATGCCTTGTTCCATTTTTAAAAAATCCTGCGGAATTGTGTATATTGCCTCCCTCTATCAGAAAAAAAATACTGAGTAGAATTCCGATTGGCCCTTTCGTGGAAAAAAAAAAAATCGAAAAATGTCCCCGAAAATATTTTACTAAATCTTGTTGATTAAACAAGCAATTTTTATAATCTTCAAATTCCGGATATTTATCTTGTAGAGAAAATTGTACGAAAACGTGGAAATAAATTGCTTGTGAAATGGTTAGGTTTCGATAATTCACACAATAGTTGGATCGATGAAAAGGATATGTAAAGGTTTTTCAAATAAAGAGAAAAAAAAATTACGCAATGGATTTTTTATTTTGTATAACCATATGGTACAGTGTCCATCGTATTGGGTAACAGTATTCTCTTATCATCTAGCCAACTATTGTGTGAATTATCGAAACCTAACCATTTCACAAGCAATTTATTTCCACGTTTTCGTACAATTTTCTCTACAAGATAAATATCCGGAATTTGAAGATTATAAAAATTGCTTGTTTAATCAACAAGATTTAGTAAAATATTTTCGGGGACATTTTTCGATTTTTTTTTTTTCCACGAAAGGGCCAATCGGAATTCTACTCAGTATTTTTTTTCTGATAGAGGGAGGCAATATACACAATTCCGCAGGATTTTTTAAAAATGGAACAAGGCATCAGTGAAGAGGGAAAAATTGTTTTTTGTTAATTTACTCCGAAAAATGTCTAATGAGCTTTTATCCGATGATGACATATTTTTTTTCGAAAGGAGCAAAAAAAAAATAAAAAAGATTCTTTTTTTAATCGTTTAAATCCGATCAGTAGTTACGAAGTTATGATTTTTACAAAATTGAGAATTTATTAATCATTATATCGAGAACCAACAATAGTGGGGGGATGAAATTCTGGTAAAATTTCATGGATATATTGTACTTTGATATGCCTATACTGAATAATTTTTTCGAGACCAAAAAGAAACGGGGTGGCTGATGAGTTAACGTGGAATACGACAATGATATTTTTGCCAACAAATGGATAATTATTTGTTCCAAAAACTTTTAAAACTGCGTTGGTACATCTCAAAACTTCTGGAACATTCAATCCCGAAGCTTCTAGAACGTTTCAAAAGACGTACCGACAAGATTTATATTTAAAAAAATAATTATTCATTTTTTCAACACTTTTACAGTAGCCGGGGTACGAGCTAAGTTCATTTACATGTGTTGTAGCTGGATGGAGTGCTGCTGTGATTGACCACAGAAAACAGAATTTTTCATTGTTTTCACATTCATTGTCGCTTTTTTCTTCTTCTCTCTCTCTCTTTCTCTCACATTCTCTCTCTCTCTCTCTCTCTCTCTCTCTCTCTCTCTCTCTCTCTCTCTCTCTCTCTCTCTCTCTGTCTCTCTCTCTCACACACACACACACACACTCTCTCTTATATAGACGACCCGTTACTGCGTCGAGAGAATCTTATCGCGAGAAACCCGATCATCTGCCCAGCTGTGATGCAAAAAGATCTTCATTCGCACAATGCGTGTGATATGAACATGTAGGTCAAGACCGAAGAGCGCTGCGCTGAATGTAATCGTCTCTCACCTGATTCTCCTCTAGGATGATTTTATTCGAGTATATGATCTCGAAATTTATAAAAATTCACACTTGTCAAATAATACACAATCTTTTAAAGGGACTTCAATGATGATGTCGTCTGTGCAACTATCATCGGAGATTCTGGAGCTGGCTCAGTGAGGCCCGCTTTTATAATGCCCAGATGTTTTGATTTTTCGAGCAAAGAAAGTAAGAGCGATATGATGAGAATGATTTTTTTTTTCGTTTATGTATATGAAAGTCTACCGAAATCTTCCAAAGTGAAAAACAATGATAAGAATCGTTTTTGCGCTCATGCATATATCCTTCCATGGAAACATTAGAATGAACTGTTTAGGAAGGCAAGCGATATATTCATAAAAATTTCATAAAAATAAAAGACATTCGTATTCTATCATTTAAACGATCCTCCTTTTCAGTTTAATTTGATGTATGATATCGAGATTCTTTACGCTCATCCATCAGCATATGTATGCATATAAATCTCCTTCAATTATATGTATATAGTATGGGAGTCGGTTGATCTTCAAATAAAAGAAACATTGGAAAATCGAAAAAATTATTTATTTTATGTATGTACATACATCAATAGATTCTCTTTGAAAAAATTACTCTTGAATATTAGTCTTCACGATCGAATTCACTATTGATTTGTTTTTATGATAATGAAGAGAACATCTGGCGAAAGTTCGTGATAAGGAAATTCCCCAAAAAAAAAAAAAAAAAAAAAAAAAAAAAAAATTACTAATGTCGAGATGATTGAGGTGATGATTCTAGTGTGGCACGATCACGCAAGCCTTCGTAGGAGTATCAGATGGTAAGAATTCGCCGCACTTTCTGATCTAAATATTACAATCATAAATGTAGACTTTTTTTTTTTTTTTTTTTTTTTTCTTACGTCGCAAGATGATTTCTCACAGTGGCGCGTGCTTTGATCGGATTACATATCCACGAAAAGACGCTCATTAGAACTCGAGTATATGATACAGAATCGATGGCTGCATACAGTTATGATCAACATGTAATCGTGTTAGATAGATGTATGTTGATGACTGTATTTTTTTCATCTGACCAGTTTATCGAACCACTTTTTGCGATTGTTGGTTGTAGACTTAAAATGTATATTTTTACCGAGGAAAAGGATATGCAAAGGTTTTTCAAATAAAGAGAAAAAAATTTACACGATGAATGTTTTTATTTTTTATAACCATATGGTACAGTATCCGTTGTATCGGGTAACATTATTCTCTTATCATCTAACCAACTTAATGCTAATTTTTTTTGTTTTATAGTATGCACTTGATGTTTCTTACTCTGAATTAAATATTGATATTTTACTAAATCTTGTTGATTAAACAAGCAATTTTTATAATCTTCAAATTTAATTGTTCTTAATGTAGATCCCTTAATACCTTTAGCTTTTTTCTTATCTTTATCTTCGCCAAAAACTTTGAATGCGTACAATTTTGCTCGGAGTCCTATGAACTCCTCCATAATTTTACCATTCATCTCATCTTTCATTAAACCTAGAATTTTCTTATTCGCTAGTGGAATTTCATAAATATTATTAACCGGGTAATCGGAAGTATCAAATCTATGTAGATCTTTTTTAATATATTCATAAATGTCAGGTACGGTGAAGTGGTACAAGAGGCTGTCGGTGTCGGTATACATCAACTTCGCTCGATCGCCAAAGGTTGATTTTATATAATTATAATGAAAGTCGTAAATGAAAATTTTCGACAAATCGAGTATGGAAAATCCGACGTATATGGGCTTGTTAAAATGTACTTTGACGCGATTCAGTTCAATAATTACTATGTCATCGTCGAAAACGGTGCAGCTATGGAAATTTGGTTTTGCAATGAGAGCCTTTGCACCGTATCGACCTTCCCACTTTGTTACGAGCTTAACATCTTTTCGTTTCCTAACATTTTCCATTGTTTTTCCAAATACGGCATTGTTCATCAATTTAAAAAAATTCTTTTCGAATTCATTGTTGGATTTTTTTCGTAATTCGGTGTTCAGATCGATATATTTTTTTAACCATGGAGCTTGATGAAATTTCAAAATTCTGTGAATTTTTATCAGTTTCATACCCAGATTTAAACATTGTTTCAGATTTCCATAATGAATAATGTATCTGTTTTTCGGCAGTAATGTCGTCATTAATTTCGATTGCTTGCTATGAGGTGGTACGTAATGCTCGGGACAAAGGGGGAGATCTTTATGCAGCTCAAAAAGTTCCTCGGGATATTCCAAGTCCACCTCCAGGATATATCCCACGGGAGAATCGTCAGGAACATTGAGCACATTTATCGGCTCAGACTCCCACTCAAAAGAGCCAACTGGTAGATATTGGCTCATAGCTGCACCGTATAAATTGTTCACGTCAAAATACATGAGGTATGATTCTTCTTTGCTTGGATCGTAATCTGTGCCCATGTATCTGTTATTCGCATGAGCATACCTATTGGTGCACTGTGACACACCGCCTCGAATGCCTTTCTCAACAAACAAGAGCATTTCGGGATCGGTGAGGAGCTCAAGGTCAACACCGGTACATTTGAGCATCGCATCAAAAGCAAGCCCCGGAGCTGTGAAATAATGCAGAGGATCCAAATCATACGTCGAAGAGCAGTTGCGTCGAAAATTCTCATATATATCCGCCAATAGTAGAACATCGGTTTTTAAATATAAATCGGAATATTCCCCCAATGAGGTGATGTTAAATTTTTCCCAAACTTTTATTGCGTGTTCGTAGTCTTGTTCCGAAATATTTTCACCCGTCAATTTTGAATAAAAATTTTCTTTCGATGGCAACTGCTCTTCATCGAGTTTCTCCCAGCTGTTAACGTACTCGTAGGGAAAAACTCCCTTCCTCGTGACCAGCTGGAATTCCTCTGCACTATTGCAGTATCGACGAGTTATCGATTTGTCATTGTCGTTTAAGTAAGATGCGAGTTTTTCGAGACTGCTCGCCATAAATCTGAACGAATCGATAAAACGTAAATTTACATTTGTATTTTCAACATATTTTGTGAATGAAATGTATTTTTCTTTGTTTATGGGTAAAAGTTTGACTGTACCTTCGAATCGCGTGGCCAAAGCTTTAATCAAAAAATGCGAATCATAGCCCGAAAGATTGTGAAAAACTATTGGGATACTGTGAGATTTCGTGTAATTCAAATTACATCCTTGATGTGCGGGACCACGATATTTGCCTGTGAAATGACAATGATCGCGGATCTTCACATCAGTGGAAGTAAACGGTTTTTCACAAATGTGACATTTTGTGGCAATATGGTATTGATGTTTTTCAATCGATGTGAGTGGTTCCATAGGTATGATATTATTTAAATAAAAATCAACCATGCGGGCTATTTCTAGCAATTGATCGATGAACCACTCGATACAATCAGGTCCCCGTTTCAGTTCGAATTTTGATAGAGAATCATCGAAGGCACATTTCAAGTAATACGCGGCACTGTACGGAACATGCTTTTGACAATCGTTTCCCGTTGATTCGAGAAGGCATTCGAGGTCAGCGTACACAACGAACGGTACATCTTCTTTGTATCGATAATTTTTGAAATTCAAAGTTTTGTTTTGTTCAGTCGGTAAAATCATTTTCGTCTTATTTATGCTCATGCAATCTTGTTTGTGATTTTCAAAAGATTCTTTAAGATAAAAATGGTTTAAGCAATTGTCACAAAAAAATGTTTGTTGATTATACTTTGTTACTTGAGAGCTAAGTAATCGTGACAGATTACGGATCCAAGCAAAGTGGTAAACTGGTTGGAAATTGACTTCCCCATCTACGTCCATACCGATATTCCCCTCCACCATGAGGAGATGTATGGTGGGCTTACCTGACTTATTTTTACTCATGTATAACGGTACTATTTCATTTTTTCTGCCACACTTCTCCATACCGTAAACATTAATGGTTAAATTGTTCATTTTTTCAAATTTACAAATATCTTTTAAAGCAATCGGAAAATTTATATTATCATATTTTAGCACTTTACTATAGCTGGGATACGAGCTAAGTCGATTTGCATTTGTTGCAACTGGATGTAGTGCTGCTACGACCGACCACAGAAAACAGAATTGGTCATTGTTTTCCACATTCACCACAGCCTTTTTGTTTCGAATATCTTGAGGTAACTCGACGAATGTTGATAGGCCTCCGCGTAGTGGTACATACTGATTAATATTCACTGCCAAATTGACGATTTCACGCAAGGACCAGCCTGAATCTCGTTCTTGAAACTCTTCAACCTCCACCAACAAAGGATCTTTCACATTTTCATCGAACCACATCTTCATATCAGTTGCGGCGAGGATTGGTTCGTTTCGTGTATTAAAATACTTTATTTCCTCAATCATTTCTCCGTTTTTCAATGTTGAAAATTTGCACGCCAGTACGACATTTACTTTTAAATTCCCTTCTTTTTTCAGCACATTTGATAGCCTCGTGATGGTTATGGTTTTTGAATCATGCAGAAATGATATCAGGTCCTTGTGAACGAGATTCACCACTGTACCAGTTCGTATGCGACTTTGGAATGCTGACTGCAAGTCTACCCAACGAACTCGGTCCGATGTCTTTTTGCGTGCACCAATATTTCCACCTCGTTTTTGTTGTTCTTTAAAATTTTCACTCAAGGACTTCAGCAGTGATATCGTTGTTTGTATTCTCGTTTTCTCACCAGTGGACAAATTTGGATTTTTCAAGATTTTATTTAATAACTTGATATTTCGAGCCTCATATTTTTTCCATTGTTCTATTTGACTCGGCGCATTTTTCATAAGTTTATATGCTTTTGTCATAAAAGCTATCAACCGTAAACACTCTTTCGATTCCATTTTTAATGTACCGATCTTCACTTGACGAAGGGTAGAAATTAAATAAATGCGCTGGGCTGTCAGTGATCTATATATACTCATGGATAGAAAGAGATAGAGAATTGTTATTGTGCTTCGTGATCGAATGTTCTAGAAGAGATTGAATCATCCGGAATGTTTTCCATGACCCTCATTACCCCAAATTTTCAATAAAAGAATTCCAGGAAAAATCTACGAAGTAAACAAAAAGTCCTTGACAGCTATCGTTGACCTTCAACCGATTTGCGCAGTTCCAACATCCGATCGAAATAATTCTAACGTTCTGGAAGCTTCGAAACCCCCCTCGCCACGGAGTGTCAAGGATTTCTATGAATTATTATTGTAAAGCGTGAGAGAGAGAGAGAGAGAGAGAGAGAGAGAGAGAGAGAGAGAGAGAGAGAGAGAGAGAAGGAATGTGTATTATCATTATGATTATGGTAGAACGTTCTGGAAGCATCGAGATCCCCCCCTGGCCACGGACGTTTTAAAAAAATTCTGATTTATTATGTAAAAATTCCTTATTTCATTTCCTCTGCTGAAAAAAAAAAAAAAAAATCATCGATTCTGATAACCAAAGATCCACTCAGTTCTCGGTCGAAAGAAAAAATCGTTCATCTCTGTCTCGCTAATAGTTCATCGGGAAAATCTTATCGTGAGAAACTCGATCATCCACCCAGCTGTTTCTTCATTCGTGCTTGTAGGTCAGGATCGAAGAGCGCTGTTCTCACCTCCTCCTCCAAGATGATTTTATTCGACATTTAAATAGCTAGCCGAAGAGCGACGCAATTATCATGCGAAAAACAATCGTTCATACATTTCTCTCAAAGAGCGGCACAGTTATCGGCCAAACGAAAACAACAGCGAGAAACTCGATACTCCGCCTAGGCTGTGATGCAAGACGATCAAAAGGCGTGTAAAGTGTATATGATGATTTTTCTACATTTCGATTGATATGATGGTACATTTCTACTTAAAATTTTTTTATACGTAATAAACTCTACTGTAAAACGATCATCATTCGTAAAATGCGTGTAAAGTGAATATGTAAGTCAAAATGATTTTTTCTCTCAATATTTCGATCGAGAGCTAGGATGGTCAGTTCACCGGGAGAATCTTATCGCGAGAAACTCGATCATCCACCCAGCCGTTTCTTTATTCATGCGTGTAGGTCAGGATCGAAGAGCGCTGTTCTCACCTCCTCCAAGATGATTTTATTCAAATGCACTATCGAAATTTCGATCGATATTATAATACATTGCTTACTACGAAAGTTTTTTATACGTAATAAACTCTACTATAAGTAGTTTCTACATTTTAATTGTTGAAAAGATTTTTACTCCGACCGTTCTCGATATTGTTTCTGCGTTGTCCTTGAAAATTCCCCCTCCTAACAATCTAGAGTATCGTCGAATGTTCCAAAAGTTTCGAGATGTAACTACGCGGTTTCAAAATCTTTGTTTATTACTAACAATTAGAATTAAGCTTCGAGATCGAATGTTCCAGAAGAGATTGTGTCATCCGGAATGTTTCCCATGACCCGCGTTACCCTCAAATTTTCAATAAAAGAATTCCAGGAAAAATCTACGAAGCGCACCGACAGCTGTCGTCAGTCTTCTGATTTGCGCAGTTCTGAAATGCGATCGAAATAATTCTAACGTTCTGGAAGCTTCGAGATCCCCCTCGCCTCAGAATGTCAATTATTTATTATAGAAGAACGTTCTGGAAGCTTTGAGATCCCCCCCTCGCCCCCCATCACTTCGGAATTATTATGGAAGAACGTTCTGGAAGTTTTGAGATCCCCCTCTATGACTTAAGAATGTCAAGGATTTCTTGGAATTATTATTATTATTTCTGAGCTCTGAAATCTACGATGTTTTTTTTCATAATATTATTATTATGTAAGTTTCGAGATCCCCCACCCCCATCACTTTGGAATGTCAAGGATTTCTTGGAATTATCATTATTTCTGAGCTCTGAAATCCGATACTATTATTCATGACGTCATTCGTTTGAAATGTCATTATTATTATGGTAGAACGTTCTAGAAGCTTCGAGATTCCCCCCTCGCCAAGATCCCCCCTCGCACCGCTTCACCCCCTCGCCCACATTTGATCCAGAACCCGTGTTGTATATCTACTTTCGTATATACTCTTCGCAGATTTTCCTGTACTTTTCAATTTTTAGTTCCGCTTGGTATGTGTACCGTATTAGCTCACCATTATATACGACCCTTGCGGTTTCTTCGTCTAGATGTTTTAGCTGCCCGTGAAGTTCGTTTACCCTCATGTACAGGTCATCAAGTCGAGCAGAATCCTCGACATGATTACCGTGAAGTTCTTGCAGCCGTGATGTGGTGATATGCATTTGTTTACCTATCAGTTGTGTGATGTTCGCTTGATCCGTGAACAACCGATCTATTTGTTTGTTGATATATTCGGCATCATCCTGATTCATAGTTCCGAACAGGGACTTACTTAGAGAGCCAATTATTCCCAAGGGTACTGATCTTTTACTCAATGATTTCGGTATTTCGCTTCCTTGGTGGTCATTCAATTTGCTCGCTATGGCGACCTTTTCTAACTCTTGTAGCGTTAGTTTCGCCTGGGCAAGTTGGTCGTTGAGATAATCTTGCCGCAATAACTCGCGGCATTTTTCCTTTGGGTTTCTTCTTTTGCACGTGTCCAGTATATTATATACGTTGCTATTTATTAGAGGAAAGCTGTTAATAAATTTTTGAACTTCTATAAAGATCGTGACTTGCCAGTCTGCATGCTGTAGTCGTAGAGGTGCCACCTTCTCATAGTATAGTCCAGGTTTATTTTTGATGATGACGTTTTGGTGGGAATTCTCCATCGTCAGTTCCCCATTTGCACATATAATTAACTGCAAAATTACGAGGATGGGTAGTACTGTGATGAGTATGTTAGCCATGTTGTCAAATGATCCCCTTATTCCAAGGTTATGATGTCGATTCCTTCTTGATTTATAGGTAGGTTTGGTGCCGCAGTTCGATCCTGTTCTTCCAAGTGTTGTACAATGATGATTGGTCGTGTTACTGGAGGTTCCGGAATTATATAGAGTTTTTCCACTTGTATCGGTTTTATCACGGCTACCGGTTTTGTTTTTAATAATGTCTGCAATAAAGTTAGTGTTTCGTCTGATTCTCCGGAAATTTTTCCCTGAGTGGTGTTATTGAATATTATTGTGTCACAAGAGTCTTCGTCGTCGGTTTCGCAGATTACCTTATCTACTATTAGTATTTTACCGACTGGAATTTTGAATTCTTGGTGTTTAGTGATTTTAAATCCTCTTGTTTTCGATTTTTCTTGCCACCTCGGGGCTTACCCATGAGAACACGTACTTCACTCACTTGGCAATTATTACTCTGTTATGCTATGCGACTAGTTTTTATCCTTCGGGATTTTTTTTTTTTTTTTTTTTTTTTTTTTTTTTTTTTTTTAATGGAAAATAGATACTTCGAGAAAAGGAAAGAGAAATAATCACTTTATTTTTCTCTTTGTTAAAATTTTGCCTAGTCCATCCTGACATTCACATATCCCGATTGTTCTTCGATTGTTTGAATTCGTGATTGGTAATTTAGATTTTTAGCAAAGGCGCATTGAGTAGCTTAGCTGTTCATGCCATGTGCAACAGTACAAAAATAATCGTTAATTCTGTGTACTAGTGCAACATCTCGCAATTAGCAGTCAATAATATGAAAGCTCTTGCAACAACTCGCAAACAGTACTGATATAACGTTTCCTTTGCATTAGTGCAATATCTTGCCTTGATTGGATAGGAATAATCGTGCGACTACTCGCAAACAGCAGAAAGGTAATCGTTTATTCTATGTACTAGTGCAACATCTCGCGCTTAGCCATCAAAAATATGAAAGCTCTCGCAACTACTCGCAAACAGTACTGATATAAACATTCCCTTCACACTAGTGCAACATCTCGCATCGATTCTCAAATATCATTATAATCTCAATAAATTCCTCAGGGATATGTGTAATCAGAATTGAGTAGGGTCATAAGTTGATAAACAACCGATAATTCCGGCGTAATTTTCCGGGAAGTCTATTACTATGTGAAAAAGGTAAACCGAATAACTCTCGTCCGAAGAAGAAATTAGTATTGTACCGATAGAATTTATAGGACCGGCGTCGGTGTCGGTATGGTTAATACCGACTGAGTGTAAAATTACTTCGGTGCTTAACGCACTGATTTTGATCAAATTTAATCCGTAATTTAAATTTACTGAAATAATAGCGGAACCGTTTGCCAATTGAGGGGAGTACAACTCCTCTTCTGGGTCGGATGCTGATTGTACTTCCGATATTTTAATACTTGAACTAGGGTACTCTTGTTGAACCATTGAGCTCTTAGGGTTGCGATGTGCTACGTTCGAGTGATTAATGACTACTGAATTGAAGTGACCAAGAGTTTATGCTAAATCTTTTTTTTTTTTTTTTTTTTTTTTTTTTTTTGTTTAGTCAGCGTTTCCCACGTTTCGCCAGGATGAATGGCATCGACCTTTGAAGTCGTGCATTTTGCGTTTTTGATTATTTATCCTTTTATGCAGTGGGAAAGGCTGCCTTCGAGTTACCGAGAAATGCTCAGCACTTTTTGTTTCTCGCGTCGCTTTCCACGAGCGCTCGGTACTTCTCGTTTTACAAAAATCGATCAGCATTTTTATTTTCACGACATTATGGCGTTTCCGCTCTCACGGTTTTATAAATGACCGTTAACAACCTCATCGGAACAAAAATATGCTCAGCAATTTTGTTTTCGAAGTGCTTTTTTTTTTTTTTTTTTTTTTTTTTTAAATATATAACCCATACTACAATTTTCAGTCATACGAGAGTTTAACGTTGTCGGTATGTTTGCGGAATCTATATCCGTTCGAACCTTCCAAAATAATATTATTTCTGTTTGTTATTTCTACTATAGTATACGGTCCATGCCATTGGCCGTCGAATTTTCCATCACGGACCATTTTCTTTACCCATGCCTTGTCCCCAACTTTTCCCGTAAATGGGCGGATCCTCCTGTCATAATAATGCTTTGTTCTTTCTTTAGCTTTATTGGCATTCTCGCCGGCTATTTCTCGAATTTCTGACATTCGCCTAATTAATTCTGCCGTAAATGAATTATATGTTGCGAGTTTGTGCTCGGTAGGGAATTGGCTTGGTAATCGTGGTAATTTACCGTATACTATCTCGTAGGGAGTGAAATTTGTAGCCTCGTGCACGCAAGTATTGTACGAAAGCTCGGCGTATGGCAATAATCTATCCCAGTCATCATAACGAGTAGCATAATGTTTAATGTACTCAGTTAACATAATGTGGCTGCGTTCGAGAGCCCCATTGGTCTGAGGCCTATAACCTGAAGTTGTTAACTGCTTGATCTTAAAGATTTTTGCTATTTCTCGTAACAATCCACTGGTAAATGCCGCGCCTCGGTCCGTCAATATTGCGCGTGGGGCCCCGAATTGACTGATAAGTCGTCGTGCCATAGCTTCGGCAATCGTGGTTGCTTTCAAATCGGGAATTGCCTCGGAAATGCAGTATTTCGACAGGTGATCTTGTATAGTTAAAATATGTTTATTTCCGTGGGGCGTAGTTGGTAAAGGGCCTACGGTATCGAGAGAAACTTTATCGAATACATCGACGGGCGTATCGGTGATTAACATGGGCTCACGGGTTTTTACTCGAACTAACTTCTTTTCTTGGCAGCTTTTGCAACCTCGTACGAAGTTTTGTACTTTATTACGAAGTGACGGCCAGTAAAATCTTTCCCGGATTTTTCGATACGTTTTAGTGACCCCTCTATGTCCCCCAACTAAGCTACCGTGGAATTCGTTGATAATTTCAGGACGATCTTCTTCTCGGGGAACCCGAATTTTTCCGTAACATATTGTTACGGCAATTCCGATACCCGAAAATTGTTCATGAACGGTTTTAATGAGTTCCCGGGCAGGCAAAATGTCGGTATAATCGCCTGATCGAGAGATTCGAAATGAATCGATTTTATCTTTTCCGAGAATTTCCTTTAAATTTTCCAGGCCGCTTATAATATTTTTGGCCTTTGTCTCTTCGAAATAACGAGTTTTTATGATAATACTGTAAATTTTTTTATTTCCGCATGGAGTTATCGCGATTTGGCCAATTTTTAGATTTTTTTGTTTTATCTCATTTGAGTCAATTTTCCCCAAATCTGATAAAATTTTTCCAATAGGCATTACAATTTCACCATCTGCAGACATAAAATGTACATAGTTGTCGGATTTGTATGTTAAACATTCTCGAGATCCTATTACCCGATTTGGTACTTCTGATGTTCCTCTTAACTGCGATAACTGCGTCGGGCCAATTTTATTTAGCGTATGTTTATCGGACCGGTCATCGAGGTCAGATAACGAATCCACTGCACATATGAAATCATCGCGTTCGTCAGTACTGTTGTCCGATGATGAATCACCCTGTAACTGTTGTGCTAATGCGTTACGTAAGCCTGCTCGGCGCGGAAACGGAGTGGAGCGCGCAGCCGGTAGAGTCTCGTTTTCCGGGAGCGAGAATCGGACACTGCGACGTTGTTCGGTGGAAGTTTGTTTTGCTGCCGAAGGGACGGTTAATTTCTCCCTGATTTGTTGTTTTTGGTTGTTTATTGCAATAACGTCAGATTCGGATGTTCCGTTTTCTTTTACTTCTGAATGGCCCTTTTCCATTTCTATTCCGCTTATGCGTCGCAGAAGCTCTTGCTCGGTCTCGGCGGGTATGGTCTCGGATAGTTTGTCTATGCGACGAGAAAGCTCAGCATCCCCGGTATCATCGTCGTATGGGTACAACTCCTGGAGTAACTGTCGAGTCTCGTCATCGATAGATTCCGCGTCCGAGATTACCTCCGGTAAATTATCCAGGTCCTCGTTGCCTTTATCTAGCGACAATTCTTTTGAATTAAATCGTTCTTCCAAGAGGCGTAGGGATTCGTCAAATTTCGCAACGGACTCGTGAATCTCTGCCTGAACTTCGCTCATTTTCTCGCCTATTTCTTTAGGTCCTAGGGGGAAGTCTTCGAGATTTGGTTGTGATTCCGGCTCCATGTCGTCGGTTACGGGATCTTCAAATACGCTATCTTCCGAATCGTCATTGACTGAACTCAACTCGACTGCTATTGTCGATGGTTTTGTCGTTGTAGCTACAATGCTTAGCCCTGGTGCAGCTTCTGAGCGAATGTCTTTATTTGCAATCCTGGCTTCTACCTGTGATATCGGTCTCTTCGGTGGAAGCAACGGAGCAGGAAGCGCACTGCGATGCAGTCTTTGGATGGGAGGCTCCGATGCTTCCGTGCTTGATTCATCAGTCTCGGATATAGGAGCTACTGTAGGAGCACTCCGAACACGGGAGCGAGTGCGAAATGCGATAGTGCTGCGCTCTAGTTCCGATGTGGGCGCATTACGCATCATTATTTTCCCCGGGATTTTTAATTTCGATCCCAATAAATCTTCCCCTTGTCTTTTTATAGGGAGGACTTTGCGCAATCTGATTTCGGGGTTGTCGGAATCGTCGGAATCACTGGAGCTAGATTCCCCGGAAACTACAGGATTGCGAGAAAGTGCATCGGCGTTCATATTTAGTTTTCCCGGCTTGTACTCAAATTCGTAGTCATAACGGCGCAATCGTAATTTCCAACGCGTTAGTCGTTTACCCGGATCGGTCATGGCTCCTATCCATTTCAGTGGTTCATGATCACTTACCAGTTTAAATTTTTTTCCGTACAAATACGTACTGAAATGATCAATTGAATCCATAACCGCGAGACATTCTTTATCCGTCGCGGAATAATTTTTTTCTGCCTTTGATAATACGCGAGAATAATATGCTACTGGTAAGTCGATTCCGTCGTAATCTTGTGCTAACACGGCCCCAATTGCGATATCCGATGCATCGGTTGTCAAGATAAATTGCTTGGTGAGATCTGGATATTGCAGTTTTGGCTCGTTGCACAAAGCTTTCCGGAGCCTTCTAAAACTCTTTTTCTGCTCATGTCCCCAGTTAAATTTTAGTTCTTTCTTCAAAAGATCGGAAAGGGGTTTTGCTCGAGCTGAAAAGTTAGCAATAAACCGACGATAATAGCCTGCCAGACCAAGAAATTGACGCACGTTCTTTGGCGTTTTCGGGGTAGGAAATTTTTCTACGGCTCTTAGCTTTTTGGGGTCCATACGTAAGCCGTCGCGGCCAACGATATGTCCGAGGTAAGCCACCTCATGGCGAAGAAATTCACATTTGTCGGGCTGGAGGGATAAGTTAGCCTCTTCCAATCGTCTCATAAGTCTCCGAATTTTTGTTTTGTGCTCAGATAACGTACTCGCGAAAACGACAATATCATCCAAATAAACGAACAATTCTGTTCCTTGGAGACCTCTCAACACATTATCCATCAATCTCTGAAACGTTGCGGGTGCATTCTTCAGTCCTTCCGGCATTCTAGTATATTCATAGTGGCCGTTAGGAGTAGAAAAAGCTGTTTTCGCACCGTCTCGAGGATCCATGGGAATTTGCTGGAATCCGCTGGCAAGGTCGAATGTCGAAAAGTATTGGGCACGACCCAACTGGTCCAATATATCTAATATGTTAGGCAGCGGATATGCATCGGATATTGTCTTTTCATTGAGTTTGCGGAAATCAATTACCATTCTCATACGCGGGCGTCCTTGAGAATCTGGTTTCTTTGGCACTATCCAAACAGGTGAATTATAAGGCGATTGCGAGGGTTTGATTATCCCGTCTCGAAGTTTCGTAATTATTTGTTGTTCGATTTCATTTTTATGGACTACCGGAAATCGATATTGCCTTGTATTTATTGGCAAGTCATCGACAGTTGGGATGCGATGATAAACACGGTCTGTGCATTGCAATTGATCTCCCGGCAGTTTATATCTTTCGGGAAATTCCTCAATAAGCGAGCAAACGTGATTGCGTTCTTCTTCATTCAAGTGATCTAAACGAAGTGCTTTGAGAATCTCCTCTACTCGATCTTCGGAAGGGCACGTTTCTACGTCGCTAGAGTCCGTATCTTCTAACTCGGATTCGCTATTCGCGTGACAATAGGAGAACGGTTGTAGCTCTTGAGGTATAATTTCGATATCGATATCCTCGTCTCTCGTATTAATTGCAAATACTTGGCAAATCCCATCGTTCTGGGTGACTATTGCTTCACCTACGTACAACCCGTCTGCAGTGTTTATGCGTGGCAAATATCCTTCTTTTAGTTCTTGATTAATAATTTCGATAGGAATTTTCTGTCGAGTACGAGCGCGTATACGGAAAATCTGTTTCGCGTTCCCCGTTTTTGCCAACAAAATATTATCCGGATGATGAGGATTAGTATCGATAAAAGGTTTAGGTCGAATCGGGTCACTTTGAGTTACCATAGCGTTGTAATTGAAAGAAATTTCTGCTTTTTCCTCGCGAAAATACGGTTTTCCCAGCAACGCGTCACTTTCAATCGGAATATCGACCATAACATTAAATTTTGTTGGTTTCTCCGTGAGATGTACCAATACAGTCCCGAGGGTAGGCATAGCTTTATCTGCAATCCCTGAGACGTAGATAATTTCATCGGTATTTACGCATACATCTTCATCAAGAGCTCGCAGTTTGATTATACTCGCTTCAGAACCCGTATCAAGGAAAAATCTACCCGTTTTTTTTCGAAGTTCGACCGCGGACATTTCTACCACCGGAGACTCTACTTTCGTCGATGTCCAGAGGACTGAATGGATTTCTCCAGGAATTTCACCGATGGTTGGTTCCCGTTTGCCCTCGTCGGACTCGTCGGAGGACTCACCGTTGCTCGGCTCGTCGATGCCTTGGCCCGACGAGCCCCTGACCAGTTTAAAGACTCCCGATGAGTGGGTACTGCTGAATCTATGGATTTTCCCTTTGGGCAACACGCGCATCCCTGATACTTATACCAGCAATGCTCGCTGTCACACCCTTCTATTGGGTTCCCCTCGATGGCGAGTGGCGGTTTCAAAATACCCGTGGGTTTCCATGTCCCCGAATATTCAGGTGATCGAGATGAATATCTCGACCGGTCCTTGGGGTACGCGGGAAAAGGTGATCGTGAATCGATTTCCCGATATCGCGTTTGCGATGCCCTATCTCTATAGGGGGAACGTGATTCTTCCCCACGATAATCCCTAGGCCGGAAATCATCACGATATCTCGGACGACTGTCGCGTCGCTGAGAAAGCGAGTCTTCCTCCCGATATGAACCACGCGTCTCTCTTTGATCATGAAAGGTATGGAATCTGTCATCTCCCCTGTGATAGCGATTGGGTGACCACCCTTGCCTGTAGTACAGAACCTTGTCGGGGTCTGGGGCAATTCTTTTCCTACGTGCTTCCCTAATCGCGTATTTTTCAGCAAGTTCGAATGCCTCTTTTAAGGTAGTAGGTTCGCGCAAGTCTACCGCTTCTCCCATTTGCATGGGTAGGCCATCTATAAACGCTGTGAGCGCCTTTCCCTGCAGTGGGTCTACATCGGCATTTGGCGGATTTACCCCGTAATTCGTTTTGTACGCGGAGCGTGCCCCGTCCAGTAGGATGCGAATTCTATCATAAAACTCGCCTACCGACTCGTCTTGTTTTAATCGGATGTTTGTGATTGCCTCATTATAATAGTCATATGTTTTACCCTTTGCGAGTCGCGTTTTGAGATGTTTAATGAATTCGTCTATCGTGTTAACTCTTTCGCCGTAAAATATATCACGAACTTTCCCTTCTAATTTTGCTATACATCTTTCGACGTATTCAGGTTCTGCTTCGCGGGGGATGAATGAAGCTCCATTTTTTATATCTAAGATGTAATTTCGTAGAGACATATTCTTTCCGTCATACCGAGGGATTTGCATCAGCCTATTCTGTAATGACATATTACCTAGAGCCATTGTAAAGCTCTCGACTAGCCGTTCGGACACATCTGTCGCGGACGACGCGTTGGTTTCGTTAGGCATGATGGGGGAGTGATGGAATATTCGATAAACGATAATATAAAGTGATAAATAATTTAAAAATTCAATAAGACTCTAGATAAAAAGCAAAATTAAACTTTGATGAGAGTTACTTCTTTATGAATTTTTTTTTTGAAACAATGAGTGAAATTTTTATCGTTAAATCCGTTTTTTTTTTCAAAAAAATTCCTGTTCCAAAATCTTCAGGATTCGTCAGAAAGGTATCCCACTTCTGACACCAATTTACTTGTGACGTGCAGGGCGTTATTGCACGACTAACAAAGTAAATCCCTTGTGCGAAACACAAGGGTTTATATTTAATTTTGTTTAGGATAAGTTTTCCGACAACGTCCCATACGGGCCCGTTCCTTTAGATAGTTGGAAGAGGAAATTATGGTCAGGATAAATTAATTGTAAGTAACTTCTTTCCCATCAAGAGTCCAATATTTATTTAATTAACAGAATTTAGAAAAGTCCCAAATATAAGGTTCCAAGAATACAAGTTAATAGTTCATAATTTAAAAGAACTCGAACGAATAGCTGAATCGCAAGACAACAAACTCTCACAATCATACATACAAACACACACGCTACTCACTCAGTTATCGGCGCAGCTGACAATATAGGCTGCCGACCTTTATGCTACCTCACTCGCTCTCCCGTGGTATACCGATGCTCGCTCTCTCCTATCTGTGCAGGCCCGGTCGTTGGCATACGCGGCAACCACGGCAGTTCCTTGCGCTCACGTTACACACCTTACACTCTGTCCTCGATTGCTTGGCAGCTCTTGGACTCACTCGTACAGTAAACACTTAAAACTACACGACAGAATGTTCGTGGCAGAGGTTGATTGTAATTTCTTAAACTAACGCAAATCGACTTATAAACACGACGCGCGCAACTCGGGGGCCTCTTTGCGAACCCGGTCGACTTACAACGGCGACCTTATGTAGGGATCGGGGAACTACCGTCCGAGAATTATTGCCGCTATGTGAAGCGTTTATGCGGAGTTACTCCAGAATCAAGCTTTACGCTATCGTGTGCATCCGGAGACTAATTTGTCCCAGCTCGCTCAACTGGCGTTCTGTCGATCGCCAGGTGAAAGAGCGGGGGCAAATTTTGTCAATTCAACAATCCTGCACGCGCGAACATCGACTCGCGCTCTCAGGACGTTGCACCGGAATTCCAACTGTGCTATGTGGAAATATTGCAATTATAAGATATAAGCAATTTTAGAGACAGCTTCGGCTAATCCCCAACGGTCATCGCCCCGTGTTGCCAAGCCACCAAAATGGTTACTCGGAAACACGGCACGTGACAATATTGTCGACGAAAGTCACTTATGGTTGGGAAGGTATGTCCAATACATCCTTAAGCTAGCACCCCACACTAAAATTTTGATTTTTTCTTACCAGGAATGAGCCCAAAATTTTTTTCTTGCGGGTTTCGAGAGCCCATAAAATGCCTATAATTTCGATATACTCAAAAATTTTTTTCGACATTACGGGGTGCTAGCTTAATAGACCTTCCGATATGAATATGATCGACATTGCTTACAGAAATATCCGCGCGAATTCAAAAGAAAATATTAATCAATAAAACGTGTTCTGGTTTGGATGGTAATGGTGAACATACAGCATACCACTCTTTTAATGTAAACTAAACCTTGTCTCAGTTATGTAATGATAAAACTGAACTGTTACTGTTACATCTGACTTTAATCGAACGCGTGTCGTTGTGAACTAAACTTCGTGTTCAATTTCTGATTGTGAATAAATTGTATTAATTAACGCTTGGAACGTCGACGTCATTAGGTTATATTTTGCACCGATAATCATCATCCTAAATCATGGATACTCCTTGATTATATATTATTTTATAGCGATGTGCCTTATATGCCGGGGAAATGTTGCTACGCATGCCTACGAATGTGGGCATCGGCTCGCTTGTACTACATGTGCAGTTACATTGTGGATTAAGCCACTACAGCAAGGACGTACTTGCCCTCTATGTAGGATGCCGGCAACCAAAGCGCCTCAGCGAATTTGGCTAGTCGGAGAGTGGATTGTACGAATTATACTTTTTTTAAAGCTGTAACAATAAATAATACCTGTAACAATGAAAAAAATATATCTTTCCTGAAATATGAAAAAAACAATACATCGTCTAATGAATTTTTTCGGTTTCACCCTCTCCTTTTTGTTCTTGACACTATACACCTGAAAAAAAAAAATTCCTATAAGATCAGATAAAAGTCTATAAAATTGTATTGGGAATCAACACGGAGGCGGGGCCTATCCAATATGGCCTCTTCTCTCCAGTTCGTTGCCAGTAGCCAGCTCTAGTTAGCATGGGGCAGCATAGGGAACAGTTGTAAACACTGGATTATCGCATATTTTTCGGCAAAATGGGATTTTTGTAGTAAGATTTGACAATGGGGTTTATTACCGTTGAGGATTATGCGTGGATAGAATCCACTGCACAAATTGGATACGGATCAAGTGATTATCGCCATAAGGATTACAATGAACCTACATGACATCCCATGCTTAACCTCAAAATCTTTTTAAAAATTCCCGTCACTTTTCGGCTAAATAAATGCGTTCGAACAATAAATTATTAGTTAAAATATCAAGCATGACATGAAAAATGTTTTATGTATAAATTATTGTCCATATTTCATAAGTTATGAAATTGAAAGTCACGTCGCTTGTGTTTACACGACATAACTAAAACGATTATTTATATTCTACGTGTGATGAAAATCTCATGCCCTCGCATCAAATATCGACTATGTCTTCTCGATCTTTATTTATGATTTATTTCTTGTAATAAAGCAGCAGATTTTTAATTATTGTTAAAAAGTGACAAATTCGCATGGTAATCAATGGTAACCATTAGGCAGCAACTGGAGAGAAGTACTTGGAAATTTGGCCGCCAGAGGTCAGGGTGACATTTGTGAGTTCCCAATACATATCATTTCATATGATTTTACACGATTTTGGGTAATTGTATCATGTAATCTTGCTAAATTTGATCTGAGTTTATAAAAGTGGATAATGTTGTGTAAATATACTTGGATATAATTTGATGGAGACAAAATCGAAATATAATTGTGTAGAATTTTATGTGGCCACATATAAACATTTTTTCTCGAGCAGACAGTTTATAATCGGCAGCTGAGAAACAGAATGCAATGAACTGTTTTTAAAAAAGAAGTTGGCATGTTAACTTTTTTGGATTCGGTAAAATGACTACGTGCCTAAAATGATTGATGAAAGAGTATTCCATGATCATTGATGAGCTTTCCATATTTTGATACATATACCAAAACAGTCTTCAAGAGCAAATGACGGCCGTTGTTCGATTTATTTCTGTTTCCGAAGGCAGAGTAGAAATTTGTGAGCATTTTATCAGCATTGTTATTGTAGACGATACAACTGGTAGGGGGTTGTATGAAATGTTATTACACTTCTTGGAATCCAACAATCGTGAGTTAAAGAACTGCCGCGGTCAAGGATATGACAATGGCAGTAATATGAACGGTAAAAATAGTGGCGTTCAGGTCAGAATTTTAAAGGATAATAGAAGGGCGTTTTTCGTTTCCTGCAGTTGTCACAACCTCAATCTCGAAGTTTCAGATGCCACACATTCGTTCGTCACAGCTGAACTATTCTTTGGTGTTCTTCAAAGGCTATTTGCAGTCTTCGCTGCCTCGACCCAAAGGTGGCAAATACTGAAAGAGCGCGTTAATATTAGTGTCAAATCATTGCCTGAAACTCGCTGGGAAGGAAAAATAAATGCCATGAAAACAGTAAGGTTTTAAATCGCCGAAATTAGAGATGCGTTGCGGGAACTTTGCAGAAGATCGCAAGGTAAAGATGCGAAGCTGAGGTCGGAACTGCGAGGCCTTTGTTTCGAAATTGAATCATTGTCTTTTTTTATTCGATTGGTAGTATGGAATGATGTACTGCAAGTGATGAACAAAATCAGCAAGGCTTTAACAAGGCTTTAACAATACCTTAAAGTTGATTTGGATACTGTGATGAACATGATTGATGGTGCTCTTCTCCAGTTACCCGTGTAGAAAATTGTTAGGGCGTCCCAATTTAAAAAGAGGCCCCTTATAGGCATCAACAGGGCATCCCCTATAGAGGCTTCCTCACTGTTGCCTAACTGGGGCCAAGTTAGGGTTTATTTAGGCATCCAAGTTAATTTTGTTCAGGCTTGCCTAATCTGTGCCAAAGTTGGGCCAAGTCAAGGTTTATTTAGGCATCCAATTTAATTTTGTTCAGGCTTGCCCAATCTGTGCCAATGTTGGGCCAAGTCGGGGTTTAATTAGGCATCCAAGTTAATTTTGTTAAGGCTTGCCCAATCTGTGCCTAAGTTGGGCCAAGTCAGGGTTTCTTTGGGCATCCAAGTTAATTTTGTTCAGGCTTGCCTAATCTGTGCCAAAGTTGGGCCAAGTCAAGGTTTATTTAGGCATCCAATTTAATTTTGTTCAGGCTTGCCCAATCTGTGCCAATGTTGGGCCAAGTCGGGGTTTAATTAGGCATCCAAGTTAATTTTGTTAAGGCTTGCCCAATCTGTGCCTAAGTTGGGCCAAGTCAGGGTTTCTTTGGGCATCCAAGTTAATTTTGTTCAGGCTTGCCTAATCTGTGCCAAAGTTGGGCCAAGTCGGGGTTTATTTAGGCATCCAAGTTGATTTTCTTCAGGCTTGCCCAATCTGTGCCAATGTTGGGCCAAGTCGGGGTTTATGTAGGCATCCAAGTTAATTTTGTTAAGGCTTGCCCAATCTGTGCCAAAGTTGGGCCAAGTCAGGGTTTATTTGGGCATCCAAGTTAATTTTGTTCAGGCTTGCCCAATCTGTGCCAATGTTGGGCCAAGTCGGGGTTTATTTGGGCATCCAAGTTAATTTTGTTAAGGCTTGTCCAATCTGTGCCAATGTTGGGCGAAGTCGGGGTTTATTTAGGCATCCAAGTTGATTTTGTTCAGGCTTGCCCAATCTGTGCCAAAGTTGGGCCAAGTCAGGGTTTATTTGGGCATCCAAGTTAATTTTGTTCAGGCTTGCCCAATCTGTGCCAATGTTGGGCCAAGTCGGGGTTTATTTGGGCATCCAAGTTAATTTTGTTCAGGCTTGCCCAATCTGTGCCTAAGTTGGGCCAAGTCGGGGTTTATTTAGGCATCCAAGTTAATTTTGTTCAGGCTTGCCTAATCTGTGCCAATGTTGGGCCAAGTCGGGGTTTATTTAGGCATCCAAGTTGATTTTGTTCAGGCTTGCCCAATCTGTGCCAATGTTGGGCCAAGTCGGGGTTTATTTAGGCATCCAAGTTAATTTTGTTAAGGCTTGCCCAATCTGTGCCAATGTTGGGCCAAGTCGGGGTTTATTTAGGCATCCAAGTTAATTTTGTTAAGGCTTGCCCAATCTGTGCCAAAGTTGGGCCAAGTCAGGGTTTATTTGGGCATCCAAGTTGATTTTGTTCAGGCTTGCCCAATCTGTGCCAATGTTGGGCCAAGTCGAGGTTTATTTGGGCATCCAAGTTAATTTTGTTAAGGCTTGCCCAATCTGTGCCAAAGTTGGGCCAAGTCGGGGTTTATTTAGGCATCCAAGTTAATTTTGTTCAGGCTTGCCCAATCTGTGCCAATGTTGGGCCAAGTCGGAGTTTATTTGGGCATCCAAGTTAATTTTGTTAAGGCTTGCCCAATCTGTGCCAATGTTGGGCCAAGTCGGGATTTATTTAGGCATCCAAGTTAATTTTGTTCAGGCTTGCCCAATCTGTGCCAATGTTGGGTCAAGTCGGGGTTTATTTAGGCATCAAAGTTAATTTTGTTCAGGCTTACCTAAGAGACTAAATTTGACTCGTTTTCACACAACTCTTGCCAAGCTGGGGGCTATTCGAGAAATCCTATCGAGGCTCAACTTTTTTAGATGTCCTAACTTCTGCTAAGCTGGGGCCAAATTGGGGTTCATTGATTGGTCCAGGTTAAATTCATTTTATTTTTATAAAATTTCGACAAACTGATGGGGTCTATATAATCGAATCTTCGATAGATCTGTTTAGATTTGTGGAGTGGAGTTGGGCTCTATAATAAGATAATGATGCAGGACTTTGGTGATTATAGTCCGAAAGGAAACTCTACACAGTTACAATGAAAATATTTATTATTCATTTTTAAAAAACAATTATCTAACTATCATATATTAGATATAAGATAAAACATATTTTCATATCTGTTAATATAACTGTGAGAATCAACTTGATAATTTATCAGAATATAGAATAAAGTTTCAGAAGAAATATCGAAGTCGTATTCGGTAAGTATTATCCATTTTACGTTTATTTATTTATATATTTATGTATTTCAATTTCATGAAAAAATCTGTAAAATCTGGTTCGATTTACATATTATATCCATACACTTTACATATATTACATATATTACATATATCCATACACTTTACATATATTACGTATATTACATATATCCATACACTTTTCTTGAATACTAGCTTGAATGTGGGAGAATTGGGAGTTTGAATAAAAAATTTTATTTCATATTCTGGTATAGCGTAGGAAAAAATATCTAGGACGTATTTTTTACTTTTTTATTTGAATCTAAATTGCCGTTAATATAAAAATTTGAAAACTATAACATTATGACATCACACATATTACGCCGTATCTATAATATATCAAAATCCGTGAAATTAAATTGCCTATAACATGTGCTTATTTTTAACGGAAAATAAAAAATACGTCTTCATTATTTTTACTTACTCTACATTATGCGCCCCAATGATTGAAAAAAAAAATTTTATTCAAACTCCCAGTTATCGATGAAAAGGAAAACATTTATATTTCTACTTTATCCTCACAAACTTTTAAGTGTGGAGCATTGAAACTACGAATAATCTTTTTGGTCCGAATCGTCGAAAAGATATGTCCATCATTACTAATTTTTGTTTCACCTTGGTTAACAAATATGTTACAGAAACGGCAGAAGATTTTTGCAGTTCCCAGGCTCCAACAAATAGTTTATTTAGTGGATAGTCAGACAATGGTTTTTTGTCTGTCCAAATTCTACCTTGAATCTTCATAGATGACAGTGTAGATCCTTGGTTCCAAATTTTATTTATTTGCATCACAACACCATCTTCCAATAGTACCATATTATTAGGCGATACGCTAGATAAATGCATTGAGTGAAATTTGAGAGAACGTACAATTGTAAATCCCTTATTGCTACAGCTGTTATGAACTTTAATAATAGGAGGAAGAGACAGCTGTGGCTGTTTTTGGAGTGAATTTTTTTCCTGATATCGCCGGCACATCTGTGCCAGAGGTTTGTTTGGTGTTCGCAGTTTTTTTTTTAACGCTCCAAGTTCACTCTCAAATGGGAAACAATTGACTCTGCTTTAGCTGCATCCCATATTCATAGCGTCGTCAGCCAAATGTACACAATTGTGCATGTTTATCACTACGGAAGCTGGACCGTACAATAATGGTAGAGCAATCACAAATTTATTCAAATACTTTTTAGCTAAAGCGTTATGAGATAAAGCAAGTTCATCGCTACATAATATTCTTAAAGCAATATGTAATAGCAGAAAATGCTTATAAAGATTTGGAGAAAGGATAGATTTCAAGACAACGGGACCACAATATAGCACAAAAAAAAAACGAAATTCTGTTGCCTTCCACTGTAAGACGTCAAAAATAGATCTTGGCTTACGCTGAAATTCAGATGGAACTAGTCTCCGCAAAGATAGTAGTCGACGAGATAGTTCCTTTTTCTGACTTGGAGTAAGCCGTACTTTTTTTTGCACCCTTCATCCAATATCCTATCATTTTTTTTACTACGCCAGAAATTAAGTGCATCAGATCTAATAAGCACAGCATAACCATGTTCAGATCAGGTTTTATATTCAACAGCGGAGAGATGCCCGTGTGATGGTCTGGATCTTTCTGTTGTCGAAACGATAGATCTGTACGCCGCTGATGATTGACCCCTGGGTATACTATAGTTGATCACCTCCCTGTGCGTTCGGATTGTCCGCGAACAACGCATCTTTCACAGGCACTGTATCCTCCATGACACTTGCAAGATTTTAAGAAGGCTCGAGCTGGTGTATCAGCAATAAAGCACTTGAGTTCAACTTCGTATCTTTTTCCAGATATAACGATACCGTGTTCTTGCAAATGATTGATTTCTTGTATAAATTGCTTGAGATAATTTTCCAAGTTTTTCGGTTTACTCGTACCAAGATAAATTGCGACAGGAAATGGACTGTAAATATCTGGTACATAATGAGTCTTGCATAGTATTGGCCAGAAACATTTGGAAGAAGAATTCGATATTGGTAGTCCATCAACATGAAATATCAATTTAATAGTACCGTTGTGAATATTAGGATTGACACATCGCTGAAGGCCCTCTTCTATACCTAAATATACAAATTGTCCAGGACCACTCAGAATACCAGCGTCTTCCATCTCTGTGATACAATACGAAGTTGAGGATGTTTGTAGTAATGTTTTTGACGATTTTGGTAGACTAGGGATTAACTCTCTACGTAAAATTTGGAGTAATCTATCCAGATGATTTTGTTGGATGTTCGAAACTATGGCCCACTGACGCAATTCATCAACAATGTCTGTTTTTTGCTCTACTAATTCGTTAGAGTCATAAGCAGGTTCTCTTTGATTCTCGAGATTCAAAAGTTCAGCTTCCTGCTGTATATCCATTCGCATGTCTTCATCGACATCTCCGACAATACTGATATCAGGTGCATCCCGATCATATTCGTGTTGTGTGTTTATCCCCATCTCAGGAACAATGTCAGTGTCAACGCTCATATTAAAGCTGTTGTGGACATCTGCGCCCTGCGAGGCCCTCTGCATGACGTTCTTCTGCGCATCTGTAGCAAAAACTTGTGAAGCATTTTTATTTTTTGAAGCATCCAAAATAAAAAACTGAATTACGTATTCATTCCTGCTCACAAGGGATCCATGATAATTTCAGTAACACATGTTTTACTTGTTCAATTTGCATAATTGATATTTTTACTCATGACTGCAATATGACTCATCGTTTTACGTGCATACTTGAGGGATTGTTGACAGAAAAATGTGTGTGTGTGTGCGTGCGTGCGTGCGTGCGTGTGTGTGTGTGCGCGTGCGCGCTATATATACCGCCGTTATTAGATGGAAAATCGATTTTTATTATTCTTGAAAAAGTGTTTCTTTTTTCCGAAATATTAATATTGCACAGTTATAATGAAAAAAGCCAAGTAAGGCAAATAGTATTAAAATTATAGCATCTAACAATGCATACCTATATTTTGTGTATTGGAAGTTGCAGGACAAACTACAACTCTGTGTAGAACGTCGATGATATCGGTCCTACACATTTGACGAATTGCCCTGTGTTTTTTTACACGATTGCGTGAAGACGATTTTCTGGAATTCGTGTCCATATTTTCTCATCTACTCTTGTTTGCTGAATATACCGACTGTTGATACCTGTAGCTTTATTCCGACTTCTTATTGACTATTCTGTAGAAGTGAAATCCATATTGTGAAGTGAACAAGCACAAGAGATAACGACATAACGACTATATTAACGGTAAGTGCGCGTAATGTCTATAGGCAGTATGTCACTGCAATAAATTCATTTCACTAAGTAGATTTTTCATGAACATTATACTACCATTAGAAACGGATGTCCACCTCTAAAATAATATCTTCAGACTACACAGGTACGTACAAAAAAAACAGGAATACTGAAGCTGACAGAAATGTGTTAAACACGCTTCAAACAACTGTTAGAACTAAGAATAGGTAACGACACCTTTTTTTATGTATCTTCCCTGCGTGAACCGACTGTTAATATATTGTTTAGTTAGGTTGGGCTGGACACAGGAGTCGCGCCATATAAGAACTCCGAGTACATATGGGGCATTCCACCCCAATTCAACCCGCCTCCAACCCTCGCCATTTTTTATTCGACTCGCAATTTTTTATGTCGTTCACCCACATGAGTAGAGACTACCATATTTTTTTATTATTTTTTTCCATCCCGTTTTGGAGTGACAATTTTTTGAAAAAAGCGATGAAACCCAATTCAATCAGCAATATCCTCTAATTAAAAAATGTTATCGGAAAACTTCACTAGCAGGTCAAATTTTTCATCTTGAATTCTACTTTTTTATGAATTTATTTTAAAAATTTTCCAATTCTTTTTTCTATCGAAAAATCAAAAAATCAAGTTTTTGTAATGAGTACCATTTTTGATTTTTTTTTTTAAATCACAAAAAAAGTACATAGTAAAACAAAATTTTTGAGCCCTGTCTCATTGTGGGCAGATTTTTTTGTGGTTTTTACAGCTATTTAAAGTTTATTAGACTACTCCAATAAACTTCACATAGCTTATTAGAGTACTCCAATAAACTTCGAATAGCTGTAAAAACTACAAAAAAAATCTGCCTACGATGAGACAGGGCTCAAAAATTTTGTTTTACTATGTAATTTTTTTGGGATTTAAAAAAAAAATTAAAAATGGCACTCATTTCGAAAAATTGATTTTTTAATTTTTCGATAAAAAAAAATTTGGAAAATTTTTAAATAAATCCATAAAAAAGTAGAGTTCAAGATGAAAAATTTGACATCGTGAAGTTTTCCGATAGCGTTTTTTAACCCGTAAACGCCACACTAGTGCAAATTTGCACCACCTAAAATTTATTTTTTGAGAATTTTTGAACATTTTTGTTCCGATTTTGTCGTATTTTCACTGAATGAATAATATTTATCGCATTGGAAATTATGACCTTCGGTTTCCTGAGAAACTATTACCCCAAAAAACACTGGTTATCGAATAGTTTTAGATTATTTATACGAGAATTATAGTACATTGAAAATGCAAAATCCCAAATCGCACTAGTGTGGCATGTATGTATGCTCAATAGAGGTGTGGTTTTTACGGGTTAATTAGAAGATATCGTTGAATGAATTGGGTTTCATCGATTATTTAAAAAATTTCTACTCCAAAACGGTATGGAAAAAAAATCTAAAAATAATATGGTAGTCTCTACTCATGTGGGTGAACAACATAAAAAATTGCCAGTCGAATCAAAAATGGTGAGGGTCGGAGGCTGGTCGAATTGGGGTGGAATGCCCCAAGCGAGTGATTTTCACTATAATCTATAAATCCATCGTCTATGCATTTATGACATTTTAAATGGACAAATTCATTATTTTACAAAAAATATAGAATTTAACTGTAGTTACAGCAAAATACATGACCTTGAACTTCTAATTCATTTTTTTCTATTTACCATTTCTGTACTATATAGTTGTGTATTATTTTTTTTCCAATCTAGAGTTGTTGAAAATATTACAAGTATTTTTTTTATCTCATTTCCTCTAAATTTCGAGTGATTTTCACTATAATCTATAAATCCATCGTCTATGCATTTATGAATTTTAAAATTGACAAATGCATTTTTTTACAAAAAATATCGAATTTAATTGTAATTCCAACAAAAAACACGACCTTGAACTTCTATTTTTTTTTTAATATCCAATTTTTGTATTAGTTGTGTATTATTTTTATTTATCCCATCTAGAGTTGTTGGAAATGTAACGAGCATTTTTTGTATCCGATTTCTACTAATCTTTGAGTGATTTTCACTATAATCTATAAATCGATCGTCTATGCATTTATCAATTTTAAAATTAATAAATCAATTTTTGTGCAAAGAATATCGAACTTGACTGTAATTATGTATATCAACAATGACGACTATAAACTTCGCCTAATTTATTTTTTCTACTTTTCAATTAATGCGACGCAAGTTGTCAAGGGTTGCGTATTAATTTTTTCTCCTCTGAGAAAGAAGGAAAAAAGTTTAGGCCTGAATTCGAGGTATGGCGTTTTTTGAATAATCGAAAACATTGAGATTAAATAAATTACAGCAACAACAAATGTGAGCGGAAAAAAAATTGATAAATTACGGTACATACACCTGCTGCAAATTCTCCTTCCTTTTTTCGATGATGACAAAGATTGGCAAATTTTTGAAAAAAAAAAAAAAACCACTTTTTTGTTGAGCTTGGAAAAATTAAATTGTGTCGATGGTACGAGTTTTGCGTGGTTAATAGCGAGGCGAACGATACTCGAATCAGAGATGCATGCTCATCTCTGCTCGAATGGAGTAAGCTCTTCGCGGAATCGCGAAGAGCACGTTCGTCGCTCACGCGGGATATAAAAGGAGTATGGGGGGACGTAGGACTCGGTACGCTTTTCTCGGAATCGTGTGAATGTCCCCGTGAATAACAAGATTTTTCAATTTTTTTCTATCCAAACTACGCCATAAAAATTTCACGAAAACAAGCTGAATTTTTTTTTCAACTTGTTGATAGTTTATGAAAATTTCGCGGCTATTATTTTTCAGAACTGATTTCCTCTGAATTTTGAGTGACGTTCATTATGAGCAATTGATCATTTTCTGGTGATATTATTATTTAAAAAAAAATCTCGCGCTCGACAGTTATTCAATTGACAATTACGACATTAAACTTCTAATTTTTTTTTCTATTTTTCAATTTTTGTAGTAGTCGTGTATAAATTTTTTTATATAACGCAACCATGTTTTCCTCGCTTTTTGACGTGCGTTTACGGGCGACAAAGTAGGCGTTTTGGGAACTGTCGTGGGTAGGAGTACGAAAAAGCGCACTTTTTAGTCCTAGGACAAAAAAGTATCCCGAATTGTACTCCGCGCATGCGCATTTGTTACACACCGTGAACGTTATCGTACGCCGTAATATAAGATCATAAAATCGTACGTAGTAGAGCAAAGCTGCTGCCATCAATCGTCACGTCGAGGAACTATGTATTTATACCCATTGACCCTCATATTCTATATATATATATATATATATATATATATATATATATTGTGACGGGATTTTTCCTACCACACTTCCTGATCGGGCATATCACCCGTACATTCCGTGGCGGATAAAAAGACTGAAGAATTGACCACAAGCAAAGGGAAAGTTCGAGTCAAAGCGTTGGGCGCCAGGTACAAAGTACCGCCGGTTATGGACCGACTTTTATTTATTTGCTTCGATAAGAATCCCGGAATTGCGTAGGGCACGAACGAACGAGTGAGGCGAGATCGAGAGCAACTCGACTAGCTCAGCTCACCTAAGGGACGAAAAGGTAGAGGGGCAGGGTCAAAGTAGAGTGACAATAATTCGGAACTCCATATCAATACCTCCTTCGAGGATTTATTCAAGATAATGCTTCAATTTCGTGTTCACAATGGTTCTTCGGATAGTATCCGATACATTTGCCAGATCCTTCCTTAATTACTAATTTCCTGATTGTTCGTGACTCAATAACGACGACCTAACACAAAATATGCTCTAGTAACGACACGGGTAGACCATAATGCTAAACGAAAATTTACCGAGGTAGTAATCATTAACCGAGGTATCATAATTGCGTGGTAACGAATAAATGAACAAAATAAAGATAGTAAAATTATTGCGATTAAATGACCGAGGTAAAGGTAGTAAGACTATTGCGAAGAAGTGACCGAGGTACAGATAGTAAGACTATTGCGAATAAATGACTGAGGTATTAATTGAATATTTTCGTGAATTTACCGAGGTAGTAATAATTAACCGAGGTAGTAATATTTACCCGAGGTAGTAATAACTAACCGAGGTAATGTAATTGCGCTGTATTGAATAAATGAACGAGATAGAGATAGTAAAATTATTGCGATTAAATGGCCGAGGTAAAGGTAGTAAAACTATTGCGAAGAAATGACCGAGGTACAGATAGTAATGCTATTGCGGATAAATGGCGGAGATATTAATGGCATATTTTCGTGAATTTACCGAGGTAGTAATAATTAACCGAGGTAGTAATATTTACGCTGTAACGAATAAATGAACGAGATAGAGATAGTAAAATTATTGCGATTAAATGACCGAGGTAAAGGTAGTAAGACTATTGCGAAGAAATGACCAAGGTACAGATAGTAATGCTATTGCGAATAAATGACTGAAATATTAATTGAATATTTTTGTGAATTTACCGAGGTAGTAATAATTAACCGAGGTAGTAATATTTAACCGAGGTAATACTGTACGCAGACGGAATTCTATAAGAGTTGAAATAGGCATCGGAAATACGGAAAAGATTACTTATGGCTTACCCGGTACACGAAAAACACGATAAATTATACGAACGAAATAACGCAAAATAATTCGACGGCTTTGTACGAGACTCTGGCTCTCCGCGCTCGGCGAGTATACGCCGCGAGAGAGAGAAAAGATAAACAAGCGCGGTACGCGAGAGTGTACCATTGTCTCGAGCGCGGGGCCTTGAGCCCGCAACTTGATCGAAAGAAATATTCAACATACGAAATAATATTTCATCGATGATTTTAATTAATTCAAGTAAATGCGCTAAGGCTAATTAAAATTACTGAATAGTGGCGCGCGAACTTAATCACCGAAAGAGACTAACTGATTGGGCAAAAATACGACAGGCAAAAATTCAATAAATTCGATATTAAATTGTTCAGACCAGTTCGGAGGAATTCTCTTCTCGCCCATTTCTCTAGTCCAATTCTTTACTCAAACTCAATTAAATACTCAAGAAAAACAATTATTTACGACCACGATCGCGAGACTATCGCTATTGACCGTGGTCGCTACTCTTCGAAATTAATACATGATGGACTAGACGAGAAAAGAATTCCGAATATTAACGCAGAAAATAAGCGTGAGGAGACTGGGCTCACCGAGTTCCCTCGTTGTCCGGTATTTGAGCACCGACCACTACTTTTGCTCCTCGCTCAACTCCCGAAAAATTACGACTGATCTAATAATCCTCAATAATCGATCGACTTACCTCGGTGGCCCACTCTCTCCTCGATTCGCGCGCCCCACTCTCTCGCATCGCCCCGCCGGCGTCTTATCTCCCTACTTTCCTTAATTTTCTCGCTTTCTTCGTTGAGTGACGTGTGACGGTGACGAAGGGACCACCCCTCCCGCGACCGAAACCGTGTGCGAGCCTCTACTCGCAGCTATGATATGCTGCCCCTCAATCGCCCTCCTCCTGGGATCCCGTGGATGATTACCAGCAACGGGGGAGACCTCCCTCGCGTAATCAAAGCGTCCCTTGATTAGGCGGTGGGCCCACAATAAACGCCACCAGGCAAAACAGCACCGCGTTGCTGGCTCCGTCCCAAAGATCCCCTTAAATGAGGCGCCGAATCTCACGGTCCACGACGACTGAGGAGGCAGTAGGGGAGGGTGCAACACCAAGGTTGCGTAGTCAATCGGAGCGGGTGACGCTGTATATTGGTCCAATTCCCAATGTCTCCGTTGGCATCCCTATCTCCCACGAATAATGATGGCGAATATTCGCCTGCGTAATGAGCAAAGTATCGCTCGAACCCTCTTGGGCCAACGATGCACGGCCCGGCCACGAGCGAGACGCCCCCGCGACACGTCACCGCCACTCGCGAGTCCCAAGTTATTCCTCACCGGCGAGTGAGCTCGAGAGCGGGACACGGAGTTTTACTCTTTATATGGCAGACATAACTGCTGGTCTTACTCCAAACTATAAAATTAAATTCCTTCCATTAATTTAACGAACATTTTGCCCAATGAATTATTCGCCACGCTAAAATGCAGGTACTAAACTAAAAAAATAACGCAAAACTTATCCTAAAATGAGTCGAAATTCTCCGGGTGGTCTAACGAAGAGCGTCGTCGTAGGGTCGTAAACCCGACCCCATGGTCGACACTACTCCGTGCGGGTGGCGAGGCAAAATGTCACGTCACAATATATATATATATATATATATATATGCGCGGAAAGAAACATAACCTGAATGACATACATGATATTCTCATTGCGTCGTGTGTCGTGTAGTGGTCGTGTAACAAGCAGCGAACTTGTATTATAGATTGTGTGCAATTATAATTAAAAAAAAAAAAAAAAAAAAACGAAATGAGTGATACTGGGCAACACAGCAGTGACGAGTGGGAGAAAAAAAAGATAGAAGATGAAGGAAGAAAATAAATGTATATTCTTTTTCAAGCGGTGTAAATTGATTTTTTTTTTACTTTTAAAAATTCGCTTGTGCGTACGGGGGGCTTCGCCCCCCTACCCCCACTGGGGCTCCGCCCCTAGCCCCGGCCGGGGGGCTGCTGCCCCCCGGACGCCCCGCCGGCCACGTGGGTCTCACGTTTCCATTTAATACATTTTGCGGTCAAAGGATGTTTGCGTGTGACACAAGTTGTCAGTGAGAAGCTCGGAAAACATGGTTTTGTTATATAAAGTATCGTGTGCACCGTGGAGGGTTGGCCTTTTCCCGCCTCGCGCGATGTCTTCAGTACTCGTCTTCGCCTCGCGCGCTCGGCTACGACTCGTACTGGAAACATCGCGCTCGGCGTTAAAAGTCCAACTTACCCTCCTTAGTACACAATGTACTATTTTCATATCCTATATATAGAGAGTTTTGTTGAAAATATTACAAGCATTTTTTTTACCTCATTTCCCCTAAATTTCGAGAGATTTTCATTGGAATCTATTAATCCATCGTCTATGCATTTATGAATTTTTAAATTGACAAATGCATTATTTTACAAAAAATATAGAATTTAACTGTAGTTGCAGCAAAATACATGACCTTGAACTTCTAATTCATTTTTTTCTATTTCCCATTTCTGTATTATATAGTTGTGTATTATTTTTTTTCCAATTGTTACGTCCTGACCCTCGATTTTTCTCATCTCGGCCAAGAAAAGCGCGGCTTTCCCTTTAACACGTTATTCGAGATAAAATCGGAATTGGCCAGGTTATTGCCCTGTTTTGAGCCTAACCTTGCGGAAAATTGCTCAGGATGGGCGGAGAGTGCATAATTTGGTAACAATGGCAAATTAAAATAAAATCTCACGAACAAAACTCTTTAATTTTCGCGAGATACATCGGAAAAGACTAATGAATTGTAATTCGGCAAAATCGGACAAATAAACTCGTAATATAAAGAGACAAAAATTGTATGAACGCATTGAATAAATTCTGAATAAAACGGGAACTAAACTGTCACTGACGCGGAAGAAAATAAACTACAGGGCCATCCTCAAGATAAGCCTCCTGGGGTTTATCCGCGCAAACTACAAGGACAAACGAAATTATCGCGAGTATTAAAATGACCGCTACTACAACGATAGCTATCTTTAATTGGAAAAGGTCCATGGTCGATTGACAACCCTCACAAAAACAAAAATCAACACAGAATTTACTCAACCACGACTCGATTAAATTTTAATTACTCAAAGAAATTTAAAAATCTCCAAAAATGATTTTAATCACGGATGATCATAAAATTTATATTAGAAATGAATATCAAGTTATAAACACAAAAAAAAAAAAAAAACACTATTGATCCATTATTTTCCGGGACAAAACGTGAATGACTCAAATGAATTTAACTCGCAGATATTTCACTGAATTTACAAATATGAGTACTTCCTAGGAGAAAATAAATTCACACGAAAAATAATCCTACAATCGATTGAAACACGAACAGGGTTTTCGGAGCGATTTACTCGGAACATTGAAATAATCGAATTGCACAAAAAAAATAAAAAAATAATTTTAAACGACGCGAAATAAATTGGACAAAGAATTGAACTTAAGCATGAGGAAGATAGAATTGAGAAAATAATTTTGGTCAGACACTTTTCGCAAAACTGAAGTTAAATTGACATAACTCTTTACAAAACTGAATTTAACACAAAAATCTGAATTTCCATAAAACACAAAAAATCTGAATCTCCATAAAACTGAATTTAACACCAAAAATCTGAATCTAAAACGACAAAATAACGCGAAAAGGGAAAACAACGACGAAAATATTTCATAGACCTTCAACGGTGAGTAACCCGGTAGTTTCGGTTACGAGACTCGAGCCGTCATGGGGTGTCGACCGGGGTCGGAGACACCGCGCAACACGAACAAAGATATGATGACACATGCGAGAAAACATTTTAAAATACTTACTACTTTGATGATTGAACGGGTACAAAGGTAAATCGACGGTGATGATTGACACAGACAATGGTAATAGCAGACGAAATGATGCACCGATGACAATGAGAGACGAATATGACGACAAACAGATGGATGCCAATTGGAATAATCCGACGTAGCTGATAGTGGTATTTCGCGACGAAGATGAAAGAAAACCGTGGAAAAATGGAACGAAAAATAAGCGGTGAAAAAGAAAAAGTTCAATACTATGAATCTCCACTGATTCAATAATTTTATTTGGAAGGAAAACAAAACACAAAACAAGTCTATGGTCCTGATACTATACAAACGGTATTCCGGAGACAAGAGAAAAATTCTAAAAAATGAAAATGAGGCTAAATGATAATAATCTGACCCGACGGACAGTGATTTCGCGTAAGAATTTCTCCGGATTTTCTGACATTCTGACATACCGCGACTTAAAACTAAGATCTACTCTGGCCTCCGACTGCCAGCGATTCGTTACTTAAAATTTTCTTCCGACTCTGACGAACATACCGCCTACTTAAGATTTCTCCCGATTCTAACGAACATACCCGCGGGCTCATTACCCGGTCTTATATAGGGTCCTCTAGGATGGCTTAGTTTCGGCGGTGGGGAGGTACGCCCTTAGACGCTCCAGGCTCCTCCGCCGCCTCCACCTCGCATCCCCGATGATCCCCTGGAATCTATATAATAGAAAATTTATACTTATGATTAACACGAATTCATCCTTATAATATAATATTCACTCCTGCATTCCTTTATAATAATTATTCCATTATTACCTAATGATCAGAAAGAAAATTTTCTCATACATACGCCGTCTTTTCATGAAGACGCTCATTCTGTCTCTCTCATACTTACATATTTCGTATTTACTTTCTCACTCACTCTATCCCTCGTTTTGGAGGTACCACACAGCGGAGGAGTAAACCCCTCTTCTTCATTCTGGTCACTTTCTCCTTCTCATCCCTCCATGCTTGCATTTGACTTCTCCTACGGGCCACGCGTTGACCCGTCATAGGCTCTCGATGTCACACACACATACATACACATCCATTCGTCTTTCCCATTCGTACTCTCGTTCGGTGACAACTTCTCCTCTGTTTCTCTGTATCTTTCTCGCTCTGGATTTCGTTCGATCTTTCCTCTCATTCTATTCATTTCTATTTCTTTATAATTATTTACCATGCGGAGGTTCGGATGCAATGGTGTATGTCATGCTATTTCTTTTGGATTATAATTAATTCTTTCCAATAATTATACGAAAGAAAATTATTTTAGCGTATCCAAACTACTCAAAATTCTCATAATTATTAACCAGTTATTCAGATTCTACATTTGTTAAAACAATTGAAATTTTATTTATATACTCCGGATTTCGTGCAATTTTATGATTCCGGCTTTATCATTTCTCTTACTTGTCATTACAGGAAAGATCTATCTTCATGGTCACGCAACTATCACACATACATTCATTCATCTAACTCGTAATTATTATAAGAAAAGGATTCGTTCACAGTTTTCGTTTCCACATAAACCTTTATCCATGCATTACGAAATCTCCTGAAATCTTTGAATTTGGTCATTTTTAATTAAAAGAAAAACGTTAATTAAATAATGCGCTTGCTACGCTTTTGGGGTCTTTGTTGGATTCGATGCCGAATTTTCGTGTCGCCCCTCCTTCGTAGCCGAGAGCTTGGATTCGTCTGTCGATGGGACATACGCCTTCCGAATCCCAGGACTTGGGACAAAGCGCTGCTTGCTCTCTTTCTTTGGCTATAGACTCGGGGTTCTCTTCGTGCAGCATAAACATTCAGTGCTCATTAAATTGGAGTCCAATAACAGTCCTAGCATAAACAGATATTCTCAAAAGTTTGTTTAATTTTGGTCGTCGATGATTGGGTGCTTCGTCGAAATCTTTCTTCCATCGAGTCTCCTCGACTCGACCACTGCGTTAATTTATCGATCACGTGCAGAGCTCATGTAGACCGCCCATGAGAATTATCCGATGACTTTTTCCAGACGCCGTTCCCAAAAAGTCGTAACAAGGCTAAAATCTCCCATAATTTCGGAGCAAGAAAAAAAAAGAAAAACAACAAAGATTCAAAGAAGAATTCTCTTCTCTTCGACCAATTTCGATTCATGGAAATCCCAACCTAGTTTAAAATAAAATTGAACATTCAAATGCAATAATCTATAATCTAACGCCACCTTTACCATCACCGATGACCTGACCTAGGTACCCATGCTCATTCTTGATTTTACATTTTTACATCCGTTCACTCACGTACTTTCGGGAATTCAGTTCATAAAGTCTTCATTCGGGGATAAGGAAAAAGAGGATCACCGGTCACTTAGCTTTAGATGAGGCATACACGCTCTGTCTCTCCTGCTTTCCTTCTCACACACACCCAAAGAGACCGCCTGTGGTTCTCACGAAGGCAAAGACTTTGCACTCAGCCTGTATTAGTGTCCCATGCACATTGCTTTTCGTTGTGCACAAAGGCCCACCACTTCTGAGTAATCTGATGCCATGGCCAAAGATTTCTTCAGCATCAACGGATGTTTTTCTTCACGCCCGACGATGGAAGTTTTGTTATAAAGAGCTGCGATATCGACGCCGCCATGGCGTCACCTCTCGATAATTTATGCTCACTTGAGACCATATTCGTGTCGACGGCTTGATTTGAAGACAGCCCGAACTATCCGAGTTCTCCAGAGAAAAAAAACGTTTCTCTCGTACGACCGGGTCCCTTTCCTTGTATTGAATTTTATTGAGAATTACAAGATATAAGTAATCTCAAATCGATGCAAAAGTCCCGAAAGTCGCGGGACGTAACACAATCTAGAGTTGTTGAAAATATTACAAGTATTTTTTTTTATCTCATTTCCTCTAAATTTCGAGCGATTTTCACTATAATCTATAAATCCATCGTCTATGCATTTATGAATTTTAAAATTGACAAATGCATTTTTTTACAAAAAAAATCGAATTTAATTGTAATTCCAACAAAAAACACGACCCTCGTTGTTCTCGGCGGACATTTTAAGAGCGGGGAGACGTAGGACTCGGAACTTTATTCTCGGAATCGTGTACATATTTTCGTGAATCACAAGATTCATCGATTTTTTTAAATTCAAACCATGCAGTGAAAATTTTACAAAAAGTAGCTGAATTTTTTTTTTTACCTACTTCATAGCTTATGAAAATTTCACGGCTATTATTTTTTAGAACTCATTTCCCCTAAATTTTGAGTGACGTTCATTATGAGCCATCAATCGTTTTCTCGTACAATTATTAATTTAAAAAAAAATCTCGAGCCTGCCAGTAATTTCATCGACAATCACGACATTGAACTTCTCAGAATTTTTTTTGTATTTTTCAATTTGTGTAACGCAAGCTTTCAAAGGTACCCAAACTCATGTGAATTTGTTGAAAATTTTACGAGCATTTTTTTCAACTCATTATGTATGTATGTATGTATGTAATGTAACCGACAATGGCGACAATAAACTTCGTATACTTTTTTTTGTTTTTTTTTTATTTTTTTATTTATGTAACCCAAGTTGTCGACGGTTCTCTATTTTTTTATCTTGTCTGTGGTTCTTGAAAAATTCAATTCAATTTCCAACTCTTTTCCACTTTAATTTTGTGTAATATTCATTATAACGTAAAATCGTTCATCCAGTACGATCGTTAAAAAAAAAAAATGTGCAGAGCTTAACAGTATTTTCATTAGCAATCATGAGAATGGACCTTGCTCAGGTTTTTTTTTGTTTTTAATATATGTGCCGCATGTTGTCAATCGTTAAGTATTTTTTTGTCTGTCAGGAAGAAGGAAGATAATCGAAATAAATCTCATTTGAATTTAATACAAGTATTTACTGGCCGAAAAGCGTTTCTAGTAAAATAGATGAAGAAAAATTTCATTCAAATATAATAATAGTATATGTATAGCATTACTTATCTTTCTGTAGCTCGTTCACTTTGAGTTTGTGAATATACGAGTGTTTTTTCATTTCATTTTTATTTTTCTGCTTTTGACACTTAGATTATTTACTTCGCTGCACTGTTATTTATTACTGTCAATATGCACCACTTTTTTGATTACTCAACTTCACTGAACGTATAAAGCGAACTTTATATTGCACTGTTTTGTTCACGGTTTCCATCGAAAGTATAAGTATACTAGCCATATGCAAAGGGCCACCCGGAATTCCACTCACTATTTTTTTTCCTGATAAAGGGGGGCAATACGCAACTCCACAGGATTTTTTTAAAATGTAAGAGGGCATCAGTGAAGAGGGCAAATTTTTTTTTGTCGATTTAAATTGAATTTGAAATTTTACGAACTTCAAATTAACATGCATTGGATATCGACGTATGACAGTGAATCACAATTCATTGATTATCTATTATCCAATAATCCAAATTGTGAAACATTTTCGAAATCTAAATGTGTACTTACTTTACGATTTTGACCGTTTTTTCTTCACTGTAAATGTAAGGTTACCTCACATATAATAAAGCCCAGCAAAAAAAAAAAAATATGTCGTATTTTCCACATTTTCCATTCCTAAAGTATCCGTATCAGAAATATTGGTAATTATGCAGTTTGAGAACTTTTCCGAATTTTGCAAATTCTTGGGTTTTTTTTTTACAAACACGTTTGTATCGTATTGCCAAATCCCTCAAAGTAAATAATTACAAACAAATTTTGAATATTCATGTATAACCCCTTAAGTTTTTCAAGCTCCCCCACCTGATTATTATTACTGGGACCAAAACAAACGTGTTTGTCGAAAAAAAAATCCCAGGAATTTTCAAAATTCATAAAATCCATCAAAGTAAATAATTACAAACAAATGTTGAATATTCATGTATAACCCCTTAATTTTTTCAGGCACTCCCACCTGATTATCATTATTGGGACCGAAACAAACGTGTTTGTCGAAAAAATCCCAAGAATTTTCAAAATTCGGAAAAGTCCTCAAACTGCATAATTACCGAAATATTTGAGAATCAATCATTTTGACTGATGATTCAATCAGTGCGATTATTATTGATTCAACAAGTGAATTTCAATATTTCAATCAATGATTTTTCAGTGATTTTCAGTGGTATACTTATAACTGGAGGCATCATTGACTATTCAATAATGATCAATGACAATATTCACTGGCTCAAGTTTAGAGAGTTCATCGAAAAAAAAACTATTTAATTATTATTTAACAAATGTATTTTATAAGAACTACGAGCATTGAAATTATAAAAATCATGTGTGGAATATTGAAAGTTTGAACAGGACAGGATATGGTGTAGAAAAAATATAATATTCATGTAATCAATTAACTCAGTGCACTTTAGTTAACAATTATACATTTCTCAAGATTCATATGAAAATTGTTGTATGGGTTTGTGAGACTATTTTTCACCACGCGAACCTGGCGGTGTAAATTAGAATTAAAAGCTTACACGGAAGTGGGACTACCCCCACCACCGTTGGTGGTGGGGGTAGTCCGTGTCCGTGTGCAACACCCGTGACCCGTGCATGAATTCATTTCGCGTCTCGGCGTCTGTCGCGTGCTCGTTTTACTGCCGTTCTTGGGAATTGTAACATATTTCTAACGTGAAATATAAAAGTATAGACGCCGTACATCGCAGCATATCTTCAGTAAGTAAAAGAACTTCTTGCAAGTTTATTTCACAGTATTATGTTTGAAAATTCCCTGCAACAATTCATTAAATACGAATACACGTTACGACGAAAAAATATAACCTCACTATCGCTTAGCGTCGTTTTGGGACCAACGGATTTCGACGATTCTTATAAATGTTGTAGAAGGACTTCCCCTGTGTACGAGGCTAAAGTGGTTTGATGCAATAATTCTTTTTTTCCGAGAAAAAGAGCCGAAAAATCTTACGATAGCTTTATATATGTATCAGCGAGTATCCATAAATTACGTTACGCGCTTTCGGGGCGGGGGCTTGATATCGTCGTTACATAACGATATTTCTTCGTTGAACAATACATTATATCTCTTACCAATAATTAGCCTTAAATTTTTTCGAAAAACGAGGGGTCCTTGATGGAAAGTGTTGTCACATTGGCGGCAGGAGGAGAGACGCTTTGTTACAAACTGATATACAGCGGCAGGGGCGAGGTGCAAAAATCCAAATTCTCACGTTACGTAATTTATGGAAGCTTTCTAAACGTTGCGGTTCTCTAGAGCCACCGAGCATAGCCTACCATATAAATTGTTGATTCGCGATAATTTTCTTTGCAAAATAATTACAAAATAATCATTTTCATGCTTACAAATATTTTGGCATGATAGAAAAAACATATGTCGGTGGAATTCTTGGCTGTTTTTCTCGGAAACAAAGGATTATTGCATCAAACCACTTTAGCCTCGTACACTGGGGGTTCCTCGACAACATATATAGGAATCGTCGAAATCCGTTTGTGCTAGGTCTGATGATTTATCAGCCACTTCTATTGTGGCGTTGGTCAATTTGATTTCTGAATTTTTAATCAATAGGACTGTACATTAATTAGTATGAATCTTAAGAAGAGACGTTGGTGAAATTTTGGCCAAAAAACGGTTTTTTAATTCTTATCCCTGCATTGGCAAGGTGAGTCTTTTAGGGCACAGCACACCGTGCTTTTAGATAGTTTTTAACATCCACCTTGCCGATGCAACGGCTGATTGAAAAAAGTCGTATAACAAAATCCTTCCACCAATTTTTAGATTATGGTAGTATAAGCTTTGAAAAAGTGTTTGAGCCTCTTGCGATGAAAATGTACGCCCGAGGAACCTTCCGAAGAAGATTCTGTCCGCTTCTGCCATAAATTCCTTGCGCATACACTTTCATGGAAGGAGGCTAAAATTTTTTTTCAAACCCTATACTACCATCTAAAAATTGATGAAAGGATTTTCTTATGCGAAAATTTTCATCCAATATTCAAAATTTCACTGAAGACTCCCCTTAAAGTTATTTTTTCCAAATTTTTGTTTAGAAAATAATCTGATTCGACTCAACGAAAATATATTTCTGAATGGGAACTGGGTAATTAACACAAATTCAGAGCATTTCAGATAATCACAAGATGCATGGTCAAAGGGTATATCGACCACTTCTAAGAATAAGATTGTAACTCGCGAGGCCTGCTTGAGCTCGCAAGCTCTCTAGTCCGAATATAGCAAACTCTGTAGTTGGACTACAGAGCCTGCGAGTTATGATGATATACTCTAATGATACTCTTACGAGTGGTCGATATATTGTTCATCTTCATTTTTTAATCAAACAAATAAATAATTATTAATACATTATACCTAGCCAGGTTTTTTTTGTACTAGTGTGTAAGTTAAAATCTATATTACACAGCTAATATGATAATATGTGCTGCGGTTTTGAGCGAGACTGGTAATGTATAATTTTTTTAGTGGCCGCGAAAACAGTGACTCCACGAAATTTTTCGTTGCTGTCATTTACTGGCGAGTTGACACCAGAAGGCTTTGAGAAAGTCGAATATGTACCAAGTTCCTGGGTAAGGTACGATGAGATACTGGCTTCATGTGTGGTTCAATATATGGGCCCCCCTTATAATGTGAAAACCATCAAATTATTGAATGATTTGATCAAAGCCCAAGCACCTGCACCAGCTGACTGGCCCTCGTACCCAATTCAGCTGAAGGGTCACGCCGGTGAGTTTGAGTATTTATGAAGTATGTTGCGATCGATTTATAGGGTTTTTAGCCTGTCGCTCATTCCACGTCAAACCGAACACTAAATTATAATTAATGATTCCTTTTTTTTTTTTTAATTTTGCACACATTAATTTATGTGTTACGCATTTTTCGTATTTACCTATCATCCCTGTAAACGTACTTTGCGTGTACGCGACATGTTAAGCCGCCGTACCACGCGGTCACACTCTTTTAAAAAAAATTTTCAAATATTTCCATTTTAAAATTTTCACTGTTCCTTTAAAATTGAAGTGGGAACACGATTATATTTTTCCAAAATTTTAAGCTGGTGAATTTATGATGAAAAATTCTATTGAAATTTATAAAGAAATTAATAATAATTTATTAATGTCGAACGCAAATCCTAAATATACCACTACATAGAATGACACGAGATCTTCAAAATTAACCTCTTTTATTTTTTTATACGATTAATGGGTTCGACGATGCAATAGTTTAAATGTTCGCACGAGCGACGTTTTTTGTGATTTTTTGCAACTTACAACCGTGCGAGTCTTCTTGAAAAAAAATCGCAAATTTTTTTCGCGAAACACGACTTCCATTATTTTATGTGTAGATGAATCTGCAAAATTAAAAAAAAAAAAAAAAAAAAAAAAAAAACAAACAAAATTGGAACCATTAATTTTTTACCGAAAAACGTCCGGTTTGACATGTAATGAGTGCTATACTAGTACAGAAATTGAACATTGAATGTGCTCCATCAGTGCAGGACAGTGCAAAACAGTTTTCGGCGTGTGTGTGCGTGAGTAGTGTTACACGGAGAGTTCTAACTCAAGATCCCTACCCCGACATTTACCGACATTTTTTAGCTCAGACATGAACCACTTAGCCGAGACACAAACCCGGGGGGGGGGGGGCCATCTCGAAGAGCCGGAATGCACTTAGGCAATCTGGAGGGGGGGGGGGGGGTAATCTCTGACAACCGGAGTGCGCCTAATATTTTGCGGGTCAAGAGGGGGGGGGGGGGGGGGGCGGCTTCTTTGAGGGTGGCATTGGAATGCCGCTATCTCTAACAGGTAAATAGCGGAATGGAGCGCTAGATTTTTCAACCGCCCACGACGCTACCCTCCGCAGGGCTACCCTTGTAAATTTAAGAGAGGGGATATGCTTGTCGAGACACGTTAATCTCAGTGCACTTTACGTAATCTTTACAAAGACATTGGAATGCTACTTAACTGGCGCGTCTGTCCGTCGCCTCCTCATTTCCTGTCATAAATCACTGATGGCCACGTGCTAGGTGTCCGACTGCAGCCTGGAAAAGGCCGAATCGTGAGGTCATAAAAGCCCACCGCGACGCTACCCCCTGCAGTGCTACCCTTGTAAGCGCAAAAGAGGGATATATGCTTGTCGAGACACGTCAATCTCAGTGCATCATTTTCGCCTTACCTTTTAAGATAACATCGGAATTCCGTGAATTCTATCGGCAGAGCGCGCTTTGCGTAATCTTACGATGGCATTGGAATGTCACTTAACTGGCGCGTCTGCCTGTTGCGCGCTCATTACCTGTCATAAATCACTGCTGGTCACGTGCTAAGTGTCCGACCGCAGTCTTGAAAAGGTTCAATCATGAGGTCATAAAATCTTAGAGGCGCCTATGATAGGGCACGGCTGCTCCTTGATACCTGGAAGAAAAACGATCAAGTGTCCCTTACAGCTATTCTTCAGGCTGCATGTATATAAGCGTTTTCCCATCACTGACTGGTGCGTGAATAGCGCAGGGTGTCGCGCTGGATCCTTTGTCAAACCGCGATGAAATTGGGATGAAGAGCAGATTTAAAATATGGAAAAGCACGTTCGATTCGATACTCGAGCTAAAATTCATGTAATGTATGCATGGGATTATGCGTACAGAGCCGCTCGCCGAGGCCGGTGGGAAGAAGTAGCACGTGATCGTGAGCGATTTAGATTAAGAATTGAAAAATGCGGTAAGCTGATTGAATCTGTATTGATGAAGAAAAAATTTGACGGAAAATGCAATACTGATTAAATATGCGTCATCGACGTGTCTCAACGTGTTTCGAACCCTCGAGCCTTCGAGAGCGGATGATGCTATATTGCATGTCTGAACACGCTTGAGCCTGCACAGTGGTGGATATACGTCTAAAGTGCCGACTATGACGCCAGAAATTTTGACAAACCGTCGGAAAATGAGGCTTTGATGTTCATGGAATGTCGCTATGACGTGCTCAGTCGTTTTCTTGCCATCAGCATGGATGGTTATCCTGGCGGTGTTCTCGGAGCCAAATATCCGTGGGAATTATCAAGTGATGATCTTCAGAATATAACGAAGCCTGTGCTTTTAAAATTCTTTAGTCGATCAATTCACATGCTGTATGATCGTTTACCCGAAAATCTTCGTGCCGACAGTGAAATTATGTCATATCTGCCTTGTATGGAGCATTGGAATGCGCCCCACATCATCACTCATATCGATGGCCCTGCAGCCTCTGTACGGAATTGCGAAATGTGTCGCTCCAAAGTGTGGGTGGAGAAAAACCCTATTGGATCCTAGTTTTGAGGGTTGGTGGGGGTTGAGAATTCGGAAGACCTATATAAGCTCAAGATGCACGCCTGAACTGCAGCAGTTTACATGCAAGACAAGCGACGTGAACTGAAAGAACGATTGCTCCTGCTTTTGAAAAATATTGAGGAAGTGAAAAATCTTATACGTTGGAGAGAGGATCTGGGATTCATCACAAACAGATTAAAAAATACATCAATAAGTCGAAATGGATTTCGCAAGTATCAACAAGGTGGGAATAATGGCGGAATTTTTGCCAACAAAAAAATTGGCTGAACTCTCCGTTCAGGCAGATCATCCGATCTCCGACCTGAGAATAGTCGGAACGAAATTCGGGAGGAGGATCGTGGTGGATATCACCAACGAATTCTCCGTATTCCTGCCTGCAAGATTTGTAAAAGCGTTCGACGAGAACAAAGAAATATTCAAAGAGATGATTGACGCTGCGCATACAAATCAACTCTACATGAACTACTTCGGTGGGAAATATAACAGCGTGGAATTCAAACGCATCTGACGCCATCAAGCCATCACTCCATCGCGCCTATTATGGACTCGTGACTCTACGCGAACGATAGCGGCAATGAAAAAAGTGTATGAATCCATAAGTGTACATTGTTGAATAAGTAAAAAAAAAAAAAAAAACATTATAGATGACTTGTGGTGGGAAATGTATGAGTGGGATTGAAACCGAATATGTAAAACAATTTTCTATGGTTTATTTTATTAAAAAAAAACACATATATTTTTCGATAAAATGTTTTTATTTATTTCAAAAATCCTGCGTTTACACAATTCCTAATGTACCAGCTCCTTAAATATTTCACGTTTGCGTTGGCACAATTATATTTTGAGTCATGAGGATGATGAGAACATCCTCTGTTGTTTGATATTTTCGATAATTTCTGCAATGATGGACAATCGAGAGTTTCCATATCGACAATATGTGCCGACGAATCTGTGAATTGCGCTAACCATGTCCTCTTCTCCAATCCCTTCACGTAGATGGTTCGGGCTTGTTTCAAGATAGCTCGAATTGTTGTTCCAGCAGCTTCGTACGGCGTGTCGCCTGAATTCCATCGTATTCCATGAAAATTTCGTTCTAGCCATGAATTTATCGTTTTGTACTTCGCTGGTAGAGAGTTCCATGACGTTGGAGGTTTGAAGAAAAACGTCAGGGGCTCGGTGTTGTCAGAGATTTCCACAATTGCTATTTCTTTGAGCACAAATTCGTTTATGGGTCTCCTGAAGCCTTGAATATCGACGATAAAGTCCATGGTGCTGACTGTAGAGAGTCGGTTCATCGTTGAAGGTTTTATACTAATTTTTTTACCCCGCCACTTATTGGATTATACTCAACAATACGATCGTGTAGAATCAAGCAATACGCGGATGTATTGGCAGGAATATTATTTCTTGCTTCAAATTCAAGACGAATGTCAACGGGGCCTGACTTGAGAGAATCGTTCTGCTTTGAACAGTCGATGACGACTAAAGGGGCATACTTTAGAAACTCGGATTTTTTTAACCACGGCTCCGCTTCTCTGTTGTAATAAGTATTCTGGAAGTTTGCATACATCTGAAATGGCACCACTCTACGCTGACGTTTATATGCTGTGCGTTTTTCTTTTCAATAAGTCTCCGTTTTTGCGACTCATATGGCCTGAAGTGCGTTTTGATCAATTGCGGATTATGCCCCGCGAGGCAAATTTACGAAAAGTTCGAAGAATATTAAGTATGGTTGGGCAGAGAGCTTTCGTAAAAGCTTTCAATCGCGGATTATTGGATCATCCGGATATTTTGGATTCGGCGGTAAAAGTAATCAGGGGCATGAATTGGCATGAAGAAGAACGATTCATGCCACTGCTCAATGAACACGGTAAGCGAAGATCTTTATTGTTTTCGAAATTTTTCCACCGACCTGCCTGTCACCTCGCTACCTGACCGCCTGACTACCTAGCGGTATTACGAAAAATATACCTATATATATATATTCCCTCAGCAAAACAGAGACTTCTCGCCAGTGACAGTGAGGATGAGGAGGAAGAGGCTAAATTTTCGTCTGATGACGAATTTATTCAAGATGATGGGGCAGTAGCTGGCCCATCGGGAGTAATATATCGATCGTCATCATCGTCGTCATTATCATCAGCATCCACGGCATCATTGCCAATCCGCTCACCCTCACCATCACTAGCATTATCACCAGAAGCTCGGTCAACACCGCCACGATCCCCCGACCCCAGGTGGATCCAAGTTGAGGAACGTGTTGAGCAGGTTCGACCACCACCACCGCGATCTCCCAGCCCCCATAGTGACGCGTCAACGGTGTACCTTTCCGACTCGGAAACGGATGAGTCAGGTAAACAGATTTTTGTCTTCACACACGTGTGCGCGTGCGATGGTTTTTGTATTAATCTCATAATATTTGCACTTTTCAGGATATGAATCCTGTCCTTATTTGGACTTGGCCCTCCCACAGCAAATGGCGGAATGGCTCCCTAGCGATGATGAAGTAAACTTTAATTATTTGTAACGTTTGAGACAATTTTTTTATTTTTTGAATTTTCTATAATTTTTTGTAATTGCCCTCCCCCCCATCTTTGAAATGAATTTTAAAAAATAAAAAAAATAAAAAAAATAAGAAAATAAAAGCAAATTAATTTTTTTAAATAAAAAAAATGTTTTGAAACCGACTTTTTCCCAATTAATATCCTGTCCAACAAAATAATCCTGTGAAAGATGAGATAGAAGGTGGTGATTGAAAAGATCGATAATGTTCATTGTTAAAGTATTTTTATTACACATCAGATTTCCTTATCCAACTATTGTGAGCATTGTCGAAACCCAACCATTTTACAAACATTTCATTCCCACGCGTTTTCAATACTCGTTCAATCAGATAAATATCGGGATTTTCAACTCTAAGTAGCTCCTGCTCATAAAACCCGCCGGCGATGGGTTCATCTTGATAGTCCTTCAGACTGAACGTCACAGGGTTCGTATTTTTCACGTGATGTATTGTAAATATTTCCGTTGTCCAGTTTGGAGTATAACCCTTGGCAAATATATTTTTGAATTTGCTTATCCTCACTTTGTCACCGCATCGAAATTTCATCGACCTTTTTTTCAAGGGTTCTCGAGTCGTGAAAACGCGTTGTAAAAGCTGCTTCTCATTCTCCGAGTTCACGTCTTTCGGCTTCATTTTAATTGTGCGATGTACACTATTGTTATATTCGGAAATCAAATTTTTGAGAATATCGGTCCACTTGTAGCTTCCACGAAGACTAAATTGCATCCACATTTTATTTTTCAAGGTACGATTAAAACGCTCGCAAATTGATGCTTTCAAATTACTGTATGTCGAGTACATATGAATATTATACTTTTTCATGAGAGTTTGAAAATCGGCATTATAAAACTCTTTGCCCTGATCAACATGTAGGTTCTCTGGTATGCGTCCCTTTGCAAGTATAGATCTCATGGCGCTCGTTGTATCTTTAGCGTTCTTGCTCCTCATTGGCACGGCCCAGGCAAACTTGGAGAAGACATCGATGACGGTTAGGAGAAATTTATGATTGCCGTTTTGCCGCGCGTAAGCCGACATGTCCACAAGGTCCGCTTGCCAAGTCTCATCCAAGCCTCGTATATCCACATGCCGACGAGGATAGTTTCTGCGTGCGGGCTTATGTAGTTCCAACACCAGCGCTCGCTTCTTCTCGCTCATTTTTTCTCAAGGATGTTTAATCGAGCGTCAAGCTGGGAAAACATGCTAAGCATGGACACTCGTAGGTTTTTCGTACCAGCATTCGGAGTTTTGAGAATTTCTTTTATCTCGGTTGTAAGATTTTCAATTATTTGCGCACTAATTCTCTCTATTTTATTTCGTAAGTCGGTATTTAACGTGTCGAGTTTATCTTTTATAGTAGTTTCAAAACCTTCAACCAATAGCGTTCTACTTTCATTTATTTCCACACGTAAGTTCTTAGTTACGTGTCGGGCTTTAGCATTCAGCACCTTTAAGCTGATAGCGTCGTCGTCCTCTTCGGGAATTCCAACGTTGCAGAGTCGCTTGTTCTCCAAATCGTAATGTCCGTCTTTTGTAATCTTGAATCCAATGCCCGGAGGACCACGATTGAGCGCACTTTTATTATCCAGCTGCCGTCCAAACACGTCGACACTCATTTTGTGAATGCGCGAAATTGCGATGATGAATGTATTAATAAATGATTTGAGCCTCACGCAATTCTTCGATAATCGATATGATTTCATTCGAGTGAGATAAGTTTCCGGCTGCTTGAGATGCGAGGAGTAAACGTAGGCGGTCCACTAGTTCATTGGGATCGTCCCAATAAATATAATCGAATCTCGCGTCTTTTCTAGCCACTTTATACTTTGGCATACCTTTACCCGTGTGAGTATCAACTATTTTCGCGATATAAGTCTTGAATTTCAAATTTTTATCCGTCCGTATTGCTTCATCTGCTTTATAATATTTCTTATGGGCATTCGTGGCAATTACAATGTTCTCATAATTTTTCAAATCGTTGGATGTCAGATCCTCAACGCGGGGCACTTTTTTGAACAACAGTTCCGCTAATCCAACAGTTTTTGGATAATTTTTATCTCGTACACGAATATGCTGAGAATCAAAAAATATTGGAGAATCTCCGATCATTAATTTATTGTTAGCGAGGTTTCGTATACCGTATGAGACATCCAAGGTTGATTTTCTATTTGTCTGCAGCAATACTATATACTCATTTATTAATTCATCAACATTCACAGCTGTATCCTCCTCCTGCTTTCCCTCTTCCTCACCGTATGCAGACTTGAAAGACAAATCTTCCAACATTGGATCATCTTTAACTTCACGGTTGCCATCCTCAATATGTTCTTCTTCTCTTTCTTCTTCAAAACGATCTTTTACTTCCTCCTTAACTTCCTGTTTCATCTCTAACATCTCGTTTTTCCGCATCACCAGTTGTTCCAATGGCGTGACTATTGGCTTAAAGACATTTTGCATTGTCTGTTCAGCATTGTCTTTGCCGATTTTTATCATCCGATGTTTTCGTCGAATTGCATCGCTCGCTTTGACGATTTGACGCAATACGTCTTTTTTCTCCTCCAAAAGTTTGTTCATGTTGTCAACCTCGAGTCAGAGATGATACTATCTCCAATGCACGTTTACTTATGACTGAGAAAAGAATCGAACCCTCGTCTATATCTACCCTCATTCATTTGACTATCCTTGTCGATCGTGATAAATCCATACTTGTCATCATTCCAGCATTCTGAGCACATATTTTTAAACTGTGTATATGACATATCAGTATTGACATGATCATTGTACACATGTTTAAGGTTCATCTCATCTTGCTTAAATAGAACCACAAAATTCGTATTGTCACGCACGAGATGTTTAGGAATACGAGCATAGGTCTGGCAAAGATAGAAACAGTCAACATTTTTGTGTCGCCCCATGGCGAAAAAGGCTCTAATATTGTCCTGTTTTTCACATGCCACGTCATCGAAGATAAATATTGAGTTGGGGTGTGCATCGCTTGGTGTCACCACCTGTTCGTGCTCATTGAATGGAAAATATTCAACACCGCTCACAGGCTCGAGTAATCGTGCGAGCAATGTATATTTTGGTTGATTGAGGGACTTAGAATAAAGGTAGACGTTCTCGAATCTCAGACCATTAGGATGTGTTATGAGGGAGAGTAAAGCGTTCGTTTTACCACAGTTCGAGGGGCCGCAGAATACTGCGCGAATGCTATTAGGCAACAAATCGCCATGACGTTTTTCGCGCGGTTCACCTCCCCGCATAAATTCATCGAAATTCATTACAGGCAGTTCATCCGTCCCCATCCTGAGCACAACTAATGGGGGAAAAAAATATAAATAGGGTTTTATAGAGACTATTCACCAGTCGAGCGGTCATCCCCGATATGATCGGTCATGCTTTGCTCAATAGTCTGATTGACAAGCTCCCTGTCGAGCTGCATCTACCTGGGTATCAGTATTGCGGACCTGGTACAAAATTATCTAAACGTCTTGCACGAGGTGATCGAGGTATTAATCCATTGGATGCAGCCTGCAAGCAGCACGATATTGCATATTCAAAAGAAACTAGCCTCGAAGCGAGAACTTTGGCCGATAAATTACTGGCTGAGCAGGCTTGGAAACGAGTATACGCGAAAGACGCGGGTATTGCCGAGAGAGCAAGTGCTTGGGGTGTGGCGAACATCATGAAGGCTAAAACTAAACTAGGCATGGGGCATTGCGTGAAAAAAACAAAATCAGGCATGGGACAGAATAAAATCGTTGATGAGAAAAACCGAGGTCGAAAGAGTGCTCGGAAAGGTACCAAGAAAGCTAAAAGTAAATTGCGCATTCTACCAGCGCCTCGTAGAATTGGGGGGTTTTTACCACTCCTCCTGCCGATATTTGCTGGTCTTAGTGCTGCTGGAGCACTGTCAGGTGGCGCTGCTTCTATTGCTAAAGCTGTAAATGCGGCCCAAGCTGCTAAGCGGGAATTGGATGAGAGTAAGAGACATAATAAGATGATGGAAGCTGCTGCTTTGGGTAAAGGTTTGCATCTAAAACCGTACAAGAGGGGGATGAGTCTTGGTTCAAAAAACGGAAAGTCACGCTGCCTCCCCAAGCCTTAACTGATGTTGATCTGCTCAAATATGCAAAAATCATGAAAATTCCACACTTTCGCGGAGTTTTTATGAGAAATAAATTGCCGAAAAGTGGACCAGCAAAATACGAATCAGCAATTATCAATTTAGATGAGGATATGGGACCTGGTACACACTGGGTTGCATACAAAAAGAGGGGGGAGAATGTCATGTACTTTGATAGTTTCGGCAACCTTCAGCCTCCAGTTGAGTTGATGAAATATTTTGGTGTTGGTAGCGTGAATTATAATTATAAGGGATATCAGGATTATGGTACAGTCGAATGTGGACACTTATGCCTAAAGTTTCTCTGCCAGCAATTGAGTGGCAAAGGAAAATATTCTCTATATAAACGTGCATAATGATGAATATAGAATCAGTTGACTATTTGCCACCGTCATGGATGATAGTTTTACACTAACTATTTCCGGGACGTCATCTACACTTGAAGCTCAATATTTTCCCCCCATCGAACTTTCACCCCACAAAAATTACACTTTAGGGCTCATTGAATTACTAACCTTCAATTCTATTCCTAATATAGCTGATGGTAATAATAAAATTTATGTGGGAGAGAAGATATTGACTATACCGACGGGTAGCTATGAAATAGATGATATTGAGAAGTACGTGCAGGCAGAGTTGCCAAATATTTCTATTAAGATTAAACCCAATAACAATACTCTACGTAGTGAAATCGAGTGTAATAGCGATATAAATTTTAAGCCTAATGATTCTATCGGCTCTCTCTTGGGTTTCACACCGCGTATTCTTGTAGCCAATAAAAAGCATACATCTGATCTCCCCGTAGCCATTCTGAAAGTGAACGCCTTGCGTATAGAGTGTAGCATTACCGCCGGTGCCTATATTAATGAGCGAAAAGCTCATACGATTCACGAGTTTTTCCCGTTTGTACCATCTGGATATAAAATCATTGAAGTTCCATCGCACGTCATTTATCTACCAATCACGAGCAAGATAATAGATAACATCCAGCTTCGGATAGTAGACCAAGACGGAGATTTAGTAAATTTTCGCGGCGAAGTCATAACCATACGATTACATATAAAATCATGGGTATAGTCTTCAATAAAACCCATAATATCAAGTCATCATGGATGAGCGTGACCAGTCGCCGATCGACACTCAAAGTGCTAACACCTCAGAACGTAATACTTCTAAAGAATTTGGGTCTGACAGTGCGCGGAAAAAGCGCATAAGGTATTATTTATTCTGTGCCCTCTGCATCTGCTGCGTAAAATGGAGGAGGAAATAGTAAATATACAAAGTCCTATCGTCTTCGATGAATCTATAATACACTGCGAGATTCATGCTCATAAGCCGTATGCATCGTCAACTTTCAATAACAGCGATGAGATACGTATATCCATCCAACATCAGGATCTATGTCTTCTACCAAGCAAAAGTTTTATACATATATGCGGAAAACTGACTAAAGCCGATGGTGCAGCGCTTGCCTCCACAAGCCTCGTCAATAATGCTATTTGCTTTTTGTTCGAAGAAGTACGATATGAGCTCAACGCTATTGAAATTGATCGAAACAAAAATGTAGGTCTTACGAGTCTAATAAAGGGATATTCATCTCTGAGCCCTGGTAAGAGATCTATGCTCGAGAATACGGGATGGCTTGATGTTGAAGAAACGACGCAAATCATAGATGCAGCGGGCAACTTTGACGTATGCATACCGCTAAGTATGCTGCTCGGTTTTGCCGAAGATTATCGAAAAATCGTCGTAAATGCCAAGCATGAGCTGATTCTATCGAGATCGAAGACTGATGATAATGCTATTGTGCAGACGGCTGATGAGGAATTCAAACTTGTATTGCAAAAAGTAGAATGGCTTGTACCATACGTGACAGTCTCCGATCAGCGTAAAATACAACTTTTGAAGTTTATCGGTAGAGATGCGCCAATCTCCATGAGCTATCGTACGTGGGAACTGTATTAATATCCGCTGATCCCCGCAACCTCGAAGCATGTTTGGACCGTCAAGACTTCGACTCAGCTGGAAAAACCGCGATATGTCATTCTCGCTTTCCAGACTGATCGGAAAAATAAGAAAAAGAAGAACGCGAGTAACTTCGATCATTGTAATCTCGCCGATGTTAAACTATATTTGAATTCGCAATGCTATCCATATGGAAATTTGAACCTAAACATACAGCAAAACCAGTACGCCCTACTATACGAGATGTATGCAAACTTCCAGAATACTTATTACAACAGAGAAGCGGAGCCGTGGTTAAAAAAATCCGAGTTTCTAAAGTATGCCCCTTTAGTCGTCATCGACTGTTCAAAGCAGAACGATTCTCTCAAGTCAGGCCCCGTTGACATTCGTCTTGAATTTGAAGCAAGAAATAATATTCCTGCCAATACATCCGCGTATTGCTTGATTCTACACGATCGTATTGTTGAGTATAATCCAATAAGTGGCGGGGTAAAAAAATTAGTATAAAACCTTCAACGATGAACCGACTCTCTACAGTCAGCACCATGGACTTTATCGTCGATATTCAAGGCTTCAGGAGACCCATAAACGAATTTGTGCTCAAAGAAATAGCAATTGTGGAAATCTCTGACAACACCGAGCCCCTGACGTTTTTCTTCAAACCTCCAACGTCATGGAACTCTCTACCAGCGAAGTACAAAACGATAAATTCATGGCTAGAACGAAATTTTCATGGAATACGATGGAATTCAGGCGACACGCCGTACGAAGCTGCTGGAACAACAATTCGAGCTATCTTGAAACAAGCCCGAACCATCTACGTGAAGGGATTGGAGAAGAGGACATGGTTAGCGCAATTCACAGATTCGTCGGCACATATTGTCGATATGGAAACTCTCGATTGTCCATCATTGCAGAAATTATCGAAAATATCAAACAACAGAGGATGTTCTCATCATCCTCATGACTCAAAATATAATTGTGCCAACGCAAACGTGAAATATTTAAGGAGCTGGTACATTAGGAATTGTGTAAACGCAGGATTTTTGAAATAAATAAAAACATTTTATCGAAAAATATATGTGTTTTTTTTTAATAAAATAAACCATAGAAAATTGTTTTACATATTCGGTTTCAATCCCACTCATACATTTCCCACCACAAGTCATCTATAATGTTTTTTTTTTTTTTTTTACTTATTCAACAATGTACACTTATGGATTCATACACTTTTTTCATTGCCGCTATCGTTCGCGTAGAGTCACGAGTCCATAATAGGCGCGATGGAGTGATGGCTTGATGGCGTCAGATGCGTTTGAATTCCACGCTGTTATATTTCCCACCGAAGTAGTTCATGTAGAGTTGATTTGTATGCGCAGCGTCAATCATCTCTTTGAATATTTCTTTGTTCTCGTCGAACGCTTTTACAAATCTTGCAGGCAGGAATACGGAGAATTCGTTGGTGATATCCACCACGATCCTCCTCCCGAATTTCGTTCCGACTATTCTCAGGTCGGAGATCGGATGATCTGCCTGAACGGAGAGTTCAGCCAATTTTTTTGTTGGCAAAAATTCCGCCATTATTCCCACCTTGTTGATACTTGCGAAATCCATTTCGACTTATTGATGTATTTTTTAATCTGTTTGTGATGAATCCCAGATCCTCTCTCCAACGTATAAGATTTTTCACTTCCTCAATATTTTTCAAAAGCAGGAGCAATCGTTCTTTCAGTTCACGTCGCTTGTCTTGCATGTAAACTGCTGCAGTTCAGGCGTGCATCTTGAGCTTATATAGGTCTTCCGAATTCTCAACCCCCACCAACCCTCAAAACTAGGATCCAATAGGGTTTTTCTCCACCCACACTTTGGAGCGACACATTTCGCAATTCCGTACAGAGGCTGCAGGGCCATCGATATGAGTGATGATGTGGGGCGCATTCCAATGCTCCATACAAGGCAGATATGACATAATTTCACTGTCGGCACGAAGATTTTCGGGTAAACGATCATACAGCATGTGAATTGATCGACTAAAGAATTTTAAAAGCACAGGCTTCGTTATATTCTGAAGATCATCACTTGATAATTCCCACGGATATTTGGCTCCGAGAACACCGCCAGGATAACCATCCATGCTGATGGCAAGAAAACGACTGAGCACGTCATAGCGACATTCCATGAACATCAAAGCCTCATTTTCCGACGGTTTGTCAAAATTTCTGGCGTCATAGTCGGCACTTTAGACGTATATCCACCACTGTGCAGGCTCAAGCGTGTTCAGACATGCAATATAGCATCATCCGCTCTCGAAGGCTCGAGGGTTCGAAACACGTTGAGACACGTCGATGACGCATATTTAATCAGTATTGCATTTTCCGTCAAATTTTTTCTTCATCAATACAGATTCAATCAGCTTACCGCATTTTTCAATTCTTAATCTAAATCGCTCACGATCACGTGCTACTTCTTCCCACCGGCCTCGGCGAGCGGCTCTGTACGCATAATCCCATGCATACATTACATGAATTTTAGCTCGAGTATCGAATCGAACGTGCTTTTCCATATTTTAAATCTGCTCTTCATCCCAATTTCATCGCGGTTTGACAAAGGATCCAGCGCGACACCCTGCGCTATTCACGCACCAGTCAGTGATGGGAAAACGCTTATATACATGCAGCCTGAAGAATAGCTGTAAGGGACACTTGATCGTTTTTCTTCCAGGTATCAAGGAGCAGCCGTGCCCTATCATAGGCGCCTCTAAGATTTTATGACCTCATGATTGAACCTTTTCAAGACTGCGGTCGGACACTTAGCACGTGACCAGCAGTGATTTATGACAGGTAATGAGCGCGCAACAGGCAGACGCGCCAGTTAAGTGACATTCCAATGCCATCGTAAGATTACGCAAAGCGCGCTCTGCCGATAGAATTCACGGAATTCCGATGTTATCTTAAAAGGTAAGGCGAAAATGATGCACTGAGATTGACGTGTCTCGACAAGCATATATCCCTCTTTTGCGCTTACAAGGGTAGCACTGCAGGGGGTAGCGTCGCGGTGGGCTTTTATGACCTCACGATTCGGCCTTTTCCAGGCTGCAGTCGGACACCTAGCACGTGGCCATCAGTGATTTATGACAGGAAATGAGGAGGCGACGGACAGACGCGCCAGTTAAGTAGCATTCCAATGTCTTTGTAAAGATTACGTAAAGTGCACTGAGATTAACGTGTCTCGACAAGCATATCCCCTCTCTTAAATTTACAAGGGTAGCCCTGCGGAGGGTAGCGTCGTGGGCGGTTGAAAAATCTAGCGCTCCATTCCGCTATTTACCTGTTAGAGATAGCGGCATTCCAATGCCACCCTCAAAGAAGCCGCCCCCCCCCCCCCCCCTCTTGACCCGCAAAATATTAGGCGCACTCCGGTTGTCAGAGATTACCCCCCCCCCCCCCCCCCCAGATTGCCTAAGTGCATTCCGGCTCTTCGAGATGGCCCCCCCCCCCCCCGGGTTTGTGTCTCGGCTAAGTGGTTCATGTCTGAGCTAAAAAATGTCGGTAAATGTCGGGGTAGGGATCTTGAGTTAGAACTCTCCGTGTAACACTACTTGCGTGCGTGCTTGTGTATGCATGTGTGTGTGTGCGCTCGCGCGCGTGCGTGTGTGTGTGTGTGTGTAAGTTACTTCTATCTTTTTGTAAGTTACACAGCTTGGTGTCTGTGTTGAAAAACACGTGCCATAATTTTTTCAGATTTTCTTCTTAATTTTTTTAGCTACCACTGGATATCGAATTCTTTCATTTGAAAATTTTTTGTTTTTTCATTTAATTTTGGCGGCTTGAATTTGAAAAAAAAAAAAAAAAAAAAAAAAGAGAAAAAATCAATTCTATTTTTTTGTAAAAAAATCTCAACTTTCCGAAAAAAAAAAAAAAAAAAATATAGCCTAGTTAATACACGTGTAGAAGACTCTCAAAATCAAGATTATAATCTGAAAAGTCGTTTTTTCGCTATTGCCCAAAGTTGAAAAAAAATCTCCATATTTTTTTTCAGAAAGCTAAGAAAATTTTACATAACATATGCCATTTTTAAGTTGGGATCTCTCAAAACACTCCTGAGATTATAAAAATGTAAAAAAAAACATTATAAATCTCATTTATTCTTAAAATTTTAATATTTGTTTATTTTTTGGAGTGGCTGTTGAAACGAACAATAGAAAAATGTTGTGTACTGGTGCAAATAATAGGCTATTGTTTTTGTTATTTTACCATTACAACATACAATCATTCCAATTCAAATACATGTGCTAAAGAAAACGTTTCAAACGTTCAAACGTTTAAACGTTGTTTAAAGAAAACGACACATATGTGTCGAATAAACAAATATTAAAATTGTTAGAATAAATGAGATTTATAATGTTTTTTTTTACACTTTTATAATTCCAGGAGTGTTTTTAGAGATCCCAACTTAAAAATGACATATGTTATGTAAAATTTTCTTTTCAGATTATAATCTTGATTTTGAGTCTTCTACACGTGTATTAATTAGGCTATGTATTTATTTATTTTTTTCGGAAAGTTGAGATTTTTTTTACAAAAAAATATAGAATTGATTTTTTCTCTTTTTTTTTCAAATTCAAGCCGCCAAAATTAAATGAAAAAACAAAAAATTTTCAAATGAAAGAATTCGATATCCAGTGGTAGCTAAAAAAATTAAGAAGAAAATCTGAAAAAATTATGGCACGTGTTTTTCAACACACACACACACACACACACACACACACACACACACACACCAAGCTATGTAACTTACAAAAAGATTCCCGATAGTGAAGCCCAAACTTGGCCGATAATTGATGTTTTTACTCATAAGTAAATCTTTACAGAAACCTATGCAGAAGCCAATAAAAGGGTGAAACTCTTAAGCACTGAATCGTATGCATTTACAACGGATTCCGAGACGCATGCGAAACAACAAGCAGACAAAATGACCGAATTTTACAAAAATAAAAAAAAGAACTCACAATCCACTATTGAAGAGATTCTATCTTACAGCGATTCACTTTCGTCGGAAGATGAAGGTATTGCCCCTAGTTCACAACATGGATGTTTTTTTGGTCCATTGATTCTAGATCAATGTTGATACAATCATAAGGGTTGATTGTTCTCACTTATTATAGTTGCAAGCTTCGTTGCGGTTCCTCGGCCTCTCGGTTCCTTTGGATTTCATTATTTTCCCAATTGCTTCAGTTAAATTAAATTTTCAGAAGGTAAATTCTCTTCCGAAGGAATAGGTCTATACTTTTTCAGAATAAATTTTTATCAACTCAATACTTCCATAAATATAATCTGATAATTCTGAACATACACCAAAGACGAAGCTAATGTGCTTTACGGGTATATGTAAATACAAGCTGTGATTTTTACGTTATATACTTTTTAGCAAATTCTGATGAAGATTCTCAGGAATCATCACACGAAGAACCAGACGTTTTGATAACCAGAAAAAAACAAGGACCAAAAGCGGCAGAACTGTCAAAGCAGCCACGTAATCTTCCAAAGAAGGCCGATATTCCAAAGAAGGCAGCTCTTCCAAGAAAAGTTGCTCTTCCAAAGAATAGAGATCCGTCAAAAAATGAGGACACACCTAACAATATCGTGAATGCTATTGAACAGCAAGGTATGGCTTTTTTTTATATATATAATTGCAGGCTACGCAGTGGATCTTTTATTTCTATTAAAAGGTATGCATCGACGACACAATGTTGCGCCGCTCACGGGCGAGTCCTTTCATTATAAATATTCTACAAACTGTACTGTCAAAAATTCTGAAATTTTTACAGAATATCCAGGTAATGTCTCTTAAAACGTAATTATATTTTTCAGCTAATTAGCACCATCTTTTGTCAGATATTACGTAAATACTGAAAAAATTGGCAGAATTTATCTATCATAGGTGCAGTTAACCGACGAAATACATTAAATTTTCGAATTTTTTTCTCAAAAACGGTACTGTGAATAGTACCCAAGTTCTACAGGAACGTAAGCAAACGGATTATATACATTGTGGAAAAATTTGGTCTGCATGGCATCATTTCGAAGATCGTTACAACAACCTTACATCTATTTTTATTTTCCTTTTAGCTCTTTCAAACTGAGGGTTTCGTTTAAATGTTTTCTAAAGCAGTCCATTTCCCCCTAAGACCATAATATAAATCCATATTTTTTTATTTTATTTGTGGCCTTTCATAATTATGTAGAAATGTGGGAGCCGTGTACCCCCTTATTATTTTACGAATATTTGCCCATATTTCCCCTTGAATAACTTGATTGATCACTGTGAAGCCTGCAGTTGGGATCATTGTGGAGTTTTGAAGCTAATGAATTACTTTTTTAGCCAACTTCCTCTTTCCACCCGGCGACGATATTCTTGAACTGGTAAATAATCTCGAAACTCAAAGTGATGCGCCAAAACAAGTCGTCCAAGGTTTTCCCAAAGGTACTTATATAGTTCACAGTTTTACTAATCAGAATTCCAGTGGAACTCCGATGACAGAGTGATTAGATTCACACTAAGACGGTGGGAGGGTTTTAGCCTTTGTTCAAACTATGCCCCTTTTTGATAAATTGACCGTCACCGCTGCGAATTTTTCACGTCCAATTATTAGTCCTGATTTTGCTTCAAAAATCATCCGAGTTCCATGCTTTCGTGAGCGAAAATATGTTAGATACAGGCACATTAGAGAACCAGTGCGGGGCGAAATTGACCCCTTCCGCCGTTCTAGTGTTGAAATATTTTGATGTGTAATCGAGATATACCTTAAATGTTGATAAAATTCTTATAGATACAGCATTTATCTATGTTGAACTGAAAAAACTGACCGCGGAGATTAAAAATGTCGTCGCAGAGTTGGAAAGCTTACGCAGCTCCGTCGAACGTTCGCTAAAAACTGCAGTTAAAGCGGATCAGGTGTCGATTGTGAACTTTGAACAGAAATATGATTTCCAAAAGTTGTCCACCGTCGAAGAGTACGAGGCATTTGATAAGCGTTTGGTCGATGATGCAGAATACGTCAAGGATTTGGTGAGTAAATTTTTTAATAATCGTACTGGAAAAAACTTGATGAGAGCATACAATCATGTGGTTGTTCTACTGTGAGTTTTTTTATATGTATAACAGAGAGATTAAGAGAACTCTGGCCAGCATACAGAAAAACTCACTGTACATGAATGTGTGGTTATATAGAAAGCTCCAAGGCTAAGAACGTAGCTCACGAGTTAAGGATATAACTGGCCACACTCACTCGTATGAACTCAGCCTGCGAGCTCTATTGTCCGGCTAATGCGAACTCTATAGACGAACTGTAGAGTCCGTGAGCTGAGTTCATACTAGTCAGCTTAGAGAAACACGATTATTTTTTACCATTTTTCGAATGAAGTTATATCTGGTAGATTATTAGAGTTGTTGCAAATATGGAAAACCAGAAACACCAGAAAAAGTAAGGGAATTCGTAAGTCTATGGAAAAGCCAAGGAAAAGTCAGAGAATTTAATAGAGAATATGGAATTCAGGCTTTTGTGTGACTTGAATGGAATTAATTACTACAATTTGGACTGACCGTTTTTTGCACTCAGTCAGAAGTACTTTAAACTACATATCTGTTGATTGTCCTCGATTGCTCGGTTGTCGGTCTTTTTCTAGTCGTTTGGATTGATATCCCAAGATATACGTTAAAACATAATATACAATGTGAAATTTTAGTATTATTAACACCCCAACAAACAAAATTTTATATTAGTTATTCAATCGCATCGGCAATAAACAATATTTAATCAAAATAACAGCGTTTTTTTTCATTCATTAGAAGTTTGAAGTATCGAATCACATTCAAATTCGAATTTAAAGGTATAAATCTTCTCAGAATTGTATAGGAAAAATACGTTTTCGTCTTCTGAAATACCTGGAAAAATCAATTTTGTAACACCCTGATTATATACAATTCTTAAGGTTATAACGTAAAGGCCAAGTGTGTAACGTATTCTCAGTTTGGGTGTGATTCTAAACGTTGCAATAAAATTCTGTTTTGAGACTCGTCCATCGCAATATCGCAATTAAATGTGTGATTCTTTGTCAGCTCAACTTACTCTCTCGCCCAAGTTGAGCTCTGGTTTGCACTGTTCCCGCATTCCCTTTGACAGACCTGGGTATCACGAAGATACAAAGGCTGCGAGTCACCCGAAAAATATTAAGAGCTGTCCTTTCTAATCTAACATATTTTTTTTTATGTTTCAAAATTGGTATAGTTACATTGAAATGATAAATTTTCTTAAGCCTAAGTTTTCGATCAGTAATTCTAGTAACAACAAAATAGTATGAATGAGAAAAGAAATTATGCTAAGAAAAAAATAATAAAACTGAAAATTGAGTCGTTTTTGAACTTGTCGTTCGAATGATGTCGAACTTCACATTTATATTATATAATGTATTAAACAATTTAACTTTACAAAATTTACTGAAATGATGGATGAAAATTGTATATGATCAGTTCTAAAAATTTTTTCTTGGTTGAATATTTGGTGAGAATTTTGATTTAAATTATGATGCAATTATTCTAATCCTTGAACAAATGATAATTTTTCTAGAAAGCTGCGATGGAATGCTTAGTCGACTCAGATCTGCAAAGAACAATTACCCGAACGATCAGAAGAATTTTCCAACGAGATCTGACTATGAAGTGTACGGCATACCGCCAATCGAAGAATAAACTGCTTTTGAAAGGAACTACATTCTACGGAATTCTTTTTAGTACGAGTGCTCATTAATTCTCCTGTGTTCTGAATGTTTCGGTACCGTGTACTAACACAATTTTTCGTTATATTGCAGACTTTGTGGGAAGTTTTCACAAAAAACAAGACGGTGGGGTTGTAACCGAGAAGGAATTTTATAATACCTTGTCTGTCTGTCTTACCAATTCAAAGGATTGGGATGGTAATCGTAAAAACCGCTCGATACAGCCTCCAGCAGCAGTCATTCCCGAACATTCAGCCCAAAATATCGAGGTTGCCGGAAACGAGAACTGATTCTGCCACGAATCATGAATACCTATATACTTACTAACGGCTGAAGCCAATGATCGTTACCTGAAGCTATAAATGGGGCTGTCGCGTCAATTTGCCTTATTACGAGACCTCACTATCTCCAACCTTATGTCTGTATTTATTTCGTCTTTACCGAGCCTGACAAAATTTTCTAAAATTTTAAATATTTTTTGAGTTATGATTTTTTAAACTAGAAAATTAGAATGATTTTGTAAAACTGACAATACTTTCGGCCAATGACGTAGATCAGCTGCCCCCCGCTTTCAACAATGTGGAAGAATTTTTCTGCCTTTTTTGAATTTATTATTTCACTTTCTTGTTTTTTATTTTTATTTTTGTTTTTTTTTGTTTTAAATTAATTAATAATTTTATTCTTGTAAACACTTCTCTTTTTATCATTCCATAAATGCGGCATTAAAAAAAAAAGAAGGAATTGCACTTTAGTTGAAAAACCTTTAATTTTTAAATGATAAATGTAGTAGCATTTTTATTTACATAATATCCCTAATCAGATGAAGAACAAAAGAAAAAAATCTAGAGAAATTTCAACAAAATAGCAGATATATTCTCTCATTTTCGGATTGTTTTCAGTTATCAAGCAAAAAATCATTTGACCCAAAAATGTTTGAAAAATTTGTTTAGAACTAGGATAACATATGGGAATAACAGATTAACTAAGAGAACATGAGGTCTGGAGATTGGGTGAATTAACAGGGATAGCCTCGGTATACTCCAAAAAATTTAATACTTTATCCGTGATCTCATTAAAGGTACTTAAAGTTCCTACGTACTTATATTGAATACTTTATCCGTGATCTCATTAAAGGTACTTAAAGTTCCTACGTACTTATATTGAACTGCCCCCTTGTACCGAACATGAGTGTTAATTGTTTAGATGCGTATATTGTCATGTGAAAGTTTACGTCCATAGATACTGCAAAAATTTCGAGACATTGCTTCTTGTCATATATCTGTGCCATTTTCCTGCACCTATTCGTGCTCCAATTTTGATGGGTTGAAGGTTTCAGGGAAGAAGCTTATCTGAGATCTGAATATCAAAAATATTCCGACTTTCTATTCAAGTATTTTTCGTGCCATACATGGAAACTTGAAAGTCATCAAAATTAGTTGAATGGCGAAGATTATCACAGATAAATCCCAAAAATTTTTAATACTCTTTATTACCTTCATCATTTCTTCAATCTCTAAAAACTGAATTTCTGAACACAATAAGAAAACTACTTCAATATTAGTAAGCGAAACATATTTTGATTATACGATTTAACCGTTTGTTTGGAATCGTTTACATTCATTGAAAATTTAGTGCATCACCTCGAATAGTAATTATATGTAGTAAAAAAATGTCAACTTATATTCGGTACGATACGGTAATTCTACGTAATCTTAATTAGCTATTACGTAAAACTTCTATATAGCGTATATTTAAAAAAAAAAAAAAAAGAAAAAGCAAATTTGGATACGGGTTACTCTGAAAGAGTAATTTATTATCTTTTAGTTTTCACGTCTACAGGGTCATTCTTATCAGAATTGAGATCACAAAATATTTTTTCTCCAATTTTTGATAGCCGTTTGGTCTTCGAAAATCGGAATTAAATTAAATGATAAAAAAAAATTAAGAAAATGTTCAATAAACATTTTGATCTAGTTACAGAAATTGAGAAAATTATTTTGTTTCAAAGAAGTGGCTAAGGAAGTTTTGATTTCAATTTTGAGAAGAATTCATCCTGTGAAATATTCTTTATTAATTCTTAATCAACCTACATTATATTTCTTATCTATTCCTATAGCTATAGCTATTTTTTCTATACATATGAAGTATAAATGTATGTGCGCTAGGGTGGGCCTTCACAATTTGAGCTCTACATCAACTCTACGATAGTACGCTTTGTGATCCAAGTATCTTATGGAAATAACACGGGAAAACATTTTTTTGCTCTTTGAAATTTTATAAGTCGTTGATGGATATACCGAAAATTAAGGAAAATACATATTTTTGTGAAGAATTCAACGCTCTTCAAAAAAGCTCTGATACATAAAATTCGTAAATGAAAGCATTCATATGTTAATTGACGGATTTAATTGAACTTTGAACGTTAATTAACATGAACGATTTTATTTACGAATTTTATGCATCAGAGCTTTTTTGTAGAACGTTCGATTCTTTACAATAACATGTATTTTCCATAATTTTCCGTATATTCATCAACGACTTATAAAATTTCAAAGTGCAAAAAAAATTTTTTCCCGTGTTATATGCGTAAGATACTTCGATCACAAAGCGAAATACTCGTATTTTAGAGTTGATGTCGAGAGCTCAAATTTTCAGGGAATTTTTTTGTTTTTTTTTTTTTATTAATTTAAAAGCGTTCAAGCCCCTGGGAGCATAAACATTCAAAAACAACCTTATTACGGACCACCCTAATGTGTACCTAATATTATAATTATATGAGCTACTGCGTAAAAGTGCAAAATATGCATTGCGTATGCGTTAAACCTACGTAATAAAACTGTCAATAAAAGTACACGATAAAAAAATAAACACGCATAATGCTATAATATGTGTATGCACTTCAAAATAACCTATAAAATACTACTTTAGTATGTATTCACGATAAAATAGGGGTTAGATAGACGGGTGGGGGGCTTAAAATGAGTTCAAATTTTGGCGCAAGGTTGACATCCAAAGTTGGCCCTACTGTGCCAACTACTTTTGGCCCGAGTTTGACATCCAGTGTCGGGCCAAATTCCATTACCAATGTTGGCCCGAACTATAATAGCCTGTATGAAGCCAACCAAAAAAAGCGTTTCATTTAAATATTGGCCCAACTGATACATAAAGTTGCCCGTCGTTTGGCTACCAATGTTGGTCCAAGTTTATGAGCCCGTATGGGCCCAACGAAAAAAACGTTACATTTGAATATTGGCCCAACTTTAACACCTAAAGTTGGCCCTCGTTTGGCTGCCAATGTTGGTCCAAGTTTGTGAGCCCGTATAGGGCCAAACGATAAAAGCGTTACGTTTGAATATTGGCCCAACTGTAACACCCAAAGTTGGCCCTCGTTTGGCTGCCAATGTTGGTCCAAGTTTGTGAGCCCGTATAGGGCCAAACGATAAAAGCGTTACATTTGAATGTTGGCCCAACTTTAACACCCAAAGTTGGCCCTCGTTTGGCTACCAATGTTGGTCCAAGTTTATGAGCCCGGATAGGGCCCAACGAAAAAAACGTTACATTTTAATATTGGCCCAACTTTAACATCCAAAGTTGGCCCTCGTTTGGCTGCCAATGTTGGTCCAAGTTTGTGAGCCCGTATAGGGCCAAACGATAAAAGCGTTACATTTGAATATTGGCCCAACACTAACACCCAAAGTTGGCCCTCGTTTGGCTACCAATGTTGGTCCAAGTTTATGAGCCCGGATAGGGCCCAACGAAAAAAACGTTACATTTGAATATTGGCCCAACTTTAACATCCAAAGTTGGCCCTCGTTTGGCTGCCAATGTTGGTCCAAGTTTGTGAGCCCGTATAGGGCCAAACGATAAAAGCGTTACATTTGAATATTGGCCCAACTTTAACACCCAAAGTTGGTCCTCGTTTGGCTACCAATGTTGGTCCAAGTTTATGAACCCGGATAGGGCCCAACGAAAAAAACGTTACATTTGAATATTGGCCCAACTTTAACATCCAAAGTTGGCCCTCGTTTGGCTGCCAATGTTGGTCCAAGTTTGTGAGCCCGTATAGGGCCAAACGATAAAAGCGTTACATTTGAATATTGGCCCAACTTTAACACCCAAAGTTGGCCCTCGTTTGGCTACCAATGTTGGTCCAAGTTTATGAGCCCGTATAGGGCCAAACGAAAAAAGTGTTACATTTGAATATTGGCCCAATACGGACAACCAAACTTGGGCCTAAAGTATATCGTGGAAAGTTAACTTGGCCCCTATTAGCGCCAGGAAAAAATTTCTACACGGGTACAATCCTTTCGAGAATCCAGTTTCGGAACTTGAGTAGCTACAGGTACAGAAATGGCTGAAAAGTTGGACATTTCGGTAACTTTACTCGAATCACGTACCCCACGAACAAAACGATTGTTTGATTATGAGGCTCAGTGCGATGAACGACCTAGCGATCCTATGAAGTGGTTGGAAGTTGAATTTTTCAACAAATTATGCGATATATCGGTATCGAGCTTACGCGAACGTTTCGAAACGACTAAAAACGTTTCTGAACCTTTTAGTATTATTCGAAACTCGAACAACTTTTTAAGATTGGATAGAACTGAAATTGCGAATCAATCGAAAGCTGTAGAAAACTTCCTGACTGGAGAAGATGATAACGGTGACGTCAATGGTGAAGAGTTTGCCGAAGAACTGGAATAATTGAAAGCTTACTTCGTAACAGCTGAAATGAAGAACTTGAGTGCACTCATAATTTTGTCGCATATTATTGACAAAGGTCTAACAAGGAAGGTATCCCAGGTCTATCTCTCCGATTTTGATCTAACTCATATATGTTGTAGTCTGCTGGTCATAAATGCCTGGACCTACAATTTTGAGGGGACTGGGCCACTTTTTTTACGGCCCTGGCTGGCCAAGTGACGATCGTCAGAGCAGATCTCGAAAAGACGACACATTCAATTGATAGATTTCAAATGACAGATGGTGATCGAGTTTAATTTTGAGGTTTCGCGATGCGTTCATTCGACGAAAGCGAATATGTGTGACAGCTGAATCGAAAATATTTGACAGGTCGTGGTCAAGTTTAATTTTAAGGTTTCGCGCTGCGTTTATTCGGCAGAAGCTAATATATGTGACAGCTGGGATATATCCGTAATCCATAATATTTAAATCACGAATGTTGAATTGTGAAATTAAAACGTTGAGAAACATGGAAATATATTTCCTTTAAATAGAAGAGTTAATGATAGAAATAAGTCGTTAAAAGAAAAGCTTAATAAGGGATTTGAAATTTATTTAATAAATCTTTTATTTTTTGAAACGACCTTTTCAACCCGTAGCACATTATTCGCTAGTCAGATGCTCGAAATTACTTTTAAATCTCAGGGCAATTTTTTTCCCATACTTGGGAGTTTTTCCCATACTTGCGAAAAATGATTTTTCCCAAGCATGGGAAAATAAATTCGAAATCTCAGGTCAATTTCTTTCGCATACTTGGGAAAAAATAATTTCCCATACCTGGGAAAAAATATTTTCCTCAAGTATGGGAAAAAATTGGCCTGAGATTTAAAAGTGTTTTCGAGCATCTGACTAGCAAAAAGTATGCTACGAGTTGAAAAAGTCGGTACATAAAATAATTCGAGGACGATTCCTAAATTTGGAGTAAAATATAGATTCCCCATACTTGGGAAATTTTTCCCATACTTGCAAAATTTTCCTCATCCATGGGAAAGGATATTTTTCCCCACTGGGGAATTTTTCCCATGCTCTGGAAAAAATATTTTTCCCAAGTATGGGGAAAAAAATGACCTGAGATTCAAAATTATTTTCGATCGTCTGGCTACCAAAAAGTATGCTACGAGTTGAAAAGGTCGTTTAAAAAAATTATTCGAGGACGATTTCCAAATATGAAGTAAAATATAGATTTCCCATACTTGGGAAATTTTTCACATAATTGGGAAACGTTTTCTATTCATGGGAAAAAACATTTTTCTCAAGTAGGAAATTTTGGAGTAAAATATAATTTTCCCATACATGGGAAAAAAATTTTTTCCAAAGTGGGGAATTTTTCTCATACTTGGGGAGAAATATTTTTTCCACGTATGGGAAAACAATTGACCCGAGATTCAAGAGTTTTTTCGAGCATCTGGGTAGCAAAAAGTAGGCTACTAGTTGAAAAGGTTGTTTCAAAAAATGATTCAGGAACGATTTCCAAATTTGGAATATAACATAATTTTCCCATGCTTGGGAAAAATCATTTTTCGCAAGTATGGGAAAAACTCTCAAGTATGGGAAAAAAATTGTCCTGAGATTTAAAAGTATTTTTGAGCATCTGGCTATTATGCTACGAGTTGAAAAGGTCGTTTCAAAATGTGATTCGCTGAAGATTTCAAAATTTGGAGTAAAATATAATTTTCCCATAATATTAAGCTTGGGAAAAAATATTTTTCCCACGTATGGGGAAAAAGTTGGCCTGAGATTTAAAAGTAATTTCGAGCATCTGACTAGCGAAAAATGTGCTACGTGTTGAAAAGATCGTTTCAAAAAATAAAAGATTTATTCAATAAATTTTAAATCCCTTATTAAGCTTTTCTTTTAACGACTCATTTCTATCATTAACTCTTCTAATTAAAGAAAATATATTTCCATGTTTTTCAACGTTTTAATTTCACAATTCAACATTCGTGATTTAAATATTATGGATTACGGATATATCCCAGCTGTCACATATATTATATAGCTTCTGCCGAATAAACGCAGCGCGAAACCTTAAAATTAAACTTGACCACGACCTGTCAAATATTTTCGATATTTCAGCTGTCACACATATTCGCTTTCGTCGAATGAACGCATCGCGAAACCTCAAAATTAAACTCGATCACGATCTGTCATTTGAAATCTATCAATTGAATGTGTCGTCTTTTCGAGATCTGCTCTGGCGATCGTCACTTGGCCAGCCAGGGCCGTAAAAAAAGTGGCCAATTGTTAACGTTTTTTTGTTTTCTCACGATATCATCAAATGCTTAAAAAAAAATCATTGGGAACAAAGACAAGGTAATTTTTCGAATGAAGTTCAATACGTTTCATTGGTATAACTCATCGTTACGAAAATGATAAACCAAAAATTATTAATTTTCGAATATTGAACAATAATGATAGTCGTCGAAAAAGTGTTTAAAGCAGAAGGATTTTTTACACCATGAACATCGAATAACAGCAACGTTTGTGCAGCCTTCGATTTCGCAATGGGCCTTACAAGAATCTCCGAAACTGAAATGAACTGGATTTTCGAATTCTTCTGGTTTTTCATCGATGTATCCAGATTTATACCAAGAGTATTTAAAAAGATTAATGTATCGCGGAGAAGATAACTGATTGTGGACCAAAGATTGCACTTTTATAATGTTATTTCTTGCATGAAGATTGATTTCGTGATTCATCAGGATGGCGCTGTCTGAAAAGCGTCGCACAAAATTTTTCTAAATTCTAAAACCGTATACATCCAGAGGTTGGATTTTTCCTGTTGTCCCTGTTGGTATTAATTTCAGAATAATATTTTCATTTCGGGGTCTAGTTTCCGCTACTACTGCAGGACAATGGCCACTCCATGAATCAATTAATAATACGCTGCTTTGTCCTACATTTGGAAAATATATTTCCGTCAACCAAGTTTCAAAGTGATCTGAAATAAATAAAAAGAAATCAATGCGGCTTAAGGTATTTTTTTTAAATTAAAATGTTAAAAAAAGTAATGTTATATCTATACCTGAAGTAAGTTTTCCAGATTTTGATGCCGCTATATAAATATTAACAGGTCTGAATAAATTTGCTGCTACAACCGGCCCGAACTTGCCACTTTGTTCTTTCAAAACCAAAAAGAGAGGTAATAAAAGTTTTCCTTCAGCTGATATCAGTGGTTGTATTGTGTAACTATGGGTAGTAGATGTAACCGACTGGGCAAGGCACTGTACTTGTTTCTCTCCTTGGACAGCCAATGTTCTTCCTGAATGCATCTCTAGCTGGAATCCGCTGTGATCGGAATTGTACACATTCTGAATTGCAATATTTGCTATATCTTGTTTAACATGAGCCACAAATTCATCTGCCTTCACTTTTAACCGTTCAGCATCTTCTAGAGTTTTCCTAGTGACAAATTTACTGATCTTCCTAGATACGATTCTGTGTGCCTGCTTGAATCGGGTTAGTCATTTTTTTGAAGCTGAAAACCGGAAATCTTCATGGCCTATTTCTCTCTGGGCTTGTAAGGCCCATTTGCGTAAATCATTATCGTGAACAATGAAACCGGCGTTGATTGCTGCTTTAAAATTATTCAACGTAAAATCGCAAATTCTAGCGATTTTTTCTCTGTAAGCGCCACCTTTATTCAATGCATGAGCCCATCGTCGCAGTTGACTTACAGATTTTACTTTTCTAAAATTTCTTCTTACAGTTTCAATGCCTAAATTTTTCTTTTTTCCGCTTCGCCAGAAATCTACAGCTCTTGATTTATAATCATACGACACATCTTCTTCGTCTTCCATACACTCATTTGTAGGTGGCACAGGCTGGACAGGTGAAGTATGCATAATGTCATCTTCTATTATTTGGGCGTTAATATCTTTATATTGTTCGTGAAAATCTAAGGATTCCTCAATCGTCATTTCAACGCCATTAAATTCATTCATCGCGGCCAATAAAATAGCTTCGATGTGCCTTTTTAATTCAATTTCCCTTCCATTTATCGGAGTCTCTTTTATATTTAGCGTTTGGAATACGCCAAGTAAAAGATTGATAACATTTATAGGATTTACTTTTATCTTCAGTATTGCTGAAAAAAATTGTTGTAATTACTATGATAATATTCCTTTTCTTTATAAATGTTGATACGTAAGGGAGTTGGAATCCCAACTTTACCGTGGCTTTGAGAGTTTTTCGAACGTAACCAGTAACCTCCGCATCAGGGGAAAAGACCTTCTCAAAGCTGAAGCTCATAAAAACTTACCTGCGGTCTACCATGTGCCAGGATGGACTGAATGGCTTAGCCGCGATGACTATTGAGCATGAAACTTGCGACGAGTTTGATGTTAGCGATATTATTGCGACTTTTGCTAATAAAAAATCTTGCAGAGTCGCACTCTAAGATCTTATTGTGAGTAGTCCAAAAATTTCAGTGAGGAGGGCCCGATTTTCGAGATCCACCTGGGGCCGGCCGTGAGCTAGTACCGGCGCTGTTGGATATCATTAGTACACTGAAAAAAAAGGTAATGTAACGGCAACAAAATTCGTTTGTTGCCTGCGTTTTGTTACGACCAATATATAATTTTGTTCGTAGGACAAACATTTTGTTGCGACCAATGAATAAAAATAAATCTTTTTGTTGGCAACATCGTCCTAATTTTGTTAATCACATTTCATTGATGCAACCAAAACTGTTTGTTGTTGGAACAAAACATACTTTATTTTGTAATACAAACAAAACTATTGGATTGGGCGAACGATACAATAAGAAGACCGCGACCTATCTGTATATTTGGTTGAGACAATAAAAAAAAAAAGTCGACAACAAAAATGTCGAAATATATGTTGATAATATATTTTTTCGAGCCAACAGTGATATTAAAAAAATCCAAAAAATTAAAAAATCTTTATAAGATGAATGACCTCGTGCAAGACTTACTGAACCAATGGCAGTTTGGCGATTTAATCGACGTCTTCACTAAATTTTAAGTTATACACACTGGCACATATACAGTGGAATTTTACAGCGAGGCTAAGCACGTAAAAGTGCGAGAGAGACAGCCAAAATTTTGAAGACATTTTTCTTCTAAATAACCTTATGAAAACAAAAAAAAAAGCGTCTAACAATCATTCAGATGGGCTCATTTGTTATTTTTCAATCTAACAATTGAAAAAAATGAAGCGATTCGAAAAAATGAGGGGGTCAAAATTTTTGTTTTGAAATACTCTTTCATTTAAGATTATTTTAAAAATCATTCATGTTTTAATTCAATAAGTTTTTTCAATTTTAAGCAAAAAATCGCATTTTCTACATTTTTTGTATCCTTCGATTTTTTTCATTTTTTTTTTTTTTTTCTGAAAAACTTCTATTTATTTAAAGAATTTTAAGCCTAGTCTCGTAGTAGGCAATTCATTCTTTCTATTTAAAAAAATATATTTTGTTGTTTTTTTTTCTCAAATTAAATTAAATTGAATTAAATTAATTCTAAATTTTATCTTTTAATTAATCTTTTAATTTATCTTAATATATCTTAATTATTAATTTATTTTAATTTATCTTATTAAAATTTTATTATTATTTTATTTATCTTATTATTATTTAATTATTTATTTATTTTAATTTATTTTTTCGAATGTTTAGTCTGTAAAGTTTTCCCGAAAGACATTTTTCATAAAATATGAATTTATTGTGCGTGGTAAGAGTGTCATTAGCGATCCACACCACAAAATGTGGCTACTGGAGTGCATGTGATGACTGCTACTGATATTCGCGATACCAGGAACCCACAAATTGGTTCTTGGCTAAAAATTAATGAATTATTTTCCCAAATCCTTCATATTTCCAGAATACTAAGGCCAAGTCATTGTTTCTTGTATATAATGTCAAGCATAAAAAATTTACCGTGTTTATATTTTATAATAAATGTCTTTCAGGTAAATTTTACAGATTTAACAATTGCATTCGAAAGGATACATTTTTGGTCTTTTATCCATACGCTTCGTTCGATTTTTCACCGAATTACAGACATTTTGGAATTACTAATTTAATTTAATTTAATTTAATTTGAGAAAAAAAACAACAAAATATTTTTTTTTAAATAGAAATAATGAACTGCCCACTACGAGACTAGGCTTAAAATTCTTCAAATAAATAACAGTTTTTCATTTAAAAAAATGAAAAAAATCGAAGGATACAAACAATGTAGAAAATGCGATTTTATGCTTAAAATTGAAAAAACTTATTGAATTAAAACATGAATGATTTTTAAAATAATCTTAAACGAAAGAGTATTTCAAAACAAAAATTTTGACCCCCTCATTTTTTCGAATAGCTTCATTTTTCAGGAAGTTATAGTACGTAGCACGTAGCAAATTCGCAACTCCTATGATTGTTCAGTACCGTCTTTGGAGATTGAATCTAGTCGCATGTAGCAATATAAACACACGTAGTAATAAAGTAACACGTAAAACTTAAAGGTACAGAGTACACTTTTTCCACATACGTAGCACGTAACCAACTCATCGGTACTCCTCTGATTGTTCAATACCGTCTTCTCAGATTATGTCTACTCACATATAGCAATATAAACACACGTAGCAAAGTAACACGTAAAACTTACATACGTAGAGCACACTTTTTCCACGCGTAGCACGTAGCAAACTCGAAACTCGTCTGACTGTTCAGTAACGTCTTCGGAGATTATTTCGAGTAAACTCTCTAACAGAGTATATATGCAAGACCCTTTTTTATGAGGTTTGAAGGGACAGCGCGCCTCGAAGTCTGCTGTGGGGGAAGGTGATCTTGCGGTTCTCTTCGACGGAGAACCTCCAACTATTCCCACTCCACCGGGACTCAAGTAGGCACACATGATCCTGGAAAAACTTGGAAAAGAGGGAAGGAACGAAAGCGAGAACGACAAAGACTTTGTCATACATCCAATCCCTGTCCCGACGAAAATGTTTCCAGAGATTTTTTTTTTGTAGTTTATACGTAGTAATTAGTAAAAATTTGTAGTTTCAGTTATCTCTTGTCGCGGATTTTTGATGAGGCAGTATTGTATATTGGCTCAAAATCCTCTGGTTTCACGTGAGCTCTTGTCCACTATAAAGCAACATGTGAAATAAAGAACAGAAAAATATTTTAATATTTAAAAGTTAAAAAAATTAGTTTTTATGAATTTCAACATAGACTATTCGGGACTAAAAAAATCACACGCATCTCCGGTTTTACAAAACGTTTTGTTTCGTCATACAAAACATAGCCACCGAAGGATTGAAGGATATTTCAATTTGGAAATTCCCGAAAATAGCCTTTTTCGAAATTTCAACGTCGTTGAAGCAGTGGTAAAAAATTTTATTGATCCCAGCCCTTCCACGCGAGCTATTCGGTAGTAATAAACTGCATAAATCTCGGAGAAGAGCGAAATCTAAAATAAGGCCCTTTTCTGAACCACCATAATATGCATACTAGTCATCTACAGTCTAGAACGAACACTTTGTTGGTGGAAAATATATGTATGCACACGACGATACATTCTCACTTTGGTGAGAGTGTACGAGTGTGCATGGTCCCTAGATGTAGAATTTGGGTATAAAAGGATAGACGAATAGAAGGTGACGTGCATGAGTATGAGAGAAAAAGATCGGTACGAGTGAAAAAAGTTAGAAAGAATGTGCAGCATGAGTGTACGAGTGTGAGAGGAAATGACTGCAAGCCGTGAATGAGACAAGGAGCTGAAGGCGTATGGTTCAGAGTGGGACAGAGTATATTTATGAGTGCTTGCATGCGGGGGTTTCGGGTTTTCAAAACAGCACCCGCTATTTTTTGACTTTTTTGATTATTCTACGATGCAGTACAATGTATTTTTTTTCGTACGAGTGTTGAAATACATTCGGAAAAGAACGGAGACACGATTTTATTGATTAAAAATAAGTCTTTTAACATGTTTCTCAGTAAAAAAAAAATCGAGCTCGAGCCCCGATCCTGCAGAGTTGAAACCGTGGACTGTATCCACTCTACCAAACTCTACGTTATATAAGCAAGAAAAGTTGAACGAATGTATTCATCGAGCTCGCTTAGGGACGCTTAGCAATTTAGGTCCAACTTCGGTCGATTAAACAAAATAATGTTTACATGTAAACAGTTTTATTAATTAATACGTATTAGCTGAAAAAAAACAACTCAGGAAACATTTTCGTCGGGACACCAGGGATTAGATTCACGATAGAGAAACCAGAGAAACCTCTACTAGATAGGTTGCGAATGGTCCTGGATATAATCGTGTCTGCCGACTTGTTCCATTTTCAAGCCTCGGGATTCCGGTCCAGGCCCCCACAGACCCGGATAGAAAAGCTGTTCACTCTTAGACATGAATTGTTTCAGTATACCTCGACCGGATTGGTTGCTAACGGGCCCGGATAGATTCCCATCCGCTGACTTGTTCGATTTTCAAACTTCGGGATTCCGGTCGAGACCCGGCCATGCCCGTATAGAAAAGGTGTTCCACTGTTAGACGTGAACTATTTCAGTACATCTCGACCGGACAGGTTGAGAACGAGCCCGGATAGAATCCCATCCGCTGACTTGTTCAATTGTCAACCCTCGGGATTCCGGCCGAGACCCGCGCAGACCCGGATAGAAAAGCTGTTGCGCTCTTAGAGGTGAATTATTTCAGTATACCTCGACATGACAGGTTGTGAACAGGCCCGGATACAATCCCATCCGCCGACTAGATAGTATCCCATCCGCCGACTGGATAGAATCCCATCCGACTTGTTCAATTGTCAACCCTCGGGATTCCGGTCGAGACCCGCACAGACCCGGATAGAAAAGCTGTTCCGCTCTTAGAGGCGAATTATTCCGGTATACCTCGACCTGACAGGTTGCGAACGGGCCCGGATAGAATCCCATCCGCTGACTTGTTCAATTGTCAACCCTCGGGATTCCGGTCGAGACCCGCACAGACCTGGATAGAAAAGCTGTTTCGCTCTTAGAGGTGAATTATTTCAGTATACCTCGACCTGACAGGTTGCGAACGGGCCCGGATAGAATCCCATCCGCTGACTTGTTCAATTGTCAACACCCGGTATTCCGGTCGAGACCCACACAGACCCGGATAGGAAAGCTATTTCGGTCTTAGACAAACATAATAATATTTTTCATTGCAGGATAAGATCCAGATAGAAGCGGATAAGAGCCGCTATTACTGGTTCCTATTACCGGATGAAATCCGAGCAGGCCCAGATATATTCCAGAATGAAACAAGTAACCAAATAACGTCCAGATAGGGGCAGAAAGGGAATAAATCGGAACGTATGCGGACTTTTATCCAACTTTTAATACGGTCTTATCAGGACTTATCCGGCATTTTAAGCAGGGAAAGCATCTGCGCGAAAAATCTGCTCGAAGGTTTTTGAGGTTATGTTGATCCTTAGCCTCGCCTCAAACATTCTGTCATGAAATTCTGAACTTTTTTCACGGAAAAAGCTTCCTCTGTGCTCTGTGAGAAAGCATTTTGGAAGTTAATTAGAGAACCACATTTTTTAAATATTTATTAACAATATTATAGCGGAGAGCATTGATTATCCCCATGCACTGTACGATTATTACTGCAACAAAAATGATTTGCTCTGTATGCAAAATATGTTTGTTGCTGCAACAAAATTGCTTTGTTCTACATACATAAAATATAGCGTTTCGAACAGCAATGTTTTGTTGAGCCAACAAAATATATATGTCCGTTCAACAAAATTGTTTGGTTAAGGTAACTAAATCATTCCATAGCGCAATCAAACGTTTGCTTGCGGCAACAAAATGTGTTTAACAAAACGATACCCATGTCGCCAACAAAACGTTTTGTAGATCACATGTTAACAAACGAATTTTGTTGCGCCAACGAAACTTTGGTTGTCACAACCAAACTTTTTTTTGAGTGTAGTATTTACCCGCTAGCTACGCGTGGCTGGCGGTTAACTACGACTGATGATATCCGAACGTCTAAACATTCAGCCGATGGCAAAAAAAATTTTTTTTTAGACTCTATGGACAGAGAAGTTTTGTAAGATAAGAAATAAAAAAAATCCAAGTTCTCCGTTGAGCTTGAACTCACGTGGAGAACTGGGATTTTATTCATTTTTTTCTTTCATAATTGGAAAAACTTTTTTGTACGTAGAGTCGAAAGAAGAATATTTTTTGTCCGCAAAGTCGGTAGAGAAAAAAAATTCCTTTTCTCCGTTGAGTTCAAGCTAAACGGAGAACTGAGATTATTTTATTTCTCATTTTGCAAAACTTTTCTATCCATAGGTCTAAAAATGATTCTTTTTTGTCCGTAGAGTCCGTACAAAAAAAATCTCAGTTCTCCGTTGAGCTTGACCTCAACGAAAAACTGGGATTTTAATAATTTTTTTATTTACTATTCGGCAAAACTTTTTTGTCCATTTCTCCGTTGAGTTCAAGCTAAACGGAGAACTGAGATTATTTTATTTCTCATTTTGCAAAACTTTTCTATCCATAGGTCTAAAAATGATTCTTTTTTGTCCGTAGAGTCCGTACAAAAAAAATCTCAGTTCTCCGTTGAGCTTGACCTCAACGAAAAACTGGGATTTTAATAATTTTTTTATTTACTATTCGGCAAAACTTTTTTGTCCATAGAGTCGAAAGAATAATCTTTTTTGTCCGTAAAATCAGTAGAGAAAAAAATTCCACTTTTCCGTTGAGTTTAAGCTCAACAGAGAACTGGGATTTTTTATTTCTTATTTTGCAAAACTTTTCTGCCAATAGAGTCTTCAGACTCTTCGAAGAACTGGAATTTTTTAAAAATTATTTTCTCAAGACTGTACACAGAAAAAATTATTTAAAACAATTTTTAAAAAAACCCAGTTCTTCTCATGGTCAATGTCTGAAGACTATGGAAAAAAAAGTTTTGAAAAATAAGAAATGAAATGATCCCAGTTCTCCGTTGAGTTCAAGCTCAACGGAGAAGTGAGATTTTTTTTCTCTACGGACCCTTCGAACAAAAAAGATTCCTCTTAGACTCTATCATGCGACTTGTATCATGCGTGCTCTGCGCTCAAAGCGCTTTGCCGTGCCTACTTTTTCGCTTATTCCCCGCTGCCGACCGCGTTTTTGAACTGTCAACTCTATCCTTTTGTCCGAAATATATACTGTCGATGAGAAAACGAGGGTTTCACCATCAGAGTTATGTCTGGCTATCTATCAACGAGTTTAAGACGTGGCTTGCCAAGGTTCCTGGTGACCCATATAAAGCTAAATGTAAAATTTGCAATATCAGTCTTAAGGCAGAAATGACTGTGGTAAAAAATCATATGAAATCACGGAGTCATCAGCAGAAATTTGTATCGGCTCAACCAAAAATGCCTGCATTTTAAAATAAAACTGAAAAAAGTTGCAGATAATTAGGCCTCTCATGAATTGGAAATAAAATTGTGTGCTTTCCTCGTCGATCACAATGTTCCCTACCGAGTGTTCTATCATTTAACACTATTGCTCAAGGAATGTGTGACTGATTCAGGAATCGTGGAAAGAATGCAATTAAAATCAACAAAGGGTGCTGCAATAATAAAAAACGTTATCGGTGATTCTGAAAAGGAAAGCCTGAATCAAAAATTGAAATCAAGTTTCTTCAGTATTCTCATTGAGGAATGTATCGATATTGCTGCAGTTAAAACAATGTGCATTATTGTCAGGTAATTTATGAGTTGTAAATTCAGATACTAACAAACTTCCGGTAAGCGAGAGTGAGAGTCAGTTGCGAGGAGGCATTCGTGATAACACGACGTAAGCGTGTAACGAGTCACACGGGCGACTCGGGGGAGGCGTTGTAAACGTACTAGCGTCGCACAGTGGGACGGAATCCCAAAAAGCTGGCCAAAACCTCGGAAATCAAGGTTTTATTTCGGGTTTCTCTTGTGCGGAATGTGGAGTAGGGGTATCGAGGGTCCCCAAACAACCGGTCTCTAGGCGCAGGTATATTTCTTGTCCCTGCAGGATCAGTTCGAATGTGACCGTTACGCGAGTCTCATCGAAGTACCGAATCTGACGCGCGCCATACACTACAAAAAACCCACAATATAATGGTGAAAAATAACGCAATCGGAAAAGTAAGAATGGATTCTCTTCGTGAAGGTATGTAGAATCTAATACAATTTATAGAATTGCAAAATTGTTACTATGAAAAGAGTTATCCGTTTTGAATTTAGGGAAAAGTAAACTTTCAGGCAGACATAACTTTATCGCTCGTCCTCGCTCCTTCTTTGGAATATTTTTTATTAAATTGCTTATATCCTAACGAAAAAAAAAGCGAGGTTGCCGAACTTGCGCATTTTTGCGCGAACGGAGATATGATTTTTTTTCTGAAGCCGTGCAAATTTTGACGTGGTATTTTGGTACAAGGGGGTTCTCAGGGTCGCTGATTTACATATTTTTTTTTTAACTTCTTTCATTATTAGTTATTTTTTGAGGATGAATAAACATATCTCTTCAATAAATTATTGTGTACCTCGGATAAAACATAGTAAAATATGTTACAATATAGAAGTGTTACAGTATAGTGAGATCTCTTGTTTTCGCTCGCTGTTTATTCTATTCACGGGCTAGTTTCGGCTCCGAAGGATATAATCCCATATTATTCACTGATTTCAGAAACTGCAGACGTTAGAGAAGAATTGACGAGGAAAGAGATATTCCGCATAATTAAGAATTCGATCGCTTCCCAAACTGTGGACGAGGCAGCTCTCGTTCTTGAAGCACACGTCTCGTGCCAATTGGGCTATGCATTCTTCATGACTGAAGAAGTGAAAAAAAATTTCTCTCATGTATTCTACAAACTACGTGATATGTGGAAATAGCCTACCAGAAGGAAGAGAGGTTATTCGAGAAAAATGCGGAATGGTTAAGCATTCAATTCATCTTATCTCAGGACGGATCTTCTCAAAGTACTCCGGAGTCAAAAGCGATCGGGGGTCGACCTTCTACAAGTTTTTCGGATAGTAGTAGCAGATAAAAACGGCGAAAAACGGAAAAACTGCGCAAAGAATATAGTTCAGAAGAACTCGCCTTTGCTACGCAGATGAGCCTCCGTGCAAGCGGTAAGGTTCACGCTGCGCAAGTATTAGAGAACGTTACAATGGGGAGTCCCTCCAAAGCATCATCTTACCTGTCGTCTTCGAACACCGTTAGAGAAAGAACATTGACGCATGGAGAAGCATTGTCGGTCTTTGTAGAAGGTAGATTTTCGAAAAATCAATATTTAGTGGCAAGAGCAGGCTGCAAATTAGCTAATAGTCGAGCTTATCCGCCGTATAATGTACGTTGAGAAGCTAAAAATTCTTGTTATCCACCGATAAAAACAATTACATACACAGAAAAACGAGCAGCCGTAGAACTTCAAGCATTAGTAGACCTTAGAGTGAAACGAATCGTTTTAGCGCAAGAAAATGCAATTCAAAATATATCAAACGTTGATTTGGGTGAAATGACTCTTATTGGTAAGTGGGGTTGTGATGGATCTTCGGGTCAGAGCGAATATAAGCAAAAATTTATCGGTGATGATGGCGCATTTACAGACACGAGTATTTTCTTTACCTCATTAGTTCCACTGCAACTTTCAACTATAAATGAACAAAACGAAAAATATGTTGTCTGGCAAAACCCTGCACCTTCTTCTCCGCGATACTGTGGCAGACGGGAAAGTGTGTAATGCAGTGGCAGACAATGCAGCGACTCAACGCTGCAATCTTTGCAAAGCTACATCAAAAGATTTTAATGACCTCGATTAAATGTTGAAACTTGAAGTTATCGATGATTATTTGAGCTTAGGTCTTTCTTCGTTCCATTGGTGGATACGCTGCTTCGAATGTTGTCTGCACTTATCTTATAAATTAGATATTAAAAAATGCCAAGCGCGAACTCCGAAAGATAAAACGATTGTTCAGAATTGAAAAAAGGCCACTCAGGAATCTTTCGAGAAACATTTAAGCCTTATCGTTGACCAGCCGAAGCCAGGGTTTGGGAGCTCGAATGATGGCAACACTGCTCGTCGCTTTTTCGAAAACGCTACAATTTCAGCCGAAATTACTGGCGTAGACATTCGTTTAATCACAAGATTCCACTCTATTTTACAAGCGATTTCGTCAGGTCGTACAATTGATGCTCCGAGATTTAGAGATTATGCTTGGGAAACTGCGAAATTATTTGTGGAATTGTACTCATGGTATTACATGCCACCATCGATCCATAAACTGCTTATTCATGGTCTGCAAATCATTGCGTCGGCTTCACTGCCAATCAGTCAGATGTCTGAGGAAGCACAGGAAACGTGCCAAATATGTAAAAAAATTTCGCCAGGATTTCTCGCGCAAAAGCAGCCGTTATTTTACAATGCAAGATATATTTGCCGTCTGTTAATTAACTCCGACCCATACATTTCAAGTGTACGAAAACTACCGAGAAAGAAAAAAAACAAATGTCGCTTGCAGCTCTACATTTAACTGTACCCGATGACACGGACACTGAAGACGACACTGACGTGTCCATATATGTCCACTATATATACCAATAGTGAATTTAATGATACTAAATCTGACTAGATTAATACAATGTATATGTAGTGTACGAATAAAAAAAAACACATTTTCTTATCTAATTTTCATGTTCAATTCATTTGTACCTAGTTCCCCGCCGGAATCTTTCTGATTCTTATACATTGCCGATGTAATTACGATTAAAATATTTTTTTTTTGTTTAAAACCTAACATCTTATCCGTGATTAGCGCAATATAAAACCCCCAGCCACAAAATTTTACCGAAAAATAAGAATTTTATAAGATACTCGATCGCCATATTGGATCCGCTATTTTTTTTTGGCCAAAACCGATATTAGATCCGTTATCAGCGACCCCGAAAACCCCCAGGTACAAAATTTTACTGAAAAATAAGAATTTTATAAGATACTCGGTCGCCCTATTGGATCCGCTTTGTTTTTGGCCAAAACTGATATTGGATTCGTTATCAGCGACCCCGAAAACCTTCGAGTAGAACATTTCAAGACCGTTAGACAACGTTTTGAGATTTTGGCCAGCTTTTTGGGCTTTTTGGGAGCCACTGTGCGTCGGTTCCGCCATTTCGTGCGGGGAGCTACGCTTCGCGAGGGACATGCTGGGGTGGGTGTCCCTTGCCGAGCAGTATAGCGATATCTATATTAAATATTCCGAGCGAGCAAAACGTTAGCCGAGCCAAACGTTCGAAAGTGCCTTCAGCAATAGTTTTGTTTTTAATATTCGAGCGAGTCAAACATTCGTCGAGCCCAATGCTCGAAAGTGCCTCCAGCAACATTCTTTATATGTATACCTGTAAAAATATTATGTAATTATTTTCGTCTATGGGACGTCTCATATATTTAATAAATTACTCATTGAAAACTCATTGAAAAAAAAGTATCGAGATAATCTTTCTTTTTTCAATGAGTTGAAAATCGGTGTACACAATTACTCAAAAACTTTTTGACCGATACAGCTCATATTCGACACACGTTTTTATAATACCTACGTCCAATTTATGAACCTAAAACCGACTAATAATTATCGAAATAAACATGTTTTGGGTAGGGTCAAAGTTTGAAATTTTTTCCGAAAAAATGAACTTTTTTATTCTAATGCCTCCCCTTTAGCCAATTATCATTATTTTCCCAATATTATTATTGGTTAATCAAGTGACCACATCTGTATTATACTAATCAATTTTTTTGCGCACACTATAATATGATAATCCTACGAGGTGCTGGTTCGTACACCGCATTCGGCCTCCCTTCTGGACAGCTTCACGGTGACTGGTTACATCTTCGGCATTTTTTCACTTGTTTTGAGCAACAAAAATCTTTTTTAAAACGAGAAATATGTAATAAAAAGAACCTATGACTCTGAAAAGATGTATACATTACTTACCAACTTTTAATCGTCAACTTTTGTAGTAAAAATGTATGAATATCAACTTTGTAGTAAAAAATTACTCTTATTTTGAGCTTTTTTAACCATTCACACAACTCGATTGGTCACAGCTGGCCCCGTCTGAATCAGACTCTAGATTTTTCCTATTCTGTCTTTTATCCCAATCGTTAGCATTTCCAAGGGCGATCCCTGAACGCTGGAAAAAGTGGACTCGGATATGAACTTGCTACATTTGTTCTGGTGTGTATCTGCGAGAACACCTGCGATGAAAAGATTCAGAGATTTATTACGTTTTTTATCCTGCATAATTGTTTTAATTTGTTTGAATCTTTACTAACCTAGCAAGCAGTCGAAAAATACAGTGTCTTTCATTGAAAATTTTCCTCTGGTATTTTTTTTATTGCAGTGTATTTTAAAGCCAATTTACGTGTTAGATATTTCCTCAAAATGTTAAACACGGTTTTGCTGGCTATGAGATCCCAGTTCAAAAATTTAACTAAGGATTTCATCTGAAAAAAATTAGAAATATTACATTTAATTCATCCTGAATACTGAAATCATATCGAACAAAGTAAATGATTTCTACTCAAAAACTCTTTTCGAAAGTCTGTCGCTCAGCAAATTTGCGTTGAATTCATCGAAAGTTTCTTTCTTTGCGTACGGTAAGTCAAAATGGTGTTTTAAAATGAAATTTTTCCTGTATTCCATCTTCGACTTTAGATTTGTGTCGAATTTCTTCTCCTTCGCGTTGATTTGATCTGATTTCTTCTACGTAAACTTTGATACTTTGCAAATCTTCGTATATTTGCCGCAGGAGCTCGGAATCTAAAATTTGAAACAATAACAGAAACGAAAAAAATTCATAAGAAAATTGTATAATTTGTGATCAAGTTAATCGTATGCACTGTTTATACAATTACCAGAGGTAAATTCAGCTCTTGATTTAAGTCCTCGGCTTTTATTGCCTTTTTTGTTAAAATTTGTAAAATTTTATTCAGGGTCACCCGGTCGAGAATTAGGTTGATCTTTCGGGCGGCTTGATTTTGATCTTTTGTCAATGCCTGCAAAAAATAATATATATTATGTATCTGTTACTCAGACCGCAAGGTGCATATTAAACATTAAACTTACAGGATTTTGAATTCCTCTGGCCCGACTTCTCCGACATTGGATTAGAGGGTTTTTCGAGACTTGTAACAGAATTATTGCCGTGGAACGTTTCGTGGCAATCGTACCTTGCGGATAATTAAAGACCGGTATCTCTTGCCGCCTGCACATTACGATTTTCGTGAATGTGGCCCTTGTCTTCGGAATGGGTATAAACGTTATCGATTGACCACAAACTGGTTTCGGGAGTCTACTTGGACTCTAATAGGTGTACTATATGTTTTTGGGGTCGCGGAACACGAATCCGTTCGCAGAATTGTGCCAGCACGTCAGGATTTACAGTAAGTTCAAAAAAATAGCTATAAATCCTAAGTTCTTACGTTTTCTCGGTTCCACATAACCCATAAATATCCCATCTTCGTCCATATTCACCTCTCTGTCTCGCCAAACCCTTAAAACAAAACCTACAAACCCCAAACTCACACACTTATAAACCCTAGTAGATATACAAGGCGGGTTCTGGACCAAATGTCGGCGAGGGGGTAAAGCGGTGCGAGGGGGGAAGCCGAGAGGGGGGATCTGCGGGGGGAATTTCGAAGCTTCTAGAACGTTCTACCATAATAATAATAATAATAATAATAACATTCCAAACGAATGACGTCATCAATAATAGTATCGGATTTCAGAGCTCAGAAATAATGATAATAATAATTCCAAGAAATCCTTGACAAACGAGAGAGATTAATCGGTGGCCGTAGCGCAGTGGTTAGCGCTCCCGCTTGCAAGCCAAAGAGTCCCGGGTTCGAATCCACGGGCGGCACACTTGATTATTTTTCTCGTCGTCTTGGATCGTCACCACTCATTACCCCGTTCGACCATCACAGTTCCTTGCATCTTAGATAACACTCTCCCGAAGTTTCATTCGTATCGCCGGTTTTTTAATTCACTGATGAGCCACCTTAACTACGTAACAACACCAAAAAATCATGGAAACATAAAAAAATGTTGGAGTTATGTGGCGGTAAAAAAATGCTTCTGCTTCACGCATGCGTTGATGGTGAATGTATTCGGCATCGATCTGAGAGTGTGAAAAAAAAAATTGACATATTTATAATAGCATAATAGATGTATCTTCGACCTGAACCAATGAAGGTATTAATTTTTTTTTTTTTTTCTATCGGGGATTTTAATTTTGTGGCTTAATTCTGTACCGGTAATTTTTTTTATTCATTTTTTTTTTTTTTTTGCGTAATTCAATTTTTCATTTTTGTGGTTCACGCTGAAGACATTGATACATAGAACATGCTGTAAAAATTTGAAAGCGATTACGTGGCCCGTTCATGAGTTACAGCATTGACTAACTCAAAAAAATCGAATCGTGGGAAAATGGCTTCAAAGTTTGCGGTACGCATTTAAAGAAAATACACCTTCGGACGTTATAACTCCTGTAATTTCACAAGTTTTGGAAACTTTCAGTTCTGAAAAGTTCGAAATATTCTTAAGGAATCAGGCTCATAGAACAGTGAAAAAAAAATTTTTTTTTTTAAATAAATTTTTCACATATATAAGGCCTTAATGAATTCTTAATTTTGTAAAATTCATAACTTTGTAACGGCTAATCGGATTTAAACGATTAAAAAAAGAATGGTTTTTTTTTTGCCCTTTTCGAAAAAAATATGTCGTCATCAGAGAAAAACTCATTAGGCAGTTTTCGGGGTAATTTTTTGATTTTTATTTCTACGAAAGGGCCACCCAGAATTCCACTCACTATTTTTTTTTCCTGACGGAGGCAATACGCCACTCCACAGGATTTTTTTACGAGGAAAGAGGGCATCAGTAAAAAGTGAAAAATTGTTTTCTGTCAATTTTCTGTTTTCACTTTTCATCTTTATCAATGGTCCGATGACGGCATATTTTTTTTCAAAAAGGGTAAAAAAAACTTTTTTTTTTACCTTTAATCTTTTTGTTGGAATATACCGTTCAAGTTCACGCGCCTAACACTACTAGTCGCCACACAACGGCACTCTGCAATACCAACATCGTACTCACTCGCCCCTATATAACAATCGGAGCACATGTCAATTACAACTCCGTTATACAATAAATACAATTAATTGAACCTCGTGTTACACTTTTACTCTCCTCAATCTCGTGCGCCGTAAAATACAACAGGTTATGGGCCCAGACACGAAGAGTTAACGTGCAGTTTCGACAACGCAAATTACGCGAGAAGCGAGAGCTAACCTCAAAACCAAGAAAAATCTTCGGAGTGTACGCGGCCAGCAAGGGAATTCCGCGATGACTTCAGGAACAATCAATTCTACGAGGATAGAGCTCCTGTCACGAGAAAATTACGACACATGGAGCATGCAAGTGGAAGCACTCCTTATAAAAAATGATACTTGGAGCTACGTCAGCGGGGAGATAGCCAAGCCAACAGTCGCTGCGAGCGATCCGTCAACCGAGGCCGCTTACAAGGTATGGAAACAGGCAGACAGAAAGGCCAAGGCCGATTTAATATTATCGATCAGCCCAGGAGAATTAGCAAATGTAAGACATTGCGAAACATCTAGAGAGATATGGGACAAGCTGCGTTCCATCTACGCCTCGAAGGGCCCTGCGCGCAAGGCAACTTTATTAAAACAACTTACGTTGCAGCGCATGCAAGAAGGCGAAGATGTGAGAGAACACGTAGGAAAGTTCTTTGACGCAGTCGACAAATTACAGGCCATGGAAGTTGAGATAAACAAGGACTTATTAAGCATTATGCTACTTTACAGTCTTCCGGACAGCTTCGAGAACTTCAGATGTGCCATTGAGTCTCGAGACGAGCTGCCGTCAGCGGAGACTCTCAAAATAAAAATTTTGGAAGAAAGCGATGCCAGAAAGCAAAAGACGAAGGATGGAGAGGCGGGAGCCTTACTCGCGAGACAACGAAGATTTCGAGACCAAAAGGATCAGGGACGAGGATCAAAATCTTCGAAGGCCGCCGGGCGTTACCGAACTACTGGAAACGCGGACGCCAGAATCCGTTGCTTCAAATGCAATAGATTCGGTCATAAATCGACGGAATGCTCGTATCAGGCCGAACATACGAGCGAAGAGGATGAAGAAGCAGACGAAGAAGAGGTAGACATCTATTACATCAGCGAGGGAGTCGAAGAAGAAGCTCGAAAACTCGAAGATAAACGCTCGGCCGACAAATGGTGCCTCGACAGCGGATGCACTTCTCACATTTGTCGAGATAAAGCGAAATTCGTGCACCTCGAGCCTGATGACCACACCAAGCTGAATCTCGCCAACACGGCGTCGACAAAAATAGAAGGGAGAGGTAACGTAAGAATTAATACAACAGACGGTAACGAAAGTAGACCCGTACAACTAAACAACGCCCTATTCGTGCACGATTTAAGGTCCAATCTAATGTCCGTGGCGAAGATCACCGACCAAGGCAACGAAGTTGTCTTCTATAAATACGGAGCGGAAATCAACGACAAGAACGGAAACATGAAGATGCAAGCGGAAAGGATCGGAAACCTCTATTACGTCATCGAAACCGAAGAAGAAACACGAAAGACTACCGAAAAAACGGACACGACCGAGCTTTGGCATCAACGATTCGGCCATTTAAACGTCAAGGCACTTCAACAGATGGCACGAGAGGGAAAAGTGAAAGGAATGACACTTTCCCCCCACGGCCAGCCAGACTCCTGCGACATCTGCGCGCTCGGAAAACTCACGGCCAAGCCCTTCAAAACTAGAGAAACCAAGTGCCGAGTGCCCTTGGAAATCGTTCACTCCGATCTCTGTGGCCCGATGAGAACGTTGTCGAAAGGCGGAGCAAAATACTTCGCCACCTTCATCGACGACTTTAGCGGATGGTGCGAAGTATACTTTTTGAAGCAGAAGGACGAAATCTTTCAAGCCTTCAAAACGTACAAAAACATGGTCGAAACGGAAACCGGACATAAACTGAAGGCCTTGCAGACAGACAACGGCCGAGAATATTGCAGTAAGCAATTCGAGGACTTTCTCAAGGACCACGGCATTCAACGTCGACTCTCAGTGCCGTATACACCTCAACAAAACGGAGTCGCCGAACGCCGAAACCGAACTCTGCTCGACATGGCGCGTTGCCAATTAATTCAATCCAACCTGCCATCGTCGTTTTGGGCAGAAGCAGTCGGAACGGCAAACTACATAAGAAACCGATGCTCAAGCCGAGCACTGTCGAACAAAACCTCGTTTGAATTGTGGAAAGGATGGATACCCATCGTCGGTCACATGAGGACTTTCGGCACGAAAGTATACATTCTCGACAAAACACCGACGAAAGGAAAGTTCGAACCACGAGCCAAGGAAGGAATCTTCATGGGTTATCCTCAGTCAGCGAAGGGATATCGCGTGTGGATACCTGACGACAAGAAAATGGTCGTCTCCAGAGACATCAATTTCGTCGGTGAATCAGCGCTCGACCATAACCAACCAAAAATCCAAAAAATCATCATCGACGACGTAAGACCCGAACCGAGCATCGCAGAAACCGAAATCGGTCCGAACCAACCGCTCCAAAACACACTTACGACCGCCGGAAGAGGCCGAGGGAGACCCAGAATCATACGATTGGGAAGCAGAGGTCGACCTCGGAAAGAATATCAACCACATCGAGATGAGGGAAAAGAGAAACCTTCGAACGACGACGGTACCGAGCGCGGGACGAAACGCCTTCCAGAATCACCGCACCAAGAGGCAAGAAAACGAACCAGAAGTGCAGCCCAACTGGAAAACTCTGAAGACGATGACGACGATTACGACCTCGAAGACGAGAACACCGACGATGAAGACGAACAAGAGACCAGTCTCGTCGAGTTCGCGATGAACGCCATGGAAATCACCGTAACCGATGCTCTCCAGGGCCCCGATTCTCGATCGTGGAAGCAGGCCATCGCATCCGAGGTAAAATCCCATCTTAGCTACGACACATGGGAAATAGTCGATCGACCTCGGAGCAGGAACGTCATCGGTAGTAAAACAGTGCTAAAAACGAAGTACAAATCGGACGGCAGCCTTGAGCGAAGAAAAGCGAGAATCGTAGCTCGCGGATTCGCCCAACGACCAGGATACGATTACTTCGAAACCTTCGCCCCAGTGGCGCGACTCGAGTCGGTTCGGCTGCTCACAGCACTCGCCGTGGAACAACAACTTTCACTTCACCAACTGGACATTACGACGGCGTATCTTAACGGGTCCATAAACGAAGAAATCTTCATGGAAACACCAGCAGCCTTGGAACAATCGCTAAAAGATATTTCACAGGAAGCCGATGAAAGCGAAGAAACAAGACAAAAAGCAAAACAAATGTTACGAAAAATCCGAGAAGGCAACAAAGTTTGCCGACTCAAGAAGGCAATTTACGGCCTGAAACAATCCGGTAGACAATGGCACAACCGATTACACGAAGTTTTGACTCAGGAGAAACTCATGGCAACCGGATACGACCCATGCGTCTACCACAGCGACCACCACGACGAAACACTTATAGTGCTAGTCTACGTAGATGACATCCTGATCGCCTCAAACAAAGCGGGTCGAATCAAGGCACTGAAAAAGGCCTTGGCAAAGAATCTCGAGGTGAAAGATCTCGGCCGAGCCAACTACTGCCTCGGAATTGAAATTCGCCAGTATCAGGACACCATCACTCTCAGCCAAGAAAGGTACACCCTACAGCTACTCGATAAATACGGCATGAAGCAATGCAATGCCGTACTCACTCCAGCCGAGCCAGGAAGCTCGCTCAACATCACAGGACAGCCCGTCGACAAGCTACCGACTCCGAGACAATATAAGGAACTGATTGGAGGATTAATGTATCTGGCGGTCGCTACAAGACCAGACATCGCACACACGATCAGCATGTTATCGCAATTTAACGAAAAACCCGAGAAACAACATTGGAAAGCCGCCAAACGAGTCCTCCGCTACCTGCAAGGAACCGCGGAGCATCAGCTGATCTTCAAACGAACGGGACAGCCACTTATCGGATACGTGGATGCAGACTGGGGGAACTGCAAAATCGACAGACGATCTTTCACCGGATACGCGTTCATACTTGGATCGGCGGCCATCAGCTGGAAAGCTCAGAAGCAGAGAACCGTATCACTATCCTCAACGGAAGCTGAATACATAGCCTTGTCCGAAGCCTCGAAAGAGGCCGTTTATCTGAAAGGTTTCATAGAAGCGCTACACTTCAGACACCTTTCCAAGGTCTCGATTAACTGCAACAACCAAGGAGCCATCCAGCTAGCCAACAACCGCATGTACCATCCAAGGACGAAACACATCGACATCCGGCATCATTATGTACGCAAACTCATTGAGAGAGGGGAAGTCAACCTGCGACACATCCCAACACAAGAAATGACTGCGGACGTCTTAACCAAGTCATTAACCAGCCCGAAGCATCGTTTGTGCTCGAAGCTACTCGGCCTCGCGCAACCTCAGAAGAACGGCACCGGCGCTTAACTTGAGAGAGGGTGTTGGAATATACCGTTCAAGTTCACGCGCCTAACACTACTAGTCGCCACACAACGGCACTCTGCAATACCAACATCGTACTCACTCGCCCCTATATAACAATCGGAGCACATGTCAATTACAACTCCGTTATACAATAAATACAATTAATTGAACCTCGTGTTACACTTTTACTCTCCTCAATCTCGTGCGCCGTAAAATACAACACTTTTAAATCCGATCCGATCATCGATGATATCGTGACTATTGAAATGAGGTTATGTGTACACAAAATTCTTTGCTCGTACATAACCCGGATACAAACAGCATATATGCGCCATGTACGTCCATGATATGCGCGGATACAGTATTGTTGGTAAGTCAGTGCTGCCAACTTGTATCACCAAAATTTTCTAGCAGGCAACGCTGCCGCTGTTCCCGAGTGAATTTATTTTTTCAAAATAATTGCCAAACCGATTTCTAAAAAAAATTAAATAATTTTTGTGTGAAGCAATGACGATAATATATTACATTTAAAAAATTATAACATCCCATACGTCACCGAATATAATTTTAATAAGTGTGACGGGAATCTCGCGATTCGCGTCACCTTCGGCCCATCTCACCATCCTCGACGCCGGGAGAGCCGTTGAGCGCCAGGTAATCTTTTTAATTGAACGGCGGGAATTACCAAACCCGCGAAACTTAACCGGAACTTGATAGGGACGTAAACGAAACACAAAAAAGGGAAGCCGGCGTGTTGGATGGCGAGATCGGTGACGGTACACCCGATTCGCTCAGTGTGTAGGTTGTGGAGAGAGGGCGTGGACGGCTGGCTAACTCTCGAGTGCCTTCCAAAAACGTAATCTGAAATAAATGAACTCAACTCGAAAAATAACGTATGGGGCCTTGGTTCAGGCTAGTTTATTAATTCCTCTCACGATAGCTCATAATTTCGATAACTGACAGGAAATCGAACCGCAAGTCCCGATAGCGAATGCGATAGCGAATAGAAAAGGTCGGTAGTGACGGTCACGTCGATACTTAACTAAATTCGAGAACGACACTCAATTCGATACTTAACTAAATTCGATAACGACGATAACCTCGATACTTAAATAAATTCGATAACGACGGTAAAGGCAGTAACGCAAAATAACTGCGGTAACGACGATAAATTCGATGCTTAAATTACTCCGATAACGACGATAAATTCGGAGACGGGAACGTGGACAGAGAGCTCGAAAGTACGACAGCATGACGACAACGACGAAATAATTTCGGTAACTCGAGAACAGAAATTCCTCGCAAACGAGATCACACAAAGGTAGTTCGAGGAAACGGTAGCATAACGGAACGAAACGAGAGCAAATTCGGTAACTGACGATATCGGAGAAGGCGAGAACGTTAAAAAGATAGCTCGAGAGAACCGATAGCGTAGCGAGACGAGAGCAAAAGCGGTAACATGACGGGAGCTTCCCGAGCGGTGAACCGCTCGGATCGAGAGCTAAGCCGAAAGAGAACGAATCGAACAGGTAAATTGATCGAGACGATAACGAGGATAGAGGGGGACGAGTACGCGCACGCGTAACGAGAACTCGTGATCCTCCTCGTCTCCTGACGTCACAACGACTCGAGCGCCTTCTCTCGAAACGTGACTGACCGGCAAATTCAAACGATAACGCGAAACTCAATTGAACGATAACGCGAAACTCGATAAACGAATATTCGTTAACGAATAACGTAGACACGCCGAGATGTTGTGGCGGGTGGATCCTGTTGCTCGCGATGATCGTCCTTCGCGGGGTCCTCTTCTGGTATGGTAAATCGGGGGCCAACTATAACTAATACTACGGTAACGGTGCGATTGGGCAATCCGTGGCGGATGGGGAATCGCGGGCCCATACGCCCACGGCCTTCCATACAGAAACGTAACTCAACCTGCCCTTCTTTACCCATACCTTTTCGCGAAGCGTCGAGAGTCGCACTCGAGCCTTTAGACTCCCACGAATTACTTCCTTCGACACCGAGTATACCGGGTGGCTCATTGTTTCGGCCCCTATCCACGGTAACTCGGTGTCTTACTTCGCGTTGATCCGATAACTACGGGACGATAGCTTTCGATAACTCAAAACCGGAAACTGAACTTACACGCTAATTGCTAAAATTACGATAACTGGTTCGAACTCGTAGAAAACCCTGGTCGGGACGACCTGTGACGCCAAAAACCAGAAAATTGCGTCACATAAGGAATTAAAAAACTTATTTTTTCGTGTTCAGGGATTGGAACACTAACGAAATCTCTGCCCCTTTCATGCCGCGCAACCCCCGCTTACAATACTACCAGAATATCCTTAAATATCATTTTGAACAACTCAGAATACATTATGACGATTTTGTGCCCATAGCAAGCTTCCAATTGTGTATCTAAAACTTCGGATAAAGGATGAAGGGGGGGGGGGGGTACAATGCAGAAAATATAATGCACGCAAGCAAATTATCAATTATTTATTATCATAACAATGGAATCATGCCAAATTTTGCTTCAAAAATACAATAAATCGAACACTTTATACAGAAAAATAAGTACTTCTTCCCGTGGACCGCTTATTATCTAAAAATCGCAATTACTTGAGTACATTCGCGTCGACATATCGGACACTTTTTTGTTGTGGCCTCGCAAATGACCGCGCATTGTTGGCAGCAGCAATTATGCCCACACGGCACAAAGCAGTGCGTCGGAGCACGTAGTTTACACACGGCGCATCGTTCTGAAATATGAAAGCCCATTAGCGTGTGTCATAATTGAATCTGTCAAATATACGTAAGATAATGCGGTATAACTTGATTGTATGTTTTGAAAAAATGGACAGCAATAATAAACATGAAGATTGCCGTCTACTTCCACGCCTCTGAAGACGTAGGCAAAAGCATGCAAATCCACCACCCTAAAGCATAGCGAATGCGTACTCTCAGTTGCATAAATGCAAGCATTCGGCAACGTTCAAGTCTAATACACTAATCGAAACTCATTACAATAATTCGCGCTTATGTTGATCAACTTTTCATAGATATTTTAGTAATCGAATTGAGAAATTATAATTAACTTATGAATTGATGCAAATAAAGTACAGAATAATAAATATAAATCAGCTTGAATTTGATTTTATTGAAACCCCTAAACCATAATGAAAAATAAAGTATGAAGGATGAGGAAAAACTCGTTAGTTCACATCTAAAATATTAAAGTATAATAACGTATCAAATCACAAAAATGCATGAGCTAGTAAAGTTATCATTTTGAATGACATTGTTACGAATCGTGACAACGGATGTGAGTGCGAATTCTACCTTCAATTGTCAACCGTGACTTCAACACTGCCAGGCGCTTTCACACCCTCCGCAAAGTGTGGGCAAAAGCATGCAAATCTGCATTAGCAGATGCGTACTTTCGGCTGCATAAATGCAAGCACAGGCGATATTGAAACCCGATCGATGAATCAAAAGTCGTAACTGCAATTTGCGCTGAGGGTGGTTGGTACGCTATTTGAAACTTGATATTCCCCAACTTTCCGATATATTCTAGCCAACACATCGGTCTTTTCTAGTTACTTTTCATACGGATATACATTTGACAATCCCTTGAGGGTAAAAACATATCAACAACCATTTATTACTGAATCACTAATCTACTACTGTTCTTACTTTACTTAGTTACTTCAAAGAATTATCAACCCCGCCAAGCACAAATTCGAGTCAATTTTCGAGCGTAGCTTGAACACTGCTGCCCGCTTCCACGCTACCGTAAACATGGGCAAAAGCATGCTAATCTAAAAAAGCAGATGCGTACTTTCGGCTGCATAAATGCAAGCATGCAGCAAAGTTCTAGCTCGGTCAATTCATTGAGAGTATTTACTATCATTCGCATTGGTCCCTTTGACGTTATTATGCATCTCGAAGAAAAAATACACGCTTCAAAATATTAAACGTATGATCAATATCAATAGCGAAAATCTTTAGACGACCAGTTCTAAAGCCCAGAAACACAATCAAGTTATGGGATGAGGATTATTTCTATGCGCAACATTGAATTACTCCATGAAGGGTGATCGCAAACAATTGCCATTGAAAGTTCGTGCTTTTCAAGATCAATCCACACTAAAACTTAAGCCCCACTGAATATTTTTGCTCTTGATAAGAGGCCACAAGTCCGTGCTCCGCGGATCGTATTCCGGTCCTTCTACCTGTTCTGGGCTTGTGGGCAACAGTTTAATGTAGAATCCTTGCTATTGAGATCATTTACTAAATCATCTGCTTGGAGACGCAACGCGATTTGTTCTTCGATATTTCTCCCAGTCGAAACTCAATATTTTCACTACATTCGTGCTATCGATACTTGAAGCCACAAGTATTCACTTCGCGGATCGTACTCCGGGCTTTCTTTCTGTCAAAAAACATATGCGTGCATACTCCGTGCGATAGAAGTAAAACTTGTTGGGTAAGCGAGTAAAATAAAATTTTGGGCAGCATTACGATATCTGCGGTCCCTATTTTTGACCACGTGACCTTCATATTACGACAAAAAAAAAACACTTTTTCAAGAGTGACAAAAAGTTGATATTCGGCTCAGGAACGCGGTGCCGAAGTGTCTAAACAGGGAATAAAATAGTACTTTCAATCCCTCTAGCACACATAAACACACACATACACACACGCAAATACACACGAACACGCGAACATGTGAATACGCCAATACACGGACATGCGAACAGGCCAGTACACATGAACATGCGAACACGAACACGCGAATACACACAAACACGCAAATACGCGAATACGCATGAACAGGTGACCATGCGAACACGCGAATACACACGAACACGTGAATACGCACGAACACGTGAACATGCAAACACGCGAATACGCACGAACACGTGAACACGTGAATACACATGAACACGCGAATACACACGAGCACGCGAACACGCGAACATGCGAACACGCGAATGCGCACAGACCCGCGAGTACGTACGAACACGCGATCATGCGAACACGCGAATACACACGAACACGCGAACCCGTGAATACGCACAAACATGCAAACATGCGAATACAGACGAACACGCAAATACACACGAAAACGCGAACAAGCGAATACACATGCACACGCTAATACACACGAACATGCAAACGAGCGAATACACACAAACGCACGAACGCACAAACACAAACATGCAAACACGCAAATACGCACAAACACAACACAACACAACGCACAACATGTGAACACGCGAACACACGAACACGCGAAATTGCGAACAGGCCAATACACATGAACATGCGAACACGCACACGTGAATACACACAAACACGCAAAAACACGAAAACGCGAACACGCACGAACACGCGAATACGCACGGACACGCGAACATGCGAACACGCGAATACACACAAACGCACGAACGCACCAACACGCAAACATGCGAACACGCGCATACGCAGAAACACGCGAATATACACGGAAACGCGAATACGCCCAAACACACAAACATGCGAACACGTGAACATGTGAACACGCGAACACATGAACACGCGAACACATGAACACGCGAAAATGCGAACAGGCTAATACACATGAACATGCGAACACGAACACGCGAATACACATAAACACGCGAATACGCACGAACACGCGAACATGCAAACACGCGAATACTCACAAACATGCGAACACGTGAATACACATGAACACGCAAATAGGCACGAACACGTGAACATGCGAACATGCGAATACACACGAACACGCGACCACACGAACACGCGAACATGCGAACAGGCCAATACACATGAACATGCGAACACGCACACGTGAATACACACAAACACGCAAAAACACGAACACGCGAATACGCACAGACACGCGACCATACAAACACGCGAATACACACAAACACGCGAATATACACGGAAACGCGAATACGCCCAAACACACAATCATGCGAACACGCGAATATACACGGAAACGCGAATACGCCCAAACAAACAATCATGCGAACACGCGAATACGCACGAACACGCAAATACACACGAACACGCAAACATGTGAACACGCGAACACACGAACACGTGAAAATGCGAACAGGCCAATACACATGAACATGCGAACACGAACACGCGAATACACACAAACACGCGAAAACACGAACACGCGAATAGGCACGAACACACGAATATGCGAACACGCGAATACACATAAACACGCGAATACGCACGAACATGCAAACACGCGAATACTCATGAACATGCGAACACATGAATACACATGATCACGCAAATACGCACGAACACGCGAACATGCGAACATGCGAATACACACGAACACGCGAATGCACACAAACGCACCAACACGCAAACATGCAAACACGCGAATACGCACAAACACGCGAATACAAACGGACACACGAATACGCCCGAACACGCAAACATGCGATCACGCGAATACGCACGAACACGCAAATACACACGAACACGCGAACATGTGAACACGCGAACACACGAACATGCAAACATGCGAACAGGCCAATACACGCAAACATCCGAACACGCGCATACGCAAAAGCACGCGAATACGCCTAAACACACAAACATGCGAACATGCGAATACGCACGAACACGCGAACATGTGAACACGCGAACATGTGAACACGCGAACATGTGAACACGCGAACACACGAACATGCGAACAGGTGAATACACATAAACATGCGAACACGAACACACGAATACACACAAACACGCGAAAACACGAACACGCGAATAGGCACGAACACGCGAACATAATAACACTAAATTGGTGCAATTGATACTTAAAGCTACAAGTCTGCGCATCGCGGAACGTACTCCAGTCGTTCTGCCGTCCTTAGCTTGTGGTCAAAAGCTTAACGTTAAATCCTTGCCATCAACTCAATCAAATAAATTCTCTTCTTGGCGACGCAACGCGATTTATTCGTCGTTCATGCTGTCTGTAAGTACTCAATATTTTCATTAAATTCGTACTATCAAAACTTAAGGCTACAAATCTACGCAACGCGGTTTGTTATTCGGTCTTTCTGCCTGTCGAAACTCAATATTTCAGTAAATTGGTGCTATCGATACGTTAAGCTACACTTTAAGCTACTTCTCTTGATATTTGAGACTACAAGTCTACGCTTTGCGGATCAGACTGCGGTCTTTCTGCCTGTCGGATCCTTCGATATTTTAAGTTCATTAGTATTTGCGTGCCCAGCTTGGCTTTGATCTCTCTCCTTGCTCAAACTGTTTGATTTTAAAATGACAGATTGCACATTGGTGTGCATGTTGGTGACCACCCAGTGGCGAATTTATGCATACGCTGACTACGCTGAAGCGTAGGGTGGCAGATTTTTTGGGGCGGCGGAATCGCGATTTTTTTTTTTTTTTTTTTTTTTTTTTTTTTTTTTTTTCAAAACATGGTGAGCGTATGGATGTGGTAGGGATTCAGAACATATTTTATGACTTTATTGAAAAACAAGAACATACAGTTAAACAGTTTTCGAAAGTTTTGTAATGCACAAAGCCCAGATTTAATAACTGAGTGGTTTACGGCGAGATTTTTGAGCTGCGAAATCGTCGATGATGTCTTCATATTCTATGGTCATCATAAGCTCGGCTTCGATGGCCAAGATTGCCAATGAATTGAAACGTTCTTCCTCCATCGATGATCGCAGGTACGTTTTTATGCGCTTTAAAGCGGAGAACGATCGTTCTGCAGAGCAATTTGTCGCGGCCATGCACAACGATATACGCAAAGCAATATCGATGTTAAGGAATACCGACAACAAATTTTGACCTCGTATAAGCGTACAAAGATCCATCAGTTTCAGTTTTTTCTCGGAGCTGTTTTTATCAAGAAACTGGCGAAAGTGTACACATTCAATGGCAAATGCCTCTTCTAGATCTTCGGGGTAATAGTTGTAAAGTTTCGTAGCTTCTTCGTATATCATGCTGTCCGACAAGTGGACAATGTTTCGAAGAAAATCAAAGCGTTTGAAAACGTTTTTATAGGCTGAATGCCGCTTCTCCAATTCAGAGCTGACGCGATCTAATATCGCGTAGAAAGTTTCCACCCTAAACTTTTGTTTTCCGTTCATGATGGCCTCGTTCTCTCTTGATTCAGCGTGTTGCAGCTTTCGTTTCCAGCTTCGTTTACTATCAAATTCGTACTCTTCCGGAACGATGCATTTGGCTTTCTCTATACACACCTCAAACATCTCTTCGCTTCTCAAGCTTTTTACGAAATCGATTAACGAACGATAAAGTTCTACAGCAACTCCTACATCGATATCTACACTTTGTAGCACTTTACTCGTTGCATTAAAGCGATCCAATAGCGTATTCCAGAATACGGCCATGAGCACTGTTTCGAATCGGCCAAGCTGTTTTTTTAACCCAGCAGCTTCGGAACGAGTCGCTGCTTTTTCGTGAACATCTTCAATCATCGTAATCAAAGACTGCAATACACCGTTCCAGTTCTTACACAAACTATCGCAAGCGTCGTGGCGAGATGACCATCGAGTTCCGTCGACTCGTTTTAAAACTTTGGTATTTTTTTTGACGTTTGCTGATAAGAGATCCCAACGCCGAGTAGAGGCAGCGAAGAAAGTGTACAAATTTTGGAGAGTACTGAAAAAAGACGCAGCTTCTTTGACACATTCTGCGGCGGGGGCCCCAACCAAATTCAACGAGTGGGCCGCACAAGGTATATAGTCAGCAAGAGGATTCAATAGTTTTAAACGTGCTTGCAAACCTGTGTAAATACCAGACATGTTGCTAGCGTTATCGTATGATTGTCCTCTGCAGTTGCCTATATCAATTTAAGCAATGTGAGCATAGAAGTTACAGCCGTTTCGAGTTCTTCAGATTTGTGTCCAACGTTTGGTAGAAAACCAAGAAAGCGTTCAACCGGGCTACCATCTTATTTTACATATCTAATAATGAGAGAGAGCTGGTCGATATGAGCTATGTCTGGCGTTGAGTCGACTACGATCGAATAGTACTTGGCTGCTTGTATTTCGCTCACAATCGTATTGTTAACTTTTGATGCGATTAGATTGATAAACTCATTGCATGTCGTTGCAGAGAGATACGAAGTTTTTCCGCTACCGGGATTTCCACACTGTGCTATGTGTGTCGACAGGAACGGGTCAAACTCAGCGATCACTTCCAAGGTCATCATAAAATTTCCGTTTCTCAAAGAATGGAAACGTTCAGACGCCGATCCTCGGAATGGAAGGCCGCGACTAGCAAGGGCTTTTACGACAACGATTACTCTTCTTATGTTACACACGGGTTATTTATCCCGTGGTAACTTATTATTATTATTATTTTATTCGCTGAAGTCAAAGGCCCCGGCGAATGGATTCTCTGTCCTATTTAAGCTGGGTAGCACCTCACCTTGTATATGCTTGTAGTTCGTCATGATCGGATGGGCTGTGATGCAATGAAGGAGTACAGCTGGTTTCGCACGAATGTATTTATTCGAGAACACACATCGATCAGTCACTTTTACAATAATAATTTAAGTTGTTACAAATGTTATACTCTATGATACACTGACGCGCAATGCCGCTAAGGTAATTGGCACGAACAATTATATCACAGAGGTAGTGAAGCGCCGCTAAGGTGTTCCTTCACTTAATGAGTTCTTATACACTTGTCTACAACAAGAGTTTGAGAAGATCACGTCAATCACGCCCGCGAGAACCTAAGTACGCGAACGGACTTGCCGCTAAGGAACGGGATCTCTCGACCGATTGCTAAGAGCGTCGTATTAAGACTGATTTTATAATATGTCGAGAGAACCCTCGTTAGCTTTGGGCGTCCGGCTACAAGGGTCTCGTGAGGGTGGATTGAGAAATCATCGATCGATGTAGGTCTCGATGATTTCGAAACCCATGAGTTGAGAAATCATCGATGGATGGAAATCTCGATGATTTACGAAATCTGGTGATGAAAGGGGTTTACGAAATCTGCAAGGGATGCAAGTATGTGTCATATGCAGTATGCATCATATGTGAACATATGTGATGCAAGGGATCGGATACCAGATCATATGGTAAGGTAGCAAGAGTCCGAGGACGAAAAGAGGAATCTGCTGACGCGCGGTTTGCGCGAGTTTCCAGAGAGTGACTGTCGCAAGAGTCGGCGTACTCTCTGGAATCTGATGACTCTGTTGTGTTGCAATGACCGCAGGTAGCGATACCTCGGTTCGTCACACTTAATACATTTCTCCAATATTCGATTTCGGTCTTAAATTGTGCACAAAGATCGAAGTCGACTCTTCCTTCCACGCGACCGCGCTTTATTAGCGCAATTTGACACTGCAGATGCTCTTTTGAATTTTCGTGCCCGCTCAATACTTTGTTCACGTTACTCCAGTCTCGAAAACCTTCTGAGGCAAGCTGAGAAGTTCCACCAAACAATCGGCACGGTGCGCAAAACAGAGCTTTTTTTATAGGAGAATAAATCAAATATTTCCGCAACTGTTCTTCTCCATTCACTAATTTTCGATAAAATACGCCTTTTGAAAGACATCGATCTTGGTTCCCAAATCGCGTTTTCGACAGCGAGAAATCAGCGTGCAAGTTTTGATTAATTTCCTTCGAAAGTAATTCGTCGATTAAATTATCGTTAATTAGCCATTCCGCAGGATCGTTACTCACCGAGCCTAAGCCTAAACCACTCGTTTCTTCTGTAGTCAATTCTGATAGTGCGATCTCGTTTTTTTGTGACTGTTCTGATGTAGTGCCCGAGCTTTGTCTCGAAGTACTGCAAATGTCACTTTTAGTTGCATTTTCTGCTGGACACTCGAGAACAGACTTGTCAATATTTTTTTCAACAACCTGGGAGGTTGGATAAACTTGGAAAAACGTGTATAGCGTACTCGTCTATTCCAACAACTCATCTTCTTTCTTTTTTTTCTCTTTTCCAATCTTCTTATATTGACTTCCACTTAGTCTTTTTCGACCATCACTCATTTTAATGTATACCCGTACCGACAGCCGGATTTCCAAACAAGGCTAGAATAATTATTGCCTAAATGCAATAAAATAGCACAGTTCGGTCCCCGCTCTGCCAGAGAGTTTCTGCGACTAATGAAAACAATGAGATGCCGGAGATGCGTGATCGACAGGCTAAAACATGCAGTGGAGCGAGACGCGGCGCGATCAGCTAATGCTACAATGTCGATCTTTTCGTAGTACATGTTTGAGTTTCGAAAATAGCCACGCGTTATTACAAAATCCGTACATACGAAAAATCATTACTGAACTGTGAGGCCTGCGCGATATTACGATCGAATGAATTACATTTTATACCGAGAATCCATTACATATACATGTTAAAATCTGCAAGGTTTAGAAAAGCAACGTATCACTCTTCGTTTATTGAGCAAATGTTCCTCACAATGCTGACATACTCTGAATAATATCTACTATGAAAATTGATTCATTCGATAGCACAGACTTAAGCAATTTTCTATGATTTTTCTTTTATATATTCGAAAATTTTTTAATTTGGTATATAATTACGAGATTGCCATTGAAACTCAATAAGCAATTCATAAGCAATGGATAACTGTAATAATAATAATTTTGAATCAGTCTTAGATACATTCTTTGTTTTTATAAAAAGCTTATATCTGATAGACAGCTTTTTTTAAATTAATTTCATAGTTTAATTAATAATTATAGATATAATTATTCATTAAACTATTAAAAAAATGAGTCAATAATTAAAATTGATCTAAAGTTTGAGGGGCGGCAAATTTTTTAAATGCGTAGAGCGGCAAGTATGATAAATCCGCCACTGTGACCACCCCAAGTATTTGAAAGTTCAATGTGCCGAATCGTTATTTCGCCGAAAGTTATATTCACGAACGTAATTTTTACGTAACGTTTTATCAACGAATCGTTTTTTTTAAATCACATTTGCGAATGTCATATTTTTGAAGTATTATTTGGCCGAATCGTTGTTCGAACGAAAGTCACATTAACGAAACTCATTTTCGAGAATCATTTTTTCTCCGAACGTCATTTTTTCGAAATGTCATTTGGGCGAATTTAATTTTACCGAATCGTCATTCTGCCGAAAATCATTTTTTCGGAACATTATCCACCGACTAAGATCGAAGAGTTGTTTTAACGATAGCCAATCGTAAACAAAATCTCAAACATATAATGAATATAAGATCGTCGATAAACAATAAATCAAAATAATTGACATATATTTTCAATTCTAATTTAAATTAGTAAAAATTATTTAAAAAAAAAACGACTGACTCTGGATCATAATTTCGAAAAAACGATTTTCGGCAGAATGACGGTTCGGCAAAATGACATTTCGAAAAAATTATTTCCTACAGTTTTTGGAATTTTTTCTTTTCACTTAGACCAAAGTTATAAAAAACGGTATAACTGGTTAAACAAACTACATGTATTTGACAATTACAACTTTCGGAGCTTGCCGGCATAAGTTAGAATTGAGATAAAAATCTGAAAAAATCAGGGAATTATTTTTCAATTATTCGGAACAGATTTAGAGTTTACGTAAAGAAAATTTATCCGACCCCCAAATGAGGACCACCCTAATTTACATCTGCAGCATTTAATTTCACATTATATTAACTACTAAACCAAGTTACAGTATGGTTAGTCTATTTTCCATCGACAACAGATTTGTAATGATACCTTTGGTGGTCCTTCGCCGCTTATGTCCATACGGTCGAACTTGGGGACTTTCTCCTTGGGCTTTTCTTTGTCGCCTCCTCTTCTTCCTCAAATTTTTTTTCCTGCTAGAATCCGCTGTAAAAATTTAATGAATTAATAATCTCATACACTCGGTCATTCATAATATCTCATGTGAATGATTGCACTACCTCTTAAGTCAGCCGACCCCTGGCAAACAGCTGCAGGAACATCTACATGACAAAATAAATATTACAATCTTAGAAATTAGTTTGTCAACTATTTGAATATTTTTGAAGCAGCGAAAGTGATCATATGCTTCAGTTCGACATGCACATCTGTTTTCTCACCGTTATAGGCAGCTGGAATGAGATAAATCTCCTCGTTACCATTTCTCGGATTGGGCTCCATTCCTTAAATAATAGTATAGTAAATCAGAAAAAACGAATAGAATTTCACGCAACGCTCGGAAAATTCATCGGCAGCAAAAACAAGCGAAGCAACGTGACTCTTTATTTGAATGATGGCGTAAGTAATCTCTAACTCCCTATCACATTATTCGTATCTTAATTTATACCGTTGTCGGGTACAAAGATGACGTCGTCATCTGATTCATCCGCATCTACGAGCCTGCCGATGTCCACGTCGATGCGTTGCTCTGGGTGTACGCCTTGAACAGAAGTACAAGTAATTTATGAAAAAGTCATATCATTGAAGCTTGACACCCAGCTCTGCAACTCAATATCGAAATCCCCTCTCATAATCGCATCATATCTTCATCCTTACCATCGTTGGCCACTTCAATGATGCTGTCTTCGTCACTGAGTTCTTCTGCTTGTACGCCTTGAACAGAAGTACAAGAAATTAATGAAAAAGTCATATCATGGAACCTTGACACCCAGCTCTGCAACTCAATATAAAAATCCCCTCTCATAATCGTATCATATCTTCGTCCTTACCATCGTTAGCGATTTCAACGACGTTCTCCACGTTGATGCGTTCCTCCAATTGTACGACTTAAACAGAAGTGTGAAAAAGTTATGAAAAAGTCATATCATGGAGCCCGGCTCTGCAACTCGATATCAAAATCCCCTCTCTTAATCGCATCGTATCTTCATCCTTACCATCGTTGGCCCCTTCAATGATGCTGTCTTCGCCACTGAGCTCCTCCGGTCGTACACCTTGAACAGAAGTACATGAAATCAATGAAAAAGTCATACCATGGAACCTTGACACCTAGCTCTGAAACTCAATATAAAAATCCCCTCTCATAATCGCATGACATCTTAATCCTTACCATTGTTGGCTACTTCATTGACGTTAACATCGTCGCTGAGTTGTTCCAGATCTATGTATGAAATGAATGTATATGGAATTTAGTAGAATGTACCTAAGCAGATAGTATACATCCACAAAATGCTAGAATCGACCGCTAAATGGAAGGAAATATACCCAGCACGATAGATACCATAGAACAGGAAAACATACATTGCGACTCATCCAAAGCATTGGCTTTGATTATTCGCCTCAGTACTTCATCTTATGCTTGACGAAAAATTAAAAATCATAGGCATAAAGAGAATTAATTACCATCTTCGCCTTCTGACTGAATAGAAATAGATGAGTCCAGATCTGTATTCAGCTGTGGATCGTCTGGATCCTCCAAGTCCAATTCTAAGACAAATGATTTGAATGTTTCAATTTTTGTGAGCCTAAAAATTCTCCACATCATAGTCAAATGTACTGTACTCTAAGAGAAGTTGATAGCAGATTACTAAGAATCCCAGAAAATATCACCAAACCTATGACATTGATAGATTATAACTTACCAGAATTGTATTCTTGAATCTGCGCATCAGCATTTTCATATGGCGCATGGTCAATACGCAGGCCTTGGAACCCAGATAGAAAGTCATGATTATCATGTTGTGCATACAATCGATGAAGGAAATTCCACAGCATATTGACGACATGTTGTGATGCAAAGCCATGGACTCATTTAGTATCGTGAATTTACAAAACATTTTGATCTCAATATGTCGTTTACAAATGCATCATACGCTTAGAAGCACGTCGAACTCATATCGCTGTGCTCAAGTGTCCGCAAATAATATTCGCAGATTTTACGTCATATTGAAGTCATGTGTAGACATTTTGGCGTGTATTCACTATGGTAGCATCAATTGTACTCATGAATTGTACTCAACATGAACGCAATTTCGTGTACGTTTATGAAGACATTTCATGAGCTCATATAGTATTACGAATTTGAGATACATCGTGACTTAAATTTGTCGTTTCAAAATGCATCATCCGCTGACTACAAGATGAACTCATGAGATAGCAAATTTGAATTCGACAATGAATATTTGCAGATTGACGTCATATAGAAGTCATGCAATGATTTTTATTGGTGTATTCACTGGGTTAGCACTGGTAGTAGACATGCTATGCAAGCAATATGACGGCGATATGCACGTTTCTCAGTGATACATTTGATGAGCACAATATGACGGCGATATGCATGTTTCTCAGTGATACATTCGATGAGCGCAATATGACGGCGATATGCTTGTTTTTCAGTGATACATCCCATGAGCGCCATATGACGGCGATATGAGTTCTTTTGCAGTAGCCTTTTTCACCGTCTTACGTGTCGCCACGAGTCCACACGGTCCATTGTCCATAATGGATGGAATGGGTGGGAATGGACAGTGTCCATTCCCACCCATTATTGTCTTGCATCATCGCGTCCACGCATCGTCGCGGTAAACGCGATGAAATATATATATTTCCAAAAGAACAATTATTTGGCGAAAAAAAAGTGGACAAAGTACGCTGGTCAACACATTATTCGATTAACATAATAATAATGATAATAATAATAATCGTCGTCATCATCATCATATAGTAGCAACAATAACAAAATAAACACCAATAATAACAGTAATAACATTAACAATAATAACATCAATAATAATAGTAATAACAATAATAACAGTAATAATAATATTGTGACTTATTTTTGCTATTGTTATTGTTATTATCATTATAAATTTTGTGGTTCTTAGTATTGTAATTATTATTGCTATTATTATTATGACGAGAACCTACACCACCTAAAAGATAAATTTTCTAGACACGATTTTCATTATAATTCACTATCTTTTCTTTTCTGGTGGTAGCTCCTCAACATACAACTGATCAAGTGTTCTCTGGCGTGTCAAATACATCATATGAATTTCCAAGGTTCACAAACAGTCGATAGCCGAGTGGGTAGCGTGTTAGGTAGATAGGTAGGATAGGTAGGAAGGTCGGTAGGTCGCAGGTTCGAGCCCACGTCGAGGAGAAAAAAATTCTCTCGAAAAAACCTTGAAATTTTTTTTTTTTCAGTATAACTCTTCTATGATTTATAACAACGATAAAATATGGATATATTTCATTTTTGTTTATATTTTGCATTAAAAACTGGCCAGAAAAATGGAAAACGGGCCAGGTTCTGGCCAACGCCTATTTTAGCGTCACGCCGTGACGCCAATATGAGCCCCATATGAGCACTACAATTTCCTCACGCCGTGACGTTCATATGAGCTCCATATGAGCACAACATATTACGTCACGCCGTGACGCTTATATGAGTCTAATATGCACTCACTTATTGTTGGATATTGGTGAGCCGATTTTGCTATTGCTCATGAATTCACTGCATGCATACTCGAATGAGAACAACTTTGCTTCATTTGGATGTGTTATTGTGAATCATCATGTGATGCAAATATTACTTGAAGGTGAGCACTCATAAGCGACGCATAGCTGTGAGCCTTCCTGTGTCTCATAGATGATCTACATATGATGCCAATATGAGCTAAATGTTTCTATCTGGGTCCCTTCGCTTGTGGTCAATTCTTTAGTCTTTTTGTCCGGCACGAAAGGTACGGGTGATATGCCCGATCAGGAAGTGTGGTAGGAAAAATCCCGTCACAGTATATATAAATATAGAAAAAATACTGCGATTACAGATATCGTTTTGCTCGTCCCAACCGTGAGTTTATATGATTTACTTATATAACACAATGTTTTCACTAAAGATCGCGATCCCGACTACGAACCAGATATATTCCCAGATAGAAACATTTAGCTCATATTGGCATCATATGTAGATCATCTATGAGACACAGGAAGGCTCACAGCTATGCGTCGCTTATGAGTGCTCACCTTCAAGTAATATTTGCATCACATGATGATTCACAATAACACATCCAAATGAAGCAAAGTTGTTCTCATTCGAGTATGCATGCAGTGAATTCATGAGCACTAGCAAAATCGGCTCACCAATATCCAACAATAAGTGAGTGCATATTAGACTCATATGAGCGTTACGGCGTGACGTAATATGTTGTGCTCATATGGAGCTCATATGAACGTCATGGCGTGAGGAAATTGTAGTGCTCATATGGGGCTCATATTGGCGTCACGGCGTGACGCTAAAATAGGCGTTGGCCAGAACCTGGCCCGTTTTCCATTTTTCTGGCCAGTTTTTAATGCAAAATATAAACAAAAATGAAATATATCCATATTTTATCGTTGTTATAAATCATAGAAGAGTTATACTGAAAAAAAAAAAAAAATTTCAAGGTTTTTTCAAGAGAATTTTTTTCTCCTCGACGTGGGCTCGAACCTGCGACCTACCGACCTTCCTACCTATCCTACCTATCTACCTAACACGCTACCCACTCGGCTATCGACTGTTTGTGAACTTTGGAAATTCATATGATGTATTTGACACGCCAGAGAACACTTGATCAGTTGTATGTTGAGGAGCTACCACCAGAAAAGAAAAGATAGTGAATTATAATGAAAATCGTGTCTAGAAAATTTATCTTTTAGGTGGTGTAGGTTCTCGTCATAATAATAATAGCAATAATAATTACAATACTAAGAACCACAAAATTTATAATGATAATAACAATAACAATAGCAAAAATAAGTCACAATATTATTATTACTATTATTATTGTTATTACTATTATTATTGATGTTATTATTGTTAATGTTATTACTGTTATTATTGGTGTTTATTTTGTTATTGTTGCTACTATATGATGATGATGACGACGATTATTATTATTATCATTATTATTATGTTAATCGAATAATGTGTTGACCAGCGTACTTTGACCACTTTTTTTTCGCCAAATAATTGTTCTTTTGGAAATATATATATTTCATCGCGTTTACCGCGACGATGCGTGGACGCGATGATGCAAGACAATAATGGGTGGGAATGGACACTGTCCATTCCCACCCATTCCATCCATTATGGACAATGGACCGTGTGGACTCGTGGCGACACGTAAGACGGTGAAAAAGGCTACTGCAAAAGAACTCATATCGCCGTCATATGGCGCTCATGGGATGTATCACTGAAAAACAAGCATATCGCCGTCATATTGCGCTCATCGAATGTATCACTGAGAAACATGCATATCGCCGTCATATTGTGCTCATCAAATGTATCACTGAGAAACGTGCATATCGCCGTCATATTGCTTGCATAGCATGTCTACTACCAGTGCTAACCCAGTGAATACACCAATAAAAATCATTGCATGACTTCTATATGACGTCAATCTGCAAATATTCATTGTCGAATTCAAATTTGCTATCTCATGAGTTCATCTTGTAGTCAGCGGATGATGCATTTTGAAACGACAAATTTAAGTCACGATGTATCTCAAATTCGTAATACTATATGAGCTCATGAAATGTCTTCATAAACGTACACGAAATTGCGTTCATGTTGAGTACAATTCATGAGTACAATTGATGCTACCATAGTGAATACACGCCAAAATGTCTACACATGACTTCAATATGACGTAAAATCTGCGAATATTATTTGCGGACACTTGAGCACAGCGATATGAGTTCGACGTGCTTCTAAGCGTATGATGCATTTGTAAACGACATATTGAGATCGAAATGTTTTGTAAATTCACGATACTAAATGAGTCCATGGCTTTGCATCACAACATGTCGTCAATATGCTGTGGAATTTTCTTCATCGATTGTATGCACAACATGATAATCATGACTTTCTATCTGGGGAAAGTTCGAGTCAAAGCGTTGGGCGCCGGGTACAAAGTACCGCCGGTTGTGGACCAACTTTTATTTATTTGCTATGATATGAATCACGGAATTGCATAGGGCACGACCGGACGGGTGAGGCGAGATCGAGGGCAACTCGACTAGCTCAGCTCACCTGAGGGACGAAAAGGTAGAGGGGCAGGGTCAAAGTAGAGTGACAATAATTCGGAACTCAATATTAATACCTCCTTCGAGGATTTATTCAAGATAATGCTTCAATTTCAGGTTCACAATAATTCTTCGGATAGTATCCGATACATTTGCCAGATCCTTCTTTAATTACTAATTTCATAATCGTTCGCCCCCAATAGCGATGACCTAAGACAAAATATGCTATAGTAACGACACGGGTAGACAATAATGCTAAACGAAAATTTACCGAGGTAGTAATAATTAACCGAGGTAACATAATTGCGCTGTAACGAATAAATGAACGAGACAAAGATAGTAAAATTATTGCGACTAAATGACCGAGGTAAAGGTAGTAAGACTATTGCGAATAAATGACCGAGGTAAAGATAGTAAGCCTATTGCGAATAAATGACTGAGATATGAATTGAATATTTGCGTGAATTTACCGAGGTAGTAACAATTAACCGAGGTAATATAATTGCGCTGTAACGAATAAATGAACGAGATAAAGATAGTAAAATTATTGCGACTAAATGACCGAGGTAAAGGTAGTAAGACTATTGCGAATAAATGACCGAGGTAAAGGTAGTAAGACTATTGCGAATAAATGACTGAGATATGAATTGAATATTTGCGTGAATTTACCGAGGTAGTAACAATTAACCGAGGTAATATAATTGCGCTGTAACGAATAAATAAACGAGATAAAGATAGTAAAATTATTGCGACTAAAAGACCGAGGTAAAGGTAGTAAGACTATTGCGAATAAATGACCGAGGTAAAGGTAGTCAGACTATTGCGAATAAATGACCGAGGTAAAGGTAGTAAGACTATTGCGAATAAATGACTAAGATATGAATTGAATATTTGCGTGAATTTACCGAGGTAGTAACAATTAACCGAGGTAATATAATTGCGCTGTAACGAATAAATGAACGAGATAAAGATAGTAAAATTATTGCGACTAAATGACCGAGGTAAAGGTAGTAAGACTATTGCGAATAAATGACCGAGGTAAAGGTAGTAAGACTATTGCGAATAAATGACTGAGATATGGATTGAATATTTGCGTGAATTTACCGAGGTAGTAACAATTAACCGAGGTAGTATAGTACTCAGACGGAATTCTATAAGAGTCGAAATAGGCATCGGAAATACGGAAAAGATGATTACTTATGGCTTACCCGGTACACGAAAAATACGATAAATTATACGAACGAAATAAAGGCAAAATTATTCGACTGATTTGCACGGGACTCTGGCTCTCCGCGCTTGGCGAGTATATGCCGCGAGAGAGAGAAAAGATGAACAAGCGGGGACGCGGCACGCGAGAGCGTGCCATTGTCTCGAGCGCGAGGCCTTGAGCCCGAAAATGGATATGAATAAATGCTCAACATACGAAATAATATTTTACCGATTACATTAATTAATTCAAGTAAATGCGCGAAGTCTAATTAAAATCCTGAATAGTGACGCGCAAACTTAATTACCGCAAGAGCGAAATTTATTGGGCAAAAATACGATAGGTAAAAGATTCAATAAATTCGACACTTAATCGTTCAGACCAGTTCGGAGGAATTCTCTTCTCGCCCATTTTTCTAGTCAAATTCTTTATTCTCAATTACTCAAACTCAATTAAATACTCAAAAAACGATTATTCACGACCACGATCGCGAGACTATCGCTATTGAACGTGGTCGCTACTCTTCAAAATAAAAACAGGATTGATAAGACGAGAAAAGAATTCCGAATATATGGCAGAAATAAGAGTGAGGAGAGTTGGGCTCACCGAGTTCCTTCGCTGTCCGGTACTTGAAGCACCGACCACTACTTCTTGCTCCTCTTTTGACTCCCGAAAAATTACGACTGATCTAATGATCCTCAATAATCGATCCACTTACCTCGGTGGCCCACTCTCTCCTCGATTCACGCGCCCCACTCTCTCGCATCGCCCCGCCGGTGTCTTATCTCCCTACTTTCCTTAATTTTCTCGCTTTCTTCGTTGAGTGAGGTGTGACGGTGACGAAGGGACCACCCCTCCCGCGACCGAAACCGTGTGCGAGCCTCTACTCGCAGCTATGATATGCTGCCCCTCAATCGCCCTCCTCCTGGGATCCCGTGGATGATTACCAGCAACGGGGGAGACCTCCCTCGCGTAATCAAAGCGTCCCTTGATTAGGCGGTGGGCCCACAATAAACGCCACCAGGCAAAACAGCACCGCGTTGCTGGCTCCGTCCCAAAGATCCCCTTAAATGAGGCGCCGAATCTCACGGTCCACGGCGACTCAGGAGGCAGTAGCGGAGGGTGCAGCACCAAGGTTGCGTAGTCAACCGGAGCGGGTGACGCTGTATATTGGTCCAATTCCCAATGTCTCCGTTGGCATCCCTATCTCCCACGAATAATGATGGCGAATATTCGCCTGCGTAATGAGCAAAGTATCGCTCGATCCCTCCTGGGCCAACGATGCACGGCTCGGCCACGAGCGAGACGCCCCCGCGATACGTCACCGCCACTCGCGAGTCCCATGTTATTCGCCACCGGCGAGTGAGCTCGAGAGCGGGACACGGAATTTCGCTCTTTAAGGCAGAAATAACTGCTGGTCTCACGCAAAACTATAAAATTCAATTCCTTTCATTACTTTAACGCAAATTTGCCCAATGAATTATTCGCCAAGCTTCGATGCAGGTAGTAAACTAAAAAAAAAAAAAACAAAACTTATCCTAAAGTGAGTCGAAATTTTCCGGGTTGTCTATCGATGAGCGTCGTCGTAGGGTCGTAAACCCGACCCCATGGTCGACACTACTCCGTGCGGGTGGCGAGGCAAAATGTCACGTCACAATACATATAAGTGTTATTTATTTGGTGATCTGCATTTCATCTAACAGAGTCGTGGTATTCTTTTTCTCCGCATGTATTTGACATTACTGAAAAGCAGTGCCTTAAAGACCGGTGTGCTTTGTGTGAATACTCAAGACTTGCAATTGAATTTATCACATATATTGGGAAACGGCCGTTGTCGTAATTTGTTAAGTAAGTTTTCCATGATTTAAAGTGTGTATAGTGTCTACTAGATCGATAAGATGCTATCTCAATATCAAAAATTTTCTATGTATATCTTACTAAAAACAAGTATTTGAAATATTTGAACAGCGGTCATCAAGAAAATAAAAGCTTTAGGGTAAGACACGATACGCTCATAATCGAAAGAATATCCGAAATAACTTATGAATTGCTTGTTTCTTCAACCCCGCAGAATTACAAGACGAAATTTCGCGTTTTAAATAGAGTATCGTGATCTTTTGTAATGTGTACTCAACAGTTGATGGAATGAATCACTATTATGACAAATACCTACACCACCAGAGTATAGTATGCATAAGACTGATAAAATGATTGAAGGTGCGATATTCATCGGGCTACAGACCTTCTATCCATTTTTGATGATATTTCACCCTGCTCCATAAAAATTTCATTCCAGGAGTTCACCCATCATGTCCCTACTAAATGCTTATAATTTGGTTTACCTAATGGAACTTCAACTCGATTATCATCCATTTCCATCTCATCCTCCGGGATCTCGTCAGGAATCCTGTCCAAATGTTGCATGATTCTACCTTTTAGCATCGCCGTTTGTTCAAAAAATTCTTGGGGGTTGATTTCACCCGAATATAGCAGTTTCCACGCTAATGGCATAAATTGACAGTATTATTCGTGGTCCTGGCTTAAATATTATCGTTTCTGAGTACTTTATGATAAAACAAATGTGTCGTAAAATTTACATATCATCGAGTTGGAAGCGACAAAAGCCTTTAAAAAAAGTGAAAAAAGTGACTTCATTAATCTAATAAAGTGAATGAAAAGTGACTGATCAAAATTACTTGAAACATGTTAATTACCAATCAGTACAGTCCCACTGCATTAAGCAGCAATCTGTTGGCCATTTCGTAGTCTGGGGTATCATTTGTCTAATGTCATACGTATTTTCTTTTATAATTCTTCCAATTTTCATTATCTCGATTTTTTATGCTCTCTAGACATTCTTAAGGCCATTACTAAAAAAAAAAGCTGGAAAAAATAGTTTATTTCGCGATACCTATCATCACCATGAAAAGGGAAACAGCCCATCAGTCTGTCCAACAAACTCCCGTGATCAAGCCGCTTCGGCGATGGCCATCACGGAAGTTTGTTGGACAGACAGACAGACAGACATCCGAACTGACATTTCTCTATAAACCTGTTTTTGAATTCTAGAGGTTCGAAAATGTAAACATTTGTTGAAATAAGAAAAATTTATTTTGACCAAAACCTCTTCCGATATCTCTTCCCCTTCCGATATCCTCCGATACTCTTCCGATACTCTTCCGATACTTCCGATACTCCGATACTCTTCCGACATCACCAAAAGTAATGAGAAGTAAACGTTTACACTTTTCTGATTTTCATCTTCACATGTTTTTTCCGAAATTTTTAGAACTGAGGTTATTACAATTTTTCTATCGATCTCACATATCTTTAGGGCTATTGCGTACAAATAAAGGGCGGTTACGCCTTTCTGCCTCTATCTTTTTCCGTTATTTTATTATATTTATTCATGGGAGGACATATCCGCCTTATATGCGAACTTTTGCCTTCCAATTTTCAATCTCTAAATTCAAATTGATTTATACGTCTTGATCAATTTTGGAGCGAACGGCGAAGAAAAAAATGCCCTTTTGATACTAAAATTGCACTTTGGGCGCATACGGCCTTATGCAACCGGAAACGCGATTGGAAAATGAAATTAAAATTTAGTGGTAGCGCTGAAAAAAGTGATTAATGAGACCATTTGACCGAAAACGTGATACCAAAGTGACTAATAAAAAGGTGGACTAATAGTCCTAATAATAATAAAAATTAATATTAATAACAGATGCGTGCATACTCCGCGCGATAGAAGTGAAACTTGTTGGGTAGGCGTGTTAAAGAAAATTTTGATTCTCTGTTTGACGAGAGAGTAACGTAACCAACCATATGATTAACACGTCAGGGTCACATCATTTTGACAAAAGTTCAATGCGCCGAATCGTTATTTCGCCGAAAGTTATATTCACGAACATAATTTTTCGAAACGTTATATCAACGAATCGTTGTTTTTACAAAAATCACATCTGAAAATGTCATATTTTTAAAATGTTATTTCGCCGAATCGTTGTTCGAACGAAATTCACCAATGTCACGAAAGTTATAATTCGCCGAACGTCATTTTTTCGAAATATCATTTAGCCGAATTCAATTTTACCGAATCGTCACTGAGCCGAAATTTTTTGTTCGAAATGTCATTTTGCCGAACCGTCATTCTGCTGAAAATCATTTTTTCAAAACGTTATCCACTGACTAAGATCGAAGAGTTATTTTAACGATAAAGAATCATGAACAAAATCTCGAACATACACGGAATATAAGATCGTCAATAAACAATGAATCAAAATAATTAACATATATTTTCAATTCAAATATAAATTAGTGAAAATTATTTTTCAAAAAATGACTGAAGGCGGATCATAATTTCTAGAAAGCGATTTTCGGCAGATTGATGGTTCGGCAAAATGACGTTTCGAAAAAATCATTTTCGGAATTCACCAAAAAGACATTTCGAAAAAATGGCTTTCGTTAATGTGACTTTCGTTCGAACAACGATTCGGCGAAGTAACGTTTTTAAAATGTGATTTTCGGCAAAACAACGATTCATTGAATTAACTTTTCGTAAAAATTACGTTCGTGAATATAACTTTCAGTGAAATAACTGTTACGTCCTGACCCTCGATTTTTCTCATCTCGACCAAGAAAAGCGCGGCTTTCCCTTTAACACGTTATTCGAGATAAAATCGGCATTGGCCAGGTTATTGCCCTGTTTTGAGCCTAACCTTGCGGAAAATTGCTCAGGATGGGCGGAGAGTGCATAATTTGGTAACAATGGCAAATTAAAATAAAATCTCACGAGCAAAACTCTTTAATTTTTGCGAGATACAGGGTGTCCAATAGGAAGGTGTGAAAACTAATAAATTGGTATTTTGCAATAAATAAAGGAACCAGATCAGTGGAATTTTTTTTTAATAGAAGAGAGTTGTCATTTTTATTTTATGTCAATTTATTACAAAAAAACGATGTTTCCATAGAAAAAATTATATATGTAAGCAAATACTAAAAAAAAATGTCAAAATCAATGATAAATATTTTCAAAATGTGAGCCATTTGAATCACCACAGTACTCTAATCGCTTTTTAAAACTATTAAAAACGTGTTGTATAGTTTCATTTGAAATGCCATCGACAGTCTTCCTTATTCCTTTGACCAAATCATCTACAGTTTTTGGGTTGTTTTCATAACAGTGATCTTTAATATAACCCCACAAAAAATAATCACAAGGATTGAGATCGGGTGAATAAGGGGGCCATTCCATCCCTGTTCGTGTAAATCGAGGATATCCAAGGCCGATAACTCAATCACAATAAACTTTATTGATGGTTTCGAAAACTTCTTGTGTTCGATGAGGTGCTGCTTCGTCTTGCATAAAGTAATAATTCTTAACGAGATGTTTTTTCTTTGCATAGGGAAAGTATTGTGTCTCCAACATCTCTTTATAGCTCTGTCCGGTAACAGTAGATTCAAAGAAATGCAGGTAGATCCCTTTTATTGAGACAGCTGCCCATACGGATACTTTTACAGGATGAAGAGACGTTGCCACTACGACTTTCGGATTTTCTGAACCCCAAAAGCGATAATTTTGTTTATTAACATAGCCATTTATCCAAAAATGGGCTTCATCGGAGAAAATTATTTGTTTTTCGTTCAATTCTCCATTTTCCAACATTTGACACAATGAGTTGCAGAACTCTTTTCTTGTTTTCATGGCATGTTCAGACAATAATTGATGCGTTGTTATTTTGTAAGGATCCTTACAAAATAACAACGCATCAATCAGTCATTTTTTGAAAATGCATCGATGCATTTTCAAAAAATGACGTAGAATATTGTGCAACGACGATTTGCTTATTTTTAAAGCTTGAGCGGCTTTACGGATTGAAGACTGAGGATTTTGTTCAAAATAGTCTTTAACTGCTTTAATCGTTTCCTCTGTAGTTACCGAGGTGGAAGGGCCTGACAAATATTTTCTACGGTCCTTTAATGTTCCGTACTCTTTAAAATTATCGATTACTCTGCAAACGGAAAAAAAAAAATAGTTACAATCTAAAAAATTTTGAAACATGAGATCTTTAGATCTGATTGTTCATAAACCTTGATATAAAAAATATTCAATTCTTACCTTCTAAGAGTAGTTTCGCTTCTGACTTTTTTACTTCCATACTTCGTACGAAAGCCTCTGAACGCTTCACTATAAATTTTCCCTCTTGAATAATAACATTCAATGAGAAAAACTTTTTCTTAGATAGTTAGCTCACTCATTTTTAAGAAGACTGTCCGCTTTCTACCACAGCTAGAATATAACTGACAGGTCTCAGGTACAAATTACTGAAACGCAGGGTTCCTTACAATGTTAGAGAGGGAGGGGAGATTCGATTAGTTTTCACACATTCCTATTGGACACCCTGTACATCGGAAAAGACTAATAAATTGTAATTCGGCAAAATCGGACAAATAAACTCGTAATATAGAGGGACGAAAATTATATGATCACATTACATAAATTCTGAATGAAACGGGAACTAGACTGTCACTGACGCGGGAGAAAATAAACTACAGGGCCACCCTCAAGATTAACCTCCTGAGGCTTATCCGCGCAAATTGCAAGGACAAACGTAATTATCACGAGGACTAAGATGACCACTGATACAACGACAGCTATTTTAATTGGAAGAGGTCCATGGTCAATAGACAGGACAACTCACACAAACAAAAATCAACAATGAATTTACTCGACCACGACTCGATTGAATTTAATCACTCAAAGAAATTCTTAATTTTTGGAAAATGAATTTAACTCGCACATTTCTCACTGAATTTACGAATATGAGCACTTCCTAGGAGAAAATGAATTCACACGAAAAATAACCCTACAATCGATTGAAATACGAACAGGTTTTTCGGAATAATTTACTGGGAACATTGAAATAATCTAATTGCACAAACAAAAATAAAAATAATTTTAGAGGACGTGAAATAAATCGGACAAAGAATTGAATTTAAACATGAGAAAAATAAAATTGGCAAAATAATTTTGGTCAGACACTTTTCACAAAACTGAAGTTAAATCGACATAACCTTTTCGCAAAACTGAATTTAACACAAAAATCTGAACTTCCATAAAACTAAATTTAACACAACAATCTGAATTTCCATAAAACTGAATTTAACACCAAAAATCTGAATCTAATACAAAAAAAAGGATAACGCGAAAAGGGAAAACAACTGTTACGTCCTGACCCTCGATTTTTCTCATCTCGGCCAAGAAAAGCGCGGCTTTCCCTTTAACACGTTATTCGAGATAAAATTGGCATTGGCCAGGTTATTGCCCTGTTTTGAGCCTAACCTTGCGGAAAATTGCTCAGGATGGGCGGAGAGTGCATAATTTGGTAACAATGGCAAATTAAAATAAAATCTCACGAACAAAACTCTTTAATTTTCGCGAGATACATCGGAAAAAAAACTAATAAATTGTAATTCGGCAAAATCGGACAAATAAACTCGTAATATAAAGGGACAAAATTGTATGATCGCATCAAATAAATTCTGAATAAAACGGGAACTAAACTGTCACTGACGCCGAAGAAAATAAACTACAGGGCCATCCTCAAGATAAGCCTCCTGGGGTTTATCCGCGCAAACTACAAGGACAAACGAAATTATCGCGAGTATTAAAATGACCGCTACTACAACGATAGCTATTTTTAGCTGAAAAGGTCCATGGTCATTTGACAGGACAGCTCACGCAAAGAAACAACACAGAATTTACTCAACCACGACTCGATTGAATTTAATCACTCAAAGAAATCCGAAATTACTTGAAAATGAATTTAACTACGAATAATGCATAAATTTATATTGGAAATGAATATCAAATGATAAACACAAAAAAAAAACACTATTGATCCATTATTTTCCGGAACAAAACATGAATGACTCAAATGAATTCAACTCGCACATATTTCACTGAATTTACGAACATGAGTACTTCCTAGGAGAAAATAAATTCACACGAAGAATAATCCTACTATCGATTGGAACACGAACAGGTTTTTCGGAATGATTTACTCGGAACATTGAAATAATCGAATTGCACAAACAAAAATAAAAATAATTTTAAAGGACGCGAAATAAATTGGACAAAGAATTGAACTTAAACATGAGGAAGATAAAATTGAGAAAATAATTTTGGTCAGACACTTTTCGCAAAACTGAAGTTACATTGACATAACTCTTCACAAAACTGAATTTAACACAAAAATCTGAATTTCCATAAAACACAAAAAATCTGAATCTCCATAAAACTGAATTTAACACAAGAATCTGAACTCCATAAAACTGAATTTAACACCAAAGATCTGAATTTAATACAAAAAAAAAAAAAAAAAAAAAGGATAACGTGAAAAGGGAAAACAACGACGAAAATATTTCATAGACCTCCAACGGTGAGTAACCCGGTAGTTTCGGTTACGGGACTCGAGCCGTCATGGGGTGTCGACCGGGGTCGGAGACACCGCGCAACACGAACGAAGATATACTGACACATGCGAGAAAACGTTTTGAGATACTTACTACTTCGATGATTATGGAAACAGAGCAAGGTGTAAGATCGATAAAATTGAAAGATGTCGACGATGAAACGATTGACCACGAGGTTGAACGTAATGGTAAATTTTTTGGTAGGGCGAAAACAGTGTCCAACAAAAACAAAATGTTCACACAAAAAAAATATATTGCTCTTTAAAACACAATCTCCAGCGAAAGGAATATGAAATGTCTGTTCATAACAAAATAGGAATAAAAATATTGTTCGCAAAAATAAAATTGTTCGCAAAAGTAAAGTTGTTCGGTATTGAAATCGGTTGAATAAAATTAAATAAAATAAACTTGAGATACTGTGTCAAAAATGATGAAAAGTATATAAAGAAAAATAATTGACGCGACGAACAGCGATTCTGCTTAAAAATTTCTCCGGACTTTCTGAACGTTCTGACATACCGCGACTTCAAACTAAGATCTACTCTGGCCTCCGACTGCCAGCGATGCGTTACTTAAAATTTTCTTCCGACTCTGACGAACATACCGCGGGCTCATTACCCGCTCTTATATAGGGATGGCTTAGTTTCGGCGGTGGGGAGGTACGCCCTTAGACGCCTTAGACGCTCCAGGCTCCTCCGCCGCCTCCACCTCGCATCCCCAATGATCTCCTAGAATCTATATAATCGAAAATTTATACTTATGATTAACACGAATTCATCCTGATGATATAATATTCACTCCTGCATTCCTTTATAATAATTATTTCATTATTACCTAATAATCAGAAACCGAATTTTCTCATACATACGCTGTCTTTTCATGAAGATGCTCATTCTGTCTCTCTCATACTTACATATTTCGTATTTACTTTCTCACTCACTCTATCCCTCGTTTTGGAGGTACCACACAGTGGAGGAGTAAGCCCCTCTTCTTCATTCTGGTCACTCTCTCCTTCTCATCCCTCCATGCTTGCATTTGACTTCTCCTACGGGCCACACGTTGACCCGTCATAGGCTCTCGATGTCACACACACATACATACACATCCATTCGTCTTTTCCCATTCGTACTCTCGTTCGGTGACAACTTCTCCTCTGTTTCTCTGTATCTTTCTCGCTCTGGATTTCGTTCGATCTTTTCTCTCATTCCATTCATTCCTATTTCTTTTTAATCATTTACCAGGCGGAGGTTCGGATGCAATGGTGTATGTCATGCTATTTCTTTTGGATTGGAATTAATTATTTCCAATAATTATACGAAAGAAAATTATTTTAGCGTATCCAAACTACTCAAAATTCTCATAATTATTAACCAGTTATTCAGATTCTACATTTGTTACAACAATTGAAAATTCTATCTATGTACTCCGGATCTTGTGCAATTTTATGATTCCGGCTTTATCATTTCTCCTACTTGTCATTACAGGAAAGATCTATCTCATGCTCACGCAACTATCACACAGACATTTGCTCATCAATCTCGTAATTATTATTTTAGGAAAAAGGATTCGTTCACAATTTTCATTTCCACATAAACCTTTATCCATGCATTACGAAATCTCCTGAAATCTTTGAATTTGATCATTTTTAATTAAAAGAAAAACTTTAATTAAATAATGCGCTTGCTACGCTTTTGGAGTCTTTGTTGGATTCGATGCCGAATTTTGGTGTCGCCCCTCCTTCATAGGCGAGAGCTTGGATTCGTATGTTGATGGGACATACGCCTTCCGAATCCCAGGACTTGGGACAAAGCGCTGCTTGCTCTCTTTCTTTGGCTATAGACTCGGCGTTCTCTTCGTGCAGCATAAACATTCAGTGCTCATTAAATTGGAGTCCAATAACAGTGCAAGCATAAACAGATATTCTCAAAAGTTTGTTTAATTTTGGTCGTCGATGATTGGGTGCTTCGTCGAAATCTTTCTTCCATCGAGTCTCCTCGACTCGACCACTGCGTTAATTTATCGATCACGTGCAGAGCTCATGTAGACCGCCCATGAGAATTATCCGATGACTTTTTCCAGACATCGTTCGCAAAAAGTCGTAACAAGGCTAAAACTTCCCATAATTTCGGAGCAAGAAAAAACAAAAACAACAAAGATTCAAAGAAGAATTCTCTTCTCTTCGACCAATTTCGATTCATGGAAATCCCGACCTAGTTTAAAATAAAATTGAACATTTAAATGCAATAATCTATGATCTAACGCCACCTTTACCATCACCGATGACCTGACCCAGGTACCCATGCTCATTCTTGATTTTACATTTTTACATCCGTTCACTCACGTACTTTCGGGAATTTAGTTCATAAAGTCTTCATTCGGGGATAAGGAAAAAGAGGATCACCGGTCACTTAGCTTTAGATGAGGCGTACACGCTCTGTCTCTCCTGCTTTCCTTCTCACACACACCCAAAGAGACCGCCTGTGGTTCTCACGAAGGCAAAGACTTTGCACTTAGCCTGTATTAGTGTCCCATGGACATTGCTTTCCGTTGTGCAAAAGGCCCGCCACTTCTGAGTAATCTGATGCCATGGCCAAAGATTTCTTCAGCATCGACGGATGTTTTTCTTCACGCCCGACGATGGACGTTTTGTTATAAAGAGCTGCGATATCGACGCCGCCATGGCGTCACCTCTCGATAATTTATGCTCACTTGAGACCATATTCGTGTCGACGAAGACAGCCCGAACTATCCGAGTTCTCCAAAGAAAGAAAAAACGTTTCTCTCGTATGACCGGGTCCCTTTCCTCGTATTGAATTTTATTGAGAATTACAAGATATAAGTAATCTCAAATCGATGCAAAAGTCCCGAAAGTCGCGGGACGTAACACAACGACGAAAATATTTCATAGAGCTTCAACGGTGAGTAACCCGGTAGTTTCGGTTACGGGACTCGAGCCGTCATGGGGTGTCGACCGGGGTCGGAGACACCACGCAACACGGACGAAGATATACTGACACATGCGAGAAAACATTTTGAGATACTTACTACTTCGATGATTATGGAAACAGAGCAAAGTGTAAGGCCGACAAAATTGAAAGATGTCGACGATGAAAACGATGCAGAATGAAATGATGGCGCGGTGAAAGTAAATGCTCAGCCGAGATTGATATATAACGGTGAAATCGTTATATTCCGCGTAAGAAAAATATTGGTTCACACAAGAAATGTTTTTTTCTTCCCACAAAAAATAAAATGTTCGTTCACAAAAAAAATAAAATATTCGTTCAAAAAAAGTAAAAGGTTCGTTCATAAAAATAAAATGTTCGTTATCGAAATCCACGGAGATAGTTTGAATAAAATAAAGTAAAACGAAGAAATTGGAGATATTGTGGTCAAACGTTCAAAAGAATGTAAAAGAAAAATGAATTCACGCGACGGACAGCGATTCTGCTTAAAAGTTTCTCCGGACTTTCTGAACGTCCTGACATACCGCGACTGAAAACTAAGATCTACTCTGGCCTCCGACTGCCAGCGATTCGTCTACTTAAAATTTTTCTTCCGACTCTAACGTACCGCGGGCTCATTACCCGGTCTTATATAGGGTCTTCTAGGATGGCTTAGTTTCGGCGGTGGGTAGGTACGCCCTTAGACGCCTTAGACGCTCCAGGCTCCTCCGCCGCCTCCACCTCGCATCCCCGATGATCCCCTGGAATCTATATAATCGAAAATTTATACTTATGATTAACACGAATCTATCCTTATAATATAATATTCACTCCTGCATTCCTTTATAATAATTATTCCATTATTACCTAATAATCAGAAAACGAATTTCTCGTACATACGCTGTCTTTTCATGAAGACGCTCACTCTGTCTCTCTCATACTTACATATTTCGTATTTACTTTCTCACTCACTCCATGCCTTGTTTTCGAAGTTCCACACAGCGGAGGAGACAACCCCTCTTCTTCATTCTGGTCACTCTCTCTCTCTCATTCCTCCATGCTTGCATTTGGCTTCTCCTATGGGCCACGCGTTGACCCGTCATAGCCTCTCGATGTCATACACACATACATACACATCCATTCGTCTTTTCTCATTCGTACTCTCGTTCGGTGACAACTTCTCCTCTGTTTCTCTGTATCTTCCTCGCTCTGGATTTCGTTCGATCTTTCCTCTCATTCTATTCATTCCTATTTCTTTATAATCATTCACCATGCGGAGGTTCGGATGCAATGGTGTATGTCATGCTATTTCTTTTGGATTGGAATTAATTATTTCCAATAATTATACGAAAGAAAATTATTTTAGCGTATCCAAACTACTCAAAATTCTCATAATAATTAAACAGTTATTCAGATTCTACATTTGGGTTTTTTCGTAATTCGTATAGCTTGGATCGGGTATGACAACGTTTTTTTGCAGAAGTTAATACAAAAAAATATTTTTTTATTGAACTTCGTAATGTAATAGGTCATATATTATATTCTTATTGAAAAGGCTGTTTTGAGCAGACAAAAATTCTGTAACCACCAATTTATTTAATTATTTTGTATATAATTATGAAAAGAAAATATACAATTAACCGTTTTTTCGTTCTACCTATTCTTTTTTTTCAAATATTCAATACCTCTTTAAGCTTCGAAAAAAAATATTCAAAAGTCATATGGGTTTTATGCGGCAGAATAAACATTTTGAGCCTCAGTCCAAAGAGCTTTTTTATCGAGTTTTAAGAAAATCATTTGACAGAATAGAAAAACCGAAATTGTATCCCTAAGCTCCAATTCTTTGCATTTTCAAAAAAAAAAAAAAATTACAGAATTAACAGCATAAAAAACAAAAAAATTGAGGCAATTAATTATCGTGTGTTACACAATTTTTTACACCACACTCCGGTATCACTTTGGACTATTTTTAGTAAATAAAATCAAGAAAAACACAGACTCTTCGGATTAAAAAAAAATTATGCACATTTTTGTTCCAATTTTTGACGGTCGAAATTCACTGATAGAATATTTTTTGTCAATGTATACGCGAGATATACCGGGTTAAAGATACGATGAATAATAAATTTGGCTAAACACGTAGTGTAACGGGACAGACTAGGCAGTCTACCGTTACAATATAGCACATTTCGTCATCCATTGTTTATGTCCATATTTGATCAATTTCGCGATTCCCCGAAATCCCAAAATAGAATATCTCCTTCCGAGAAGCCCATGACGTCACCATCGTACCGTATGCAAAAGTCTAGAAGCTTGGCAAAATTGCCCTACTACAAAATCTTCGACCAATCAAATCACGGCGCCGGTTGTTCATGGAAAAGTATTTAAGATCCTGACGAGCAAGCCTCGTCCTCATTTTGATCAACGTTATCGGTGAGCATTATTCGTGTCAAGCGATTTCTTGACATTCTCCATTTACGACGAATTCTCGTCAACTTGCGATATTCACGTCGTGTACCAACTCTCCAAGATTCTCAACGAATTCGTATTTCATTTCTGGCCATCGAGTACTACGAAATCGAACGACATCGCTGCAACGTCATCTATCTCGAAAAGTCTTTTTCAAGACTCTTCGGGATCATCGTCGACTAGTCCTTTTTAGGACTAATCAATTATAATGTACTTGCTTGTCTTTCTCAAGACACAGCGAATCACAACTCTCGTTCATTCGTATTCAATAAAAGATTTCAGGTGATAGGGAGCCTGGTTTGCTTGAAGCCCCCGCACTGCGTCGGGAAGTTGGATAGCTAACCAGGTGTACGTCTCAGAAAACCAAACCTCGAGGTAGGGAACCGGAATCCTTGGAAAAACCCTCAGCACTGTGGCTGAGGGCGGGAACGAGGAAGAAGGTGCATTGCTGAGAAAACCCTACACGAGTGATAAGCTTCACTTATCCTCGTGAAAAATTAACATTAATTCTTGAATCTTTTGACCTTCAGTCCCTATAAAATTGAAATCCTTTTGAGAATCTTCTAAAATCATTTAAATTTAGGCGAGTGGCCCTCCACTCCCAGGACGCTGGTTAAACGCATCAATTTCAGTCAGCCGACAATAAGATATCAATTTTCGAAATATAACGAAAAATTGATTTTGTGTTTCCAATCGCTTCCCGACTGGAAGCACCGTGAAACTTGCGAAAACACACACACACGCGCGTACACACACAAACACCAGCGAACATTCACACGGGCAACCAGGCATAAAAATAGAGAGACGTCGAGTCTCAAAGCACACCGAGTCTCGAAACATTACGTAGTCTCGCGCCACATAACTAGCGACTCGAGACTATAACAACTGACGTATGAACGAGGACAATACGACGATTCGAGTCAGACATACGAACGCCGACTGTTCCTTAACATCTTAGATTCATTTATCCAATATTGCAGTCCCAATTAATCACACCTATTCATCAACCGTTCAATTCCTTATTGCCCAGTTGCCGCTGGATTTAAGTTTTACGCCCCCTAAAGGAGACCTTGCTTCTCAAGGCTCTCTTCTCCTTTAAGTGGCCCACTTTTTACACGCCTATGATGAAGGGTCATGTTATCCCCAGGTCATACATGATCAATGGGAAATAACTATAACTAGCAATCTGAGGCATTTTCGAAAAACCAATAATAATCATCACATTAATTCGGCAAACCTCTTTCCTACACAATACGTCACTGACCTCGGGCCCGTGTCGAACCTTCTGTTCGCCCGGAGTAAACGACGGGACGACAGACGAGTACACAAAACAAAATCACAACATTAAACAAATCAAAGCAAAATCGTGAATTCCTTCAATATAAAAATCGACGAATTTCACGAAACGTTTCAGTAGATGTAATAATTTCGACCTGTAACTATAGAGAAGGCTCTTTACATGATCAAAACGAAGTGAATTGTCGAAGGTCTTCAAAATCACTGACCCCCGACTAACTACTGTCTCACTGGTCATGACTACCCCATATATAAATGTACATCTTTTGTGTATACCCGTGCAGAAATTTGTTAAGGATGGCCTTATGGAACACCAGGCCCTTATAAGGCTTAGCTAGGGATCCATAGAAAGGATTCCTTATTAATATCAAACGGGGGCCTAATCAGGACTTATTGAGGAAGCCTAAATACGATTTTTATTAAGGCCGATCAATGAGGGCCTGATAAGGGTTTATTGAGGAAGCCCAAGTATGGTCCTACTGAGGCAGATAAATGAGGCCCTGATAAGGACTTACTGAGGTAGCCCAAGTATGGTCCTGCTGAGGCTGATCAATTAGGCCCTCATAAGGACTTATTGAGGTAGCCCAAGTATGGTCCTACTGAGACAGATAAATGAGGCCCTGATAAGGACTTATTGAGGAAGCCCAAGTATGGTCCTACTGAGGCAGATAAATGAGGCCCTGCTAAGGACTTATTGAGGCAGCCCAAGTATGGTCTTAATGAGGCTGATCAATGAGGCTCTGATAAGGACTTAATGAGGTAGCCCAAGTATGGTCCTACTGAGGCCGATCAAGGAGGCCCTGATAAAGACTTATTGAGGTAGCCCAAGTATGGTCCTACTGAGGCTGATCAATAAGGCTCTGATGAGGAATTATTAAGGAAGCCCAAGTATGGTCCTACTGAGGCAGATAAATGAGGCCCTGATAAGGACTTATTGAGGAAGCCGAAGTATGGTCCTACTGAGGCAGATAAATGAGGCCCTGATAAGGACTTATTGAGGCAGCCCAAGTATGGTCTTAATGAGGCTGATCAATGAGGCTCTGATAAGGACTTAATGAGGTAGCCCAAGTATGGTCCTACTGAGGCCGATCAAGGAGGCCCTGATAAAGACTTATTGAGGTAGCCCAAGTATGGTCCCACTGAGGCCGATTAATGAGGCCGTGATAAGGACTTATTGAGGAATCCCAAGTTTTGGAATTTATGGTTTCGTTAAGGCCAACAGACGAATGCCTTATTAGGAATTATTGTGGAAGCCCGAGTTTCTCAACTCATGGTCATACTAAGGCCGATCGATGAGGTCCTGATAAGGAAATATTGAGGAAGCCCGAGTTTTAGAACGTATGGTCTCATTAATGCCAACAGACGAGGGCCTTGTTAGAAATTGTGGTGGAAGCCCAAGTTTCTAAATTCATGGTCCTATTAAGGCTGGCCGATGAGGCCCCGACAAGGACTCATTGAGAAAGCCCAAGTTTCGGAATATATGGTCGGGTTAAGGTCTATAGACGAGGGCCTCGTTAGGAAATATTGTGGAAGCCCACGTTTTCAAACTGATGGTCCTATATTACGGCCGATTGATGGGACCCTCATGAGGAATTATTGAAGAAGCCTAAGTTTTGGAATACATGGTCTCGTTCGAGAACCTGGTTTGTTAATTAACAAATTAATTTTTTATTTGCTACAATAATATTTTTTAATTATTTATTTTTTCGTTTAATTTTTGATAAAGTCTTATTTGCTAATGAATAATATTATTTAATTAAAAATATAGAATAACCATTTGTATTACAGAGAAAAACGATACGAGGCAAGAAAATGAGACGTGCAATGGAACCCGCGCGCCGATTTTAACTTTTTTCATATATTTTTCAATATGAATAAATAAACTGGTTCTAATTGACTTTATTTTTCTAATGCTGATTACTTGTTCAATAAATAATCTGGCACCCTAAAGAATTATTTCACCGCTGCGCCAACTGTCGGGAGTGACGCTGTTCATGCTCGTGCACGTTTCTATGGGACCATGCTCTAATACACTCTCCCGAAAGTGCGAATGTGTACTACTCGTGTACATGGATACATAGTTGCGATAGCTATACAGTCCACACCCAGACGAACGCCTGGTTAGAGGAAAATGTATGCATGTGTACATTGTTGTTAAATGTATGTATGTATGCATGTATTGTTGATAGAGTAAAATGTATGTATGTATACAGTGTTGTTAAATGTAAGTATATATGTATTGTTGTTAGAGGGAAATGTATGTATGTATGTATACATGACGACACATTCTCACTTCGGCGAGAGTACGGTCCCCCCGCCAAAATACCTGCAAAGACGCGTAACCTCGTCTCGGCTCAATTTACACTATTCGTATACTTAAGGATGTATCGGACGTACCTTCCCAACCAAAAGTGCACACTGAGAAAAAAATATGTCCCTGATAGCGAGAATTCTGGTTCCCTAAGCCAGAATGTATTTTGAGCCGATAGCGGCGCTATGGAAACTAAACAACTCTTCAAGACATACGTCACTTACTCGAAGAATACGGTATCGCTGAGGGAGCCAAACAAGAAATATCTCCGGCAGCGTTGGCAGTGTATATATCCTGGTCGAATCCTGGTGTATATATAGTCCCGGTATAATACGGGGGTAACGGGGGGCTCTTGTATTACTATACACTACTATACATCCCTATAGCCCGCTCTACGCAGCAATCGTCACAGCCAATAGAATTCTTAGAAAGAGAGAGCAAATGACCTCCATCTCTCTCTCTGTTTAACTCTAGCGGACACTTTTCGAAGGCCTTTGTTCTATGTTGTGTTTTTGGGATCGCGCCCTTAGCCAGAAGTTTTGCCGGGTCGGCCTGAGTATCGCGCTCGTATGGATACGTATACCTGTCACAGCTATACAAAGAATCGTTACTGTATGGGCTAAAAACATTATTTCCAATAACTGGAAGTATCCTGTTTAGAGCCATATGTATTCTTATTGTAGCAAACGTACGAATACTTAAATGTTATGGCTCGTGTAGCGATACGCACTGTTCATGCGACTATTTTAATTGGTACAGTAGTGAACTACTCTCAGCGATATACCGGTCCGCTAGAGAATTGAAACTTTTTTTTCAGTGTGACTTTCGTCGATAATGTTGCATACTTTATGATAAAATAAAAATCGGAAAAAATTCATACACAATAAAGACGATAAGAAGATTAATTTTGAATAATAATAATGCCAAAAAGTTATCAATAAATTTTTTAAACAAAACATTGTTTAACAAATTTTTAGGGAATGTTTTTTTTGTCATGTGAAATAAATTCGTTGATTTTTCTGACTACACATGAATTTTTTTTTAATTTTCTTATCAATTTGAAATTTCGATTTTCGGAAATTTTTAAAGGTTGTAATCACGAAACTATTCGTTCAATGCCCTGAAAACTTCTTAATTGTAATATACAACGTTTTTACGAAAACATATCCAAGATTCACAATTTTTCCATCATTTTTCAAAATTAAAAAATTTTCAAAAATCTAAATTTCAAAATGATATGAAAATTAAAAAAAAATTCATGTGTAGTCAGAAAAATCAAAGAATTCATTTTACATGACAAAAAAAAACATTCCCTAAAAATTTGTTAAACAATGTTTTGTTTAAACAATTTATTTATAACTTTTTGGCATTATTATTGTTCAAGATTAATCTTCTTATCGTCTTTATTGTGGTTGAATTTTTTCCGATTTTTATCTTATCATGAAGTATTTACTTTTGGTTGGGAAGGTACGTCCGATACATCCTTAAAAAATATTAAAGAATATTTATTAACGATTACTGTGTATTATCGGATTTATGCAGTCACGTTGTTCTATCCAGCCTGTTGAGAAACAGCTGTTCATCAGAACTCGTATACTAATGTCATTTAAATACATGAAAGTAATAAGGAACAAATAGCGTAGTGGTAACGTGTCAGTCGCCAGGTAGGTGGTTAGGTAGGTCTCAGGTAAAATCTTAGGTAGGCTCAAAAATACTTTCGACTGGAAAACGTCCGGACTACGAAGCCGGAAACACTCGTAAAAAAAAATAATCTCTAAATTAATAATTTTTTTTTTTAATGATTAATTAAGGATCGAAAGTGCTGAATTCGTTGACTGCGGAGGATCGCGGGTTCAAATCCCGGTCAATAACTTTTTTTTTTTTTTGCAAAATTTACAGGGTTTTAAATAATAATGGAATAACAGTTTTAAATTCATTCATCGATCATTCCTAATTGCTAATTTATAAATAATAAATTATATTTATAGCTGGACGAAATTTTTGCTCGGGTAATTTAATTCGGGCCCCATAAATTTTCCTAACATGGGCCTTTGAAGGCAATCAAATTAGGGCCCGATGAATTTTCCTACCAAGGGCCTCCTGAGGAAGGCCTAAATCAAAATACGGGCTTCTTCAAGGCAATTTAATTCGGGCCCCATAAATTTTCCTAACATGGGCCTTTAAAGGCAATCAAATCAGGGCCCGATGAATTCCTCCTTACGAGGGCCTTACAAACCAACTGTTACATAGCTTCTGAGGCCCCGACTATCTTCCTTATAAGGACCCTATTGGTTAGTGAGGCCAAATAATCAGGGCCCTGTTACGCCCTTAACGAAATTTCTGCACGGGTACATTGTATGTGCATATGGGCATATACATTGAATGAGGCATCTCATATTTAGCAAATATTTTATAATTTTACTGCTAAAAAAATCGAAATACGACCAAATTTACCTCTGTCGTTTAAATTATTTTAAACAAGTGTATAGAAAAAATGAAAAAAAAATTATCCACATACCGTTTATGTTGCCGGATTTTTCGTCAAGCGCGATATAATGGTTTCGAAAATTAAAAACACATTTTTGCCGGGTAGCATGCCAGATTTTATCAGTGACTAATGCTTCCCATATCCCAGGTTGTAAAACTTTCCAACGTCTGCAGGTTATTCGGCTTCTCACGACTCTTTTGTACACGTTTTCCGTAATTAAATTATGGAACTCCTCCTTCGATACGGAAAAAGTGAATTCGATCACCGAATCTTCTTCGCGAGACTCCTCGAAATTACGACTCTCTTCGAACTCACTTGTCACATTATTTGATACCTCAGTTATCGCACTTTCGTCGAACGATTTTTTTGGTATCAGTAAATCTCGTACTTGTGCGTGATTACACGTGACAAATGTGTACAAGGATGATGCTGAAATGAAGGGTGGCACGACAAAACGGTGTAAGTGACAAAAATCGAAAACATATTTTATTTTTTTTTTTATTCAAAAAATGCATACGCACATCCTTGCAAAACGATATGGCTGACAAAAATTTATTTTCGAAGTTATAAAAAGATGGCACGGCAAAACGGTGTAAGTGCCTACTGCGCCATCTTACAGTGTATCTCGCTAACTCTGGCAGTCCGGCGCGCATTGTTGTCAGTGCATTGTCGAAAGCGAAAATAAATGATATATTATTCGATTTTTATACAATCGAACGTTAAAAAAATGCCCGGTTCGCGGGGGAATGAAAAAGAATGGCATCGCAATGTGATAAAGAGAAAAAGGGACACCGGAGAAAGCTGTACCAGCGCGAGCGGAAAGAAAATCGCCAAAAAACAGCCACCTGCACAGGTATAGGTTAGTTTTGTTTATGTTATTGGTTTCCTTTTTTTTCTCGTTATATGGCATTAATAATGCTTTAAGGTTAAATTTCGATTAAATCAGCAATATGTAAATAGTTTGTGAATCTCATTATTCTCGGATTGATCTATACGTAACGATATTAAGATAATATATTCGATACGTCAAAATTTCACAACGCTATTCGGTTTTACTCGTACAGGTTGAGTGCAAATGCGCTTTCTCGTGTCGTGCAGTGGCAGCAGACTGTTATTTTCGATTGTGGGAGCAATTTTACAGTCTCGGTAATTACGAAAAACAACAAAATTTTCTCCGTGGCTGCATTCGCCCGATGCGTATCCAGAGGCGCCGTAATGGCACATACGATGTCCCTTGTAAGAGCCAACGGCAACATACATTCGCTTATTTCATACCATTGCCTAACGGAGGTGAGGTGAAGGTGTGCAGAAAAACCTTTTGCGATACTTTTGCAATTGGCGCAGGACGCGTACTTACGTTGGGCCAAAAAATGGTTCACGGCATCATAGACCTCTCCGAAAATCGTGGTGGCCCAAGAAAGGTGGAAGAACGTTCGGAATGGATACATAAAATGAAAGAACACATTGCATCATTCCCGAAAGAAAAAGGGCACTATAATCGTAACGATTCGCCACATATAGAGTACCTGTCGGAGGACTTGAATATCAGCAAAATGCATCGGTGCTTTCAAACTAAGCATGAGACAAACCGGAAGAGTCCACCAGTGAGCCGCAGATGGTACCACAACGTCTTTCGAAAGTATTTCAGACTACCCTACTGAAAAAGTTCATGTGATATATCATGTGGAAAAGTACATGATAAATCACATAATAAATTGTATGAAGTTATGACCGATATCAGTGCACAATTTATTGTGTACTTTATTTTGTAATTTGTTACATGATTTAATGTAAAGTTCGAATTCACATCATTTAGTATGTAATTTATCATATGATTTCTCATATGGTCAGGGTTTATATCGGAGAAAAAAAATGAGGACTTCGTGCGGGATCGAACCCACGTCCGTCAGATTCTGAAGCAGCCTCGCTACCGCCTGGGCTATGCCGCTTGTTTATATAAGTTAACAGTTTGACGAACATGAAGTCCACAGATGACCGGAATTTATTTCATTTTCTCTCACCGAGTTTAGCTTTATTTTAATCCAACTATGATTTGTATGTAATAATAGCGTGACCGAGGTGGTAGCGAGACTGCTGCAGGATCTGACGGACGATCCTGAAAGATCCTGAAGGATCCTGAAAGATCCTGAAGGATCGTCCGTCAGATCCTGAAGCAGTCTCGCTACCACCTCGGCTACGCTATTTATTACATACAAATCATATTCGGATTAAAATAAAGCTAAACTCCGTGAGAGAAAATGAAATAAATTCCGGTCATATGTGGACTTCATGTTCGTCAAACTGTTAACTTATATAAACAAGCGGTGTAGCCCAGGCGGTAGCGAGGCTGCTTCAGAATCTGACGGACGTGGGTTCGATCCCGCACGAAGTCCTCATTTTTTTTCTCCGATATAAACCCTGACCATATGAGAAATCATATGATAAATTACATAATAAATTATGTGAATTCGAACTATACAATAAATCATGTAACAAATCACAAAATAAAGTACACAATAAATTGTGCACTGATATCGGTCATAACTTCATACAATTTATTATGTGATTTATCATGTACTTTTCTACATGTTATATCACATGAACTTTTTCAGTAGGGTATCGTTCAGAAAACCGAGAACGGTCACATGTATGACGTGCGATGAACTTAAGACCACTGACGATGCTGCGAGTGATGAACAATCTAAACTGTCTGCTAAACGTGCTCTACGTGAACATCACGATCTCGTCGAAGTAATCTACGAGTATACAATATAATAAATAATGGATTGACTAGGCTAGGTAGTTTTTTACACCGACTCCCCTGAGGGTTACGTGTTCCCGTTGGTTTTCTCTCGTATCCGTTTGTCCCCGGTTTGATTCCCGCTACCGGAGCTCGTCGCGCACCCGCTAGGTGTCAGCACTTTGGGACAGAGGCAGTCGTAGTTTGTACGTCCTGCTTATGGAGCTACGTCCAAGCCCGCTGTGCTTTCATCTGCCGTGCTACGGCATCGGGGATCGAACCCGAGACATCTTCGCAGCCTTTCGATCACCACACCAAGGTGCTGATTTCCTTTGGACCTACATTTATCAGATGGGTTACGAACCTCCGGGGTTGCAGAAACAGCGCTTAAAAATTTTTTCCATCGGTGCCGGCGGCGGGAACGTTACCACCGCGCTACTGCTCCCCGCTTAATGTATCGACTGAATACAACTAAAATAATTTAGATACTCAACCTGTCCTAATCGAGTTTTACACATTTCATTGTTTACATTATTGTGTAACGTATTTGCCAGGAGAGTCAAAGAATGCTGAAGTGCGATACGAGGGATATCGAGAAGTATGTTGCTTGCTTTGATTTTCAACAGCAAATCAGTCTTCCTACGCTAACATATTCCAGAATCTTTTATAGCCGTCAACTTAGCTGCTATAATCTTGGAATCCACGACGAACATAGACGTAAAGGCTTTATGTGCTTATGCACCGAAGTTTGCGGAGGTCGTGGTTCCACTGAAATTGCGACGGCTGTATACGATTATCTTTCAAAAGAAGTTTCCACCCATACGCGACAATTGGTATTGTGGAGCGATAATTGTGGTGGCCAAAACAAAAACCAGTTCCTTATTGCGATGTGCCTGTGCCTGATTGCGAAAGGATACTTTGATGAAGTCACCCATAAGTTCTTGGTGAAAGGTCATACATACATGTCGTGTGATAGAGATTTCGGGTTGATAGAAAAAGTAAAGAAGAGGACCAAGCTATTCACGTTGAAGGACGTAGCTCAAATGATCGGTGAATCAGCGCATAAAAATCCTTTTGAAATGATGCTAATGAAAGATTTCATCGATTGGAAAGCCGTTGCTGCCTACGCTTTCAAATCGACGAAGAATTTGCAAATCAGTCAAGCAGTCCAAATCAAAATGTCCAAAGAAAACAACGGGGAAGTCTCGTTGCTACGGCTATCTCGTGGCTACGGCGAAACGTGGACGCGTCACCAAATCTTTAAAAAAGTTATGTGTTTGTATGGTAACATATGATAGAAAATCATTTCCAAATTTTTGCATGCCCTTATTCTTTTTACAGGCGTGACATTAAACGGTTTAGCGAACTTTGAACTAACTCGAAGCCCCACGAGTTCAGGACTGAGTAGTGAGAAAAAGAAAGATCTAACTGATATGCTTCGTTTCATGCCACCGCAGGCAAGACTATATTATGAGGACTTACTTAAAAATTGAAAAACCGTACTTTAAAATTCAAATATAGTATATATGTACGAAAAATCTAAAGATTAAAATTGTTTCATTCATTTCCAACTAATAATTCAATAAAATTTCATGATTTTGTCAGCAAATCATGTTTATTTTGGCACTTACACCGTTTCCAATCCCTCCCTAGTCCGCCATTTTGCTCCGGAATATTTTAAAATGTCTAAAAATTAGAAAACCTATAATCAGTTCTTATTCGTTAAGGTTCAAGCTTTCGATTTATATCCGTTTCGTAATTTTAATATCGTAGTTGCGCGTTTAACGGCATCCAGAGTAAAAAAAAAAGTGGCACAAACCGCGGACTTACACTAGCACGGAAAAAATCGATTTTCATGATTAATTAGCTCAAAGACGGATTGCTATATTGAATCGGAGTTTTGGCCATTTAAAAGAGCTTGAAAAACTCAAAAAAGTACTTTTTAATTTTTTTTCTAAATTGATGAATCGAATTTTCGGACAGTTTTTTTGCTCTCCTGTAAAATCATAATGTTGGCACTTACACCGTTTTGCCGTGCCACCCTTCAAATATCGCCTGATAATTCATTTGATATCACTTGCCAAATCGGATTCAACTTCGATACTATTTTTCCGTTCTCGTGGAGAATTGAATCCTTGTACTTCAAGATAACTTTTTTCACCTTTTCTTTGTCTCCGCGCGCCGGCCGACCACGTGTTGGTGCCATCGTCGATACATGCGTTTGCATGGACGAAAACGCAACTACTACCAGCTACTAGCCACTGCGAAAAACTACAGTAAAGAGCGCTATCGTGTTTTTCCAAAAGGTCGAAGCTCAGTACGATGTGTGACTATATGTCATTTAGTCCGCTACACGCCACGCGAGTTTTGATCGGATGGACCGTCAGATGGCACATGCAGTAACGTCCTTTGATCGTCACCATACGGCCCGGGTAGAAACATATGGAATATTTCATGCCAATTGTAGCAGTGTTCGACCGTGGGCCCTTTCGTTTGGTTCATTCGTTTTCATATCATTCTCGTAATTTTTAGCATCAAAGGAACTCCCAAATGTTCAAACCATAATAATGCAAAAATTTAATAATAAACAGTTAAAAAAAATTGTCAACTGAATATTCAGATTTTTTTTGGTTGTAGTTCCGAAAGGGAATTGTCACCCCGAATTGTCAAAAACGTAGATTTTTATGTTTTAAGGATGTTCGGACGTACCTTCCCAACCAAAAGTGACTTTCGTTGACAGTATTGCATACTTTATGATAAGATAAAAATCGGAAAAAATTCGACCACAATAAAGACGATAAGAAGATTAATCATGAATAATAACAATGCCAAAAAGTTTTCAATAATTTGTTTAAACAAAACATTGTTTAACAAATTTTTAGGGAAAGTTTTTTTTTTACACGTGAAATGAATTCGTTGATTTTTATGACTACACATTAATTGTTTCAAAATTTTCTTATCATTTTGAAATTTCGGTTTTCGAAAATTTTTTAATTTTGAAAAATGAAGGAAAAATCGTGAATTTTGGATATGTTTTGGTAAAAACGTTGTATATTACAATTAAAAAGTTTCCAGAGCATTGAAGGAATAGTTTCGTAAATACAACCTTTACAAATTTCCGAAAACCGAAATTTCAAAATGATAAGAAAATTACAAAAAAATTCATGTGTAGTCAGAAAAATCAACGAATTAATTTCACGGGACAAAAAAAACATTCCCTAAAAATTTGTTAAACAATGTTTTGTTTAAACAATGTATTGATAACTTTTGGGCATTATTATTATTAAAGTTCTTATCGTCTTTATTGTGGTTGAATTTTTTCCGATTTTTATCTTATCATGAAGTATGCAATATTGTCGACGAAAGTCACTTTTGATTGGGAAGGTACGTCCGGTACATCCTTAGGCTATTTATTTAAACTATCGATAGTCCATGACGTGATTTATACGCTTTTCGTTTTATAGACCAATGTTTCCATGGGCTATTTTTTTCATGGGTTATTTTTTCCGTGCACTATTTTTTCCGTGGGTTATTTTTTATCGGCTATTTATTCGAGGGCTGTTTTTTCCTGAGCTGCTTTTTTCTAGATCCGCAGTGGCCACGATCGACAAAGACACCACCATAAGAGCCTCTATCTCGTATCCTTCTCTAGATCTATTCAGCTAGCACCCCCAGAACGTCGAACAAATTTTTTGAGTACATGGAAATTATAGGCTTTTTATGATGTGTGTGAACTTGACCCAGCACTTTTAGAAATTAATATTTTCAAAAATTGTGCTGAATTGTGCTCCTTTTGTGCTTACTTGTGCCGTAATGAGTTTCGAAAAAAAGGAAAAAAAAAATAGAAAAAATGCATTACTTGTGCTGAGTTGTGTTGGGCAAGGGCTCAAACTTGTCGCTATGACAAAACTCGCTCCGGACTACCCTTACCCTTTTAACAACGAATAATCTCCTGAGCGGCGACCAATATTTGAAAAATCTCGATCATTTTGAGACATTTGAAAATCTACCAGTGTGCCGGGTTGTGCTCGATTTGTGCTCACTTGTGCCGTATTCAGTTTCGAAAAAAAAATTTAAACAAAAAATTTAAAAAAAGTTTAAAAAAAATTTTTAAATAGAATCTATGACTCGTTCAAATTTGTTTTTCGAAACTGAATACAGCACAAGTGAGCACAAATCGAGCACAACTTGGCACACGGCATAGATTCTATTTTTGGATTTTAAAAAACTTATTTATTTGTTTGATTTTTGTTTAAATTTTTTTTTTCGAAACTGAATACGGCACAAGTGAGAACAAATCGAGCACAAATCGAGCACAACCCGGCACACTGGTAGATTTTCAAATGTCTCAAAATGATCGAGATTTTTTAAATATTGGTCACCGCTCAGGAGATTATTCGTTGTTAAAAGGGTAAAGGTAGTCCGGAGCGAGTTTTGTCACAGCGAAAAGTTTGAGCCCTTGCCCAACACAACTCAGCACAAGTAATGCATTTTTTCAATTTTTTTTTCCTTTTTTTTCGAAACTCATTACGGCACAAGTAAGCATAAAATGAGCACAATTCAGTACAATTCGAAAAATGTCGATATTCTAAAAGTGCTGGGCTGGACGTAATTTGGTTTTTTCAAAATTCCCGGAAAACTGTTGAGGTTAAGGGATCGAGATTTACGGCATAAGTGAGCACAAAAGGAGCACAACTCAGCACAATTTTTAAAAATATTAATTTCGAAAAGTGCTGGGTCAAGTTCACACACATCTTTTTATGGGCTCTCGAAACCCGTAAGCAAAAAATGTTGGGCTCATTCCTGTTAAGAGAAAATTAAAATTTTTGTGTGGGGGTGCTAGCTTAACGTTAAGCTAGCGCCACCTTTTTTTCATTGACTTCTCGGGAAATTCTTTTTAGTTACATATTTATGGGCTTCTTATGGGCTCTTCAGATATATAACTGCTAATCACCTGGGACCTACCCTAACGGAGCTAGCAACCCCTAAAAAATTGAAATTTTTTTTTTTTTCGTCGGCATATTTTACGTAGAATATTTACGGGCTATTTATGGGCTCTACTTTATATACAACAACTATTAACTAGAATTATCTCGGCTCATCAAAACCACCCCTGTGGAAATATTTACCAATTTGTAAATTTTTTTCTTCGATTTCGAGTCGAGCCCAAAAATCGTCGTTTCGTATCTGAAGAGCCTATAATTCACCATACAATTCAACCCCTCTAACTTCCCGAAATTCCCATTCTTTCACCGACTTTACTCTTGTAGTCAATGTCGCTAAAATAATTTTAAAAGTTTTTTTTCGATTTTGAGTCGAGCCCAAAAATCGCCACATCGTATCTGAAAAGCCCATAATTCACCCTACAATTTAAACCCTCTAACGTCCCGAAATTCCCATTCTTCCACCTACTTTACTCTTGTAGTCAAATGTCGCCAAAAAGATTTTGAAGTTTTTTTTTTCGATTTCGAGTCGAGCCCAAAAATCGCCACTTTGTATCTGAATTATGGACCCTTAAAAAATGTAACGACAAATTTTGGACTCGACTCGAAATCGAAAAAAAAAAATTCAAAATTATTTTGGCGAGATTGGCTACACGAGTAAAGTGGGTGAACGGATGGGAGTTTCGGGACGTTAGAGGCTCATATTGTAGGGTGAATTATGGGCTCTTCAGATACGAAGCAGTGATTTTTGGGCTCGACTCGAACTCGGGAAAAAAAAAAAATTTTTAATTCTTCTGGTGACATTGACTACAAGAGTAGGTGAACGAATGGGAATTTCGGGAAGTTAGAGGGCTTAAATTGTAGGGTGAATTATGAGCTCTTTAGATACGACACGATGGTTTTTGGGCTCGACTCGGAATCGAAAAAAAAGTTGAAAATTTTTCAGGCTACACTGTAGCATTGTTACATCGTAGCATGTTGTTACATTATAGCATTACTGGCTACATTGACTCTATATCGTTGAACGATTAAGAATTTCATAACGTTCAAGGGTTTAAATTGTAGGGTGAATCATGGAATTTTCAGATACGCATCGACGATTTTCGGGCTCGACTCAAAATTAAAAAAAAAAAAAATTCAAAATTATTGCGGCGAGATTGACTACAAGAGTAAAGTACAGTCGAATTTGGTTATAAGCAATCTGGTTATGAGCAATTTCCCTTCCGATTTTTTTCGAGTCCGCTCAGCGTGGTCCCCCACCACAAGCCAATTGCTTATAACCAGCATTGCGCATTTCACCGACGCACTCACACACATTAAGAACGCTACATCGATGCGCTGTAGTAGGGGAAATTTCCGACTCTTCTGCGATTTTTTTTCCCTACAGCCCCGAAGGATTGCTTATTACTAAATTCAGCTGTAGGTGATAGAATGGGAATTTCGAGACGTTAAAGGACTTAAAATTGGAGGGTGACTTATGGGCTCTTCAGATATGAAATGGCGATTTTTGGGCTCAACTCGAAATCGAAGAACAAAATAGTTAAATCGGTAAATATTTCGAAAGGGGTGGTTTCGATGAGCCGATATAATTCTGGTTAATAGTTGTTGTATATAAAGTAGAGCCCATAAATAGCCCGTAAATATTTTATTTTTTGCTTGCGGGTTTCAAGACCCCATAGAAAGCCTATAATTCCCAGACTTTAAATTGAAAAAAAAAACTTCAAAATTATTTTGGCCACATTGACTACAAGAGTAAAATAGGTGAACGAATGGGAATTTCGGGAAGTTAGAGGGGTTAAATTGTAGGGTGAATTATAGGCTCTTAAGTTTCGAAACGACGAATTTTGGCTCGATTCGAAATCGAAGAAAAAAATTGACAAATTGGTAAATATTTCCACAGGGGTGGTTTCGATGAGCCGAGATAATTCTCGTTAATAGTTGTTGTATATAAAGTAGAGCCCATAAATAGCCCGTAAATATTCTACATAAAATATGCCGACGAAAAAAAAAAAAAAAAATTCAAAATTTTTTAGGGGTTGCTAGCTCCGTTGGGGTAGGTCCCAGGTGATTGGCACAGTTACATGTCTGAAGAGCCCATAAAAAACCCATAAATATGTGACTAAAAAGAGTTTCCCGAGAAGTCAATGAAAAAAGGTGGCGCTAGCTTAACGTTAAGCTAGCACCCCCACACAAAAATTTTAATTTTCTCATAACAGGAATGAGCCCAAAATTTTTTGCTGACGGGTTTCGAGAGCCCACAAAAAGCCTATAATTTCCATGCACTCAAAACATTTTTTCGACGTTGCGGGGGTGCTAGATTAATAGACCTCGCGTTGGGCCATTCATTTCGAGGACTTTTTTCTTGCGCCTCAGAGTAAGAAGGGTAGTTTTGTGCTCAAGGGGTGGCCTGATAAATTTTTTAAGTGCATATTTTGAAAGCACAAAATGAGCACTTAATCGCTGTGCTATTAAAAAAAAAATACATTTTTTTTTCATGTGTGGCTGTGCTAACTTTTTTCAAAGCTGACACAAAGGGTGGTTTTTTGCTCAAGGGGTGGCCTGATAAATGTTTTAAGTGCATATTTTGAGAGCACAAAATGAGCACTAAATTACTGTGCTATTTAAAAAAAAAAAAAAAATATTTGTGGCTGTGCTAGCTTTTTTCGAAGCTGACACAGCCACCGTTTCTTGGAAAATGACAAGAGCAAAAAAATTAGCACAAAAAGAGCACTAAATTCTAATGCTAGTCAGAATCGATTGTGCTCATTTGGCTGTGCTAGCTTTAGAGACGTTGTGTGCCGATAGAATTGACAACATTCCAATGCTATCTTAAAATGTACGGTAAAAATGATATACTGAGATTAACGTGTCTCGACAAGTATATCCCCTTTCTTAAATTTACAAGGGCAGCTCTGCAGGGGGTAGCGTTGTGGGTGGCTGAAAAATCTAACGCTCCAGACCGCTATTTAACTGTTAGAGATAGCGGAATTCCAATGCCACCCTCAAAAAAAGCCCCCCCTCCCCCCCCTCTTTACCCGCAAAAGTGTAGGTGCACTACGGTTGTTAGTGTCCCCCCCCCCCCCCCCGTGTATAGGCTAAGTGCATTACGGCTCTTAATAGCCCCACCGTCCCGGGTTTGTGTCTCGGCTAAGTGGTTCATGTCTGAGCTAAAAAATGTCGGTAAATGTCGGGGTTGGGATCTTGAGTTAGAACTGTACATGTAATACTACTCCCAAAAATTACCATAAATGGTGTACAAAAAGTTGAGACAAGTACATTTCCTTGCGTCGTTTTGTCTATCCTTACAAAAATATGATAAACATAAATATGTGTAAAATAAATGCTCACAAAAAATTCTCAAATAAATTCAAATTATCCAACTCACAGTTGCCAAGTACATCTAGCATTTTTATCGCTTACATTGTTTATTTACCGTTTATAAGTAAGTCGCAATGCACGAAAATGTCTTGAAAGGGGACTTAGGGACTTAATCTAAAAATGTAATGTTTGAAAAATTGCATTAAAAAAAATCGTATTCAAAAAAAATTCGAACGAAGTACTTGGCGAGTTATGCAAATAAATGGCTCTACGGACTACCTGTTACGAACTCGCCAAGTACTTCGTTCGAATTTTTTTTTCAATGCGAATTTTTTTTCAATAAAATCTTTCAAACATTACATTTTTGGTTAAGTCCCTAAGTCCCGTTTCAAGACGTTTTTGTGCGTTGTGACTTACTTATAAACGGTTCATAAACAATGTAAACAATAAAAATGCTGGATATATCTGACGTCCTGATCCTCGATTTTTCTCATCTCGGCCAAGAAAAGCATGGCTTTCTCTTTAACACGTTATTCGAGATAAAAATCGGCATTGGACAGGTTATTGCCCTGTTTTGAGCCTGAACTTGCGGAAAATTCGCTCAGGATGGGCGGAGAGTGCATAAATTGGTAATAATGGCAAATTGAAATAAAATCTCACGAGTAAAACTCCTTAATTTTCTTGAGACACATCGAACAAGACAACTAAATTGGTAATCGGAAAAATCGGACAAATAAAATGCATAATGTAAAGGGAGAAAAATTGTTTGATCGCATTTAATAAATTCCTGACAAAAAACGTGATCTCGACTTTTACTGACGTGGGAGGAAATAAACCGCAGGGCGATCCTCAGGATCAGCCTACCAGGACTGATCCTCAAAAATTATAAGGACAAACGAAATTATCGCGAGGATCAACATGACTGCAACTATGACCATAGCTATTTTCAATTGGAGAACGTCCATGATCAATCGACGGGGCATCTCTCACAAATAAAACCAAACACAGAATTTATTCGACCACAACTCGATTGAGTTTAATTACTCGAACGATATTGAATTGCCCGAAAATCAATTTCACTGCAGATAATTCATACAAATTGTATCAGAAATAAATATCAAATTATAAACCCAAGAAACACTGTGATCATTTCTGTCCCGAAATGAAATATAAATGACTCAACTGAATTTAACTCGCACATATTTCACTGAATTTACGAACAATGAGCACTTCCCAGAAGAAAACAATTCCATAAGGAAAATAGTCTTACAACAGATTGAAATATGAACAGATTCATCTGGAATGATTTACTTGGAACATCAAAATAATCTAAATGTACTAGATGTATTTTTTAAAGGACTGGAAATCAATTGCAACAAGAATTGAATTTAAAGATGAGGAAATTCCAATTGGAAAAAATAATTTTACTTAGACACTGCATTTAACACAAAAATAACCCTTTAGGATATCTGAATTTAACATAACGTAAATTTTTCACAAAACTGAATTTAAATCGACATAACTTTTTCACATAATTGAATTGAACAAATCTAAATTGAAATCTAAATTTCCCATAAAATTGAATTTAACACAAAATAATACCGTGAAAATGGAAAGCAACATCACAGAATATATCATAGCCTTTTAAAGGGCGAGTAACCCGAAAGCTTCGGTTTCGGGCCTTGAGACGTCATGGGGTGTCGACCGCGGTCGGAGACATCACGCAACACGAAAATATATATATACAAAACTGGACACTCGAAGTGGGACAAGATTTTTTTGGCCGATTTTGACGATACTTTAGCCGATTTCAAAAACCAAAAAAACACGTTCGAGTAAATTTAGTTACCTTTCGAATCAGACTAGTTTTATTGCGATCGGTTAAAAATTGTCCGAGTGCGAGGCAATAGCGTCGGGGCGTGAAAATCGAGGTTGTGCGAGCACTCCTCAAAATGGTACTAGCCAACACTAAATCATGTGCTAACCGATACCAATCGAAAAGGCATCTTAAAATGTGAAGAATAAAAAAAAATTTGCTCGCTCCGTCAATTCCAGAAGAAGATATGGCCTCAGGAAGTGAGAATGGTTTTTTGACGCTCGTTCCTTGTATAGCTGTGAAGCAACAATTTCGACTCGTCTGTGAAGAGACATTTGCTCCACCGTTCCCTGTCCCACGCACGGTGATCTCGGGCAAAATCACGTCGAGCCGTGCGATGTCTTACAGTTAGAAATGGTTTTACAACTGGGCGTCGAGATTTTAAATCACGCTCCGCGAGCCGTCGATGAACTGTGCGTCGTGATACCGGGTGAGGAATCAACCTCTTTAATTGGGTAGACGTTGCGCGTGGATTCCTTCGAGCTTCGAGCACGATACACCGATCTTCCCGTCTCGTAGTGACGCGCTGCCAGCCTCCTCCGTGGCGATAAGACGGACTTCCAGTCTCACGATACCTTTACAGTGCTCGGCTTATTACCGATTTATTCGTTGCGATTTCATCGGCAATTCTTCGTACAGTTTCCCCAGCATCTGATAATGCGATCGCACGCCCTAAATCCACCTCTGATTGACGTGCCTCTGATTTCGTTCTAATGAATTTCTCTGAGAGAGTCGAAAGACAAAGTCTGCCGTGATGAAAATCGACGACACAGCTGCGATTCTTATTTTTGTCCCTATAGCGACAAAGAAAAACAATACTGTCGAGGTCATGACGACTGCAGTTATTGAGCCATCGATCGCGCTCGACTTGGCGATGCCAGTTTTTTTATCGCTATAAGGAAAAAAATAAGAATCGCAGGTGTTTCGTTGATTTTCATCACCCCAGACTTTGTCTTTCGACTCTCTCAGAGAAATTCATTAGAACGAAATTTAAAAAAAAATTTACGTGAAATTAAATGGCACGTCTGTCAGAGGTGAATTTAAGGCGTGCGATCGCATTATCAGATGCTGGGCAAGCTGTACGAAGAATTGCCGGTGGGTTCTTCCTTGTAGAATGATAGAACTCACCGGCTAAGAGATGGAAGGTTTTGTAAAACTGTTGCTCAAGGTTTAATTTTGAGCTCACGCATTTTTCTAGTGTACGCACCCGCGAAAACACCACGGTTCTAGTATAATCCTGTAAATAAAAGTATGACCATGTAAATAAAGAGTTAATTATTATTTACAATTTACAATTTTAAATGTTGCATCCATTATTATTTTTAGTGATGGTTTCATTGCTCTCGTAATTTTTACGAAGCGCACAGATGAATAAAATTATAGTCGATTTTTTCGTACGTTTGAAAAAGCTCTGAGAACCAACCGGTCTGTCGATTTGATGCATTCGTAATTTTTCTGAAATACGTGGGTGAAGAAAATAATCATTATCCCCATGTAGAAAGTTACAAAATCAAATAACATTTTATTGTTACTAATTAATAAAGAACAATTATGAATTAATAATCATTCCTTTCTAATGCGTAATTGAAAGTCATTATTCCATCAGGTACCAATCAATTTTGATTCAGTAGCCCATACCACCGCAGCCATTCAGTCAGCGCATGCCGAAACAAGCGAGCATCGTCTTACCACTCCGAACCCAGAATTTCACGATTACGCAATTTCGAACTCATTTTTCGACGGATTGCCGCTCATGAACCAGGTCATTTCTGGTATTGAATGACCACGCATTTTCACCGTTTATACATCCGCTTCAACATCTGCCAACTCCCGATTATCGCACGAGACTCTTTCGATGCGAAAAATATCGATGAGACCGTTCACTCAGGAATACCCTGGATCTCGTCCACGAGAAAAATTGTGGCAATGTCACTCATACCAGGTTTTCTAACATGAGGAAATACGGCTCCATGATAAATTTCAACTGAATCAATTCAGGTGTTTTGAAGATATCGTCAAAAAACCATTCTCACTTCCTGGGGCCATATCTTCTCCTGGAATTGACGGATCGAGCCAATTTTTTGTTTATTCTTCACATTTTGAGATGCCCTTTCGATTGGTATCGGTTAGCACATGATTTGGTGTTGGCTAGTACCATTTCGAGGAGTGCTCGCACAACCTCGATGTTCACGCCCCGACGCTATTGCCTCGCACTCGGACAATTTTTAACCGATCGCAATAAAACCAGTCTGATTTGAAAGGTAACTAAATTTGCTCGAAAGTACTTTTTTGGTTTTTTGAAATCGACCAAAGTTTTGTCAAAATCGGCTAAAACAATCTTGTCCCACTTCGAGTGTCCAGTACTGTATGTGTAGGTACATTAGACCGTTTTATTTGAAAATTTTTTTTTTTTCGTCTCCCATCAGCAAAACGTATAAGGTTTGACCTCATATAATACCTCGAATAACGGGGACATTGACAAATAATATTAAATGGTGCCTTAAGACTGCAACAAACGCAGCAAAATAAAATTTCAATAATAATTTTGAACAAAGAATTTTTAACTGGATACAAAACGCAATTAGCAATGATCGAATATAAAATATACTCTGAAAACTTGAAGACCCAAAATACCATAAAAAGAAATACCGTCAAAGTTAATAAAATTTTAATTTACGATCTTTAAAATATAATAAAAAGTAACTAACGACCTTTTAAAAGAAGAAAATATAATTTTTGATTGGAAAATAAAATAATACAGCCCCACAAAAAAAAAGGTCGTGATTTGGGGGACTGACTATGGTATTCCTATGTATTTTTCGACGCTGAATCCGAATCTGAGGTCAAAAAATCCGTTGACCCCCAAACTTGAGGTCAAATCAAGGTCAAATCTAGAGAATCTATTTTTAACGAAGGAAACCAAGATATCTATACGTTTTTGGGGTCGCTGAATCCGAATCCGATGTCCGTTTGACCCCATCACGTTAGGTTCAAGGTCAATTGAAGGTCAAATGTTCTATTTCCACAAAAACTTAATTTTTGACCCTGGATTCGGAAAGAGCGGAAAATTTTACATTTAGATACGTTTATAGAAATTTTTTTACATGACCTCTAAATGTCATACGGAGGTCAAACAATGTCACAGGCACAAAAAAAAAGTGGGATGTCCGAAAGACAAGACCATGTTACCAATACATTTTTGGGGTCGCTGAATCCGAATCCGGGGTCTGTTTGATCCGATCACGTTAGGTTCAAGGTCAGATCAAGGTCGAATCTAGAGAATCGATTGCCAACAAAGTAAACCGAGATATCTCTGCATTTTTTGGGTCCCTGAATCCAAATCTGAGGTCCGTTTGAACCGATCAGGCCCGACTCAAGGTCGGATCAAGGTCAAATCTTGAGAATCTATTGCTAATGAAATAGGCCATCTCTATTTTGTTAATTCTTCGTTGTTATTGCTATGATCGGACCTGTGATTGAACTACTGGAAGTGGAATTGGGGCTATTGGTTGAACCTACAATCAGTACTCCTCGTTCCTGCTGTGAGCTTGCTCTGCCGATGGAGTTTCTACCTCAGGCTTCCAGAGGCCAGCACTTTCGAGCCTTGATCAGGAAGTGCACCATGGATAAGGATGTCGGAGGCCTTATTGCTTCGGGCGGGTGCCAGTTCATCTGTGTGTTCCGGAACTGGTTAAATGTAGGTTAGGCCTGGGGAACTGGGGTAGGACAAGTGTCCGAGGGTACACCCGTTCCCAACTTTACAGCCCGCTCCTTATTGCACGATGCGAATTGGGTGTAGGATGAGTTTGAAGGTACATTTCCTGCATTCTCATCTAGATTTTTTCCCTGAAAACTTGGGCGACTATAGTGAAGAGCAAGGTGAAAGATTTCACCAGGACATCTCCGAAATGGAAAAGCGCTATCAAGGGAGGTGGGACGTGCACATGATGGCGGATTACTGCTGGTCATTGAAGAGAGAAAAAAGAGAACACCATAAGCGCCAGCCAGTTCGAAGGTCCTATGAAAACAAAAGCAAGAGATATTACAAAAAGAGAGAATAGATGCCAGAGCCACAAGAGAGAGATAGAGAGAGAGAGAAAGAGAGAGAGAGAGAGAGAGAGAGAGAGAGAGAGAGAGAGAGAGAGAGAGAGAGAGAGAGAGAGAGAGAGAGAGAGATTGAGACTGAGAAAAGCATGTTTATTTAAGCATGTTTTTTTCGTATCACCTTTAGAGGTCAGGTAAAAAAATTTCTGTAAACGTATCTGAAAATAAAATTATTCGCTCTTTCCGAATTTAGGATCAAAAATGAAGTTTTTGTGTAAATAGAACATTTGACCTTCAACTGACCTTGAGCCTAACGTGATCGGGTCAAACGGACCCCGGATTCGGATTCAGCGACCCCATAAATGTATTGGTAACATGGTCTTGTCTTTCGGACATCCCACTTTTTTTTGGTGTGCCTGTGAAATTGTTTGACCTCCGTATGACATTTAGAGATCATGTAAAAAAATTTCTATAAACGTATCTGAATGTAAAATTATCCGCTCTTTCTGAATCCAGGGTCAAAAATTAAGTTTTTGCGGAAATAGAACATTTGACCTTCAATTGACCTTGAACCTAACGTGATAGGGTCAAACAAACATCGGATTCGGATTCAGCGACCCCAAAAACGTATAGATATCTGGGTTTTCTCCGTTAAAAATAGATTCTCTAGATTTGACCTTGATTTGACCTTAAGTTTAGGGGTCAACGAATTTTTTTGACCTCAGATTCGGATTCAGCGTCGAAAAATAAATAGGAATACCATGGTCAGTCCCCCAAATCACGACCTTTTTTTTTGTGGGGCTGTGTAATTGTCAATTCTAAAAACCTAGCACCGTACCAGGACGGGCTTTCCTCCTGTCGAATGCTAAGCCAAGGCGTAGCATTTGTCCTAAAGGGATGAGGTGTTGCGTCTTGGGTTTTTGGAATCATTTATTTCAATAGCACAATGTTAGTTAAAAACAAATTTTCTAATTGAGACGAGGAATACCGTCTTTAAAATAATTCTCTTATCAACGTGCAAGCTAACCACCGGTGATGATCCCACGTTACAATCGTTCGCAAATTTCGCTGACGACTGAGATTTCACGGTCGCCGGCGAGATGCTGCACGCCTCGAGGATGTGCAGCACCCGGCTTAGAGATCTTGTCTCGCGGTTTGATTCGAAGACAGCGGGCTACTTTAGAGTCACTCATAAAGAAATTGGTCGACACCGACGGGGCAACCAGTAAGGTCGTCCCCGTAGAAATAAAATCGTACTCCGAGGCTCGACCAATGAAGTCAAGATCGTAAATAAAAAATTGGAATTCTTATTAATTTAAAACAAACAACAAATGTTCGCGTGGTACCCTAGCAACGAAGGACCCATGGTGAAGTTACTAGGCGGCGTCGTTAATTAATAACGTGACTGACAAGAGTACACGCGGTACAGGAGTGAAAAACATGCATCTGAAATTAAAATTAAAATAAAATAAAAGACGAATCGAAGGCTATTTCAATATTCCAAATGTAAAACCTCCTTTTATTGACACCTCTACCTAGTGGGTCAAGGATCATTTTTAATAAATGTTAAATATTTATTTGTTGAAATTTAAAATGTGGTTCGGCAGAAATTATTTATTAACGTGCTACGGCTTTATCCCCGCGTACAACAACAAAAACACCAAATTCGAATCAAAATTACAAACACCGATCCCACTTATCGCTCCAATCCCTGATCTCGTCTAAGCTCGGAGCATCCCTTAACATTGTTACGCCAACGGTAAAAATATACCCGGGACGTAACAATATATAGACATAGATATTGGTTTCGATACAAAAGACCGATGCGAGTATAAACAGAGATGTATATATCGTTGTTTTTCGTTCCTTGGAAATGTTTTGAAAGTGACTTGTATTAAGCGGTTGGTTGAAAACTTCAAGAAACCTGCAGATGCCTGTTCGAAAGTTTTATAAAAGGATGCATCAAAAATTGGCCATCTTTTTTCAAATTTTTTGTATATGCGATGAGAGTCAGTTGTTGACAATTTTTTAGAATTTGTTAATCGTTTTCGAATAAAAGTTTTTTTAAAAGAGAATATTCAGATAGAAATTACAAAATATATTGTCGATACCGAAAATTATTGTTGGCCTAAACAAAATTTTCTTCGAGTGACTAAATACTTGATCACTTTTTATCGCTACCGGGTGTCTTATTGTATGCCAGAACGAAATTTTATTCGCGTGACTAAATCATTAATTTCATCAATTTAATTACTTATCTGAAGAATTCGAAAACGTTCAGCGTAAAATGATAAAATATTTTGTCATTGCTGAAAATTATTGTTTGCCTGAGAAATTTTTTTCGTTGATTTACTAAATATTTGGTTACATCTGTCGAGGTATTATAAATCACCCGGGTCTTTGTTTTTTCTTCTCACTTTTTTTGTTATCGGGCGTCTTTTTTTTGTTTAGACAATGCAATAACCGACGATAATATAGCAGACCTAATCGAAGATCTTATAAAAGAATTGATCCCCCCATCGGACTGAGGATCGCGTTTTTGAAGAGATGGTCAGCGATGTATAAACCCGGAAAAGTCTTAACTGTTAGTATGCGGCTATATTGCCTACAAAAATGTGATTATTTGTTTGTGATCTGAAAACTCCAAATGCAAACAAACTGTATTTAGGGTGTTCTGTAGCGTTCTGTCTTTATTATCATTAATTAGGATACAAACCCAAACACGGAGATATCGTCCGGAAGTATCTCATTGCCAGAGGCTACAATGGAGGCTTATAAATTGCAAAGAGAAAATTATTTTACGGGAAAGTTGTCATTCGCTTTGAGAACGAAAACCATCAATCTCCAAGAAATTCTCAGTGAGAACGTCCAAGGAAAGGCGGTTTTGCAGTCGTACAAAAAAACGAAATATTTGTCACGAAAAAATCGCATACTCATCGTGGATGTGATTTTAACCGATTTATTGAACGAAACAGCAGTGTATGTTCAATTAACATTTTTCACATAACGCTCGAGCTATTGTTAACTATTTGTGAATACGATTATTTGTATTCTCGTTTTATTTTCAGATTTACGAACAATGATTTCGTTTATCTGTTTCAAGAAATAGTTAAATTATTTCCTACTTAAAACTCGGCCACCTATTTCATCCCGCCAATACCAAAAAAGAAGTCAAAGATCGGAAAATCATTGATTTCGCGCGGAAGACTTGTCGAAAAATATCGGATTAAAGTACTAGCACTGAAAACTATTCATGATTGGAAACCACTAGGAGGAAGCCAGTACACAGTTAACGACAGATCGGAATCATACTCTGAAGAAGGTAATTGAAATTTTTTAAGGACGTATGGGATAGACAGTCCCAGCCAAAAATTGCATGTGATCGGAATTTCCGCACTTAGCGATACAATGAAAATCTAAAAAAATTCAGCAATATTTGGCACGCTGTAAACAACAATAGTAGTATTAAGAGGCACGGTAGTGCCTCGAGACAAGTACATTTCCTCTCCTTTACCGACATGTCGAGAGGTACTACAGCCTCTTATACGCCACACATCTGGCTTATACACGGGAGTATATCTATATAACGAAACTTATTTTCCGAATTATTAATGAATTATACGGACTTAGGCAATGATATCAACACGAATATTTTTTATTTTTTTTCTCTTTCGATCGGTACCCAAATGAATGCTGTAGCTATTGACATATGGGAGATATTGCATTGTATTATTTTCATTCGACGTACATCATCATCATCATTTTCTTTTTTTTTTTTGTCTCCGCCACAAATTTTCGCACCGCCCGTGAATCTAACCGCAAATTCATCGCTCACCTGTCACACCAGGCTAAAAGGCTGAAATCACGTATGTCATGTTACGTATGATCTTTGGTTAACGAAGCTGCCTTCGTTGCTTCGGCATTTCCGAAAGTCGTTAACGCGATTTTTTTATCGTTACTTTGAGATGAAAGTTCAGAGGTTTTATTACGAAAGTGAAGTATAAAAATAAATTGAAAAAAAAAAAAACGAACAGTGTTAGAGTATTATTTTATCATTTTCGGACAGAACCGGTGAAAAAAAAAATTATATACTTATATGTGAGTTCTCGTAGTGATATGACTCCGAATTTAGAGGTTATATTGGTGTATTTCGAAAAATAAATATTGATTATTAATTAAATAAAGTTTAAAGTATATTAATGAAACAGAATTGTGTTTTTTTCCACAAACATCAAAGTACATTCAGCATTTTTATTTTTAACATTGTTTATTACACTTTAATTATTATTTAAATGATATTTAAATTCCAAGTGAACTTCATAAGTTCTTTGCATCGTGGAATTTCGATTGAATATTTTCTTTTTGTATCTCTTCCCTCTCTCAGGATCATCAGGACTTCAAAAGGTTCCGTGAGCATTGCTTGTTATCAATAAGCCGGAGCTCTTCTAACGTTTTTTAATCCGCACATGATCTACGCCATCAACTCCGAGTATTCTATTTGACATCATACAAAGTCCCAGCTGCACTGCCTTATTATCACAGATTTTATCTGAATGCAAACCAGAAAAGCTCACGCAATTCTAGACAGAAAAATAGTATGCGTCATCAACTAAACACAGAAAAATTAGTTACATCGCTAAGCCGTCACAAAAACATTTCCCCATATAGGGATTTGACCCAGTAAATTTGGCCCATATCCAACTTGATAAAAAGAAACTCGTTTCGCCATCAACTTGCTACAATAAAACACAAAGCACCACCAATTTTGAATAGAAAAATTCGACGCATCACCAACTCAACGCACAAAAAATCTCCTATGGGCTATCTCGATGGAGATATACTCTCCCATGGTACAGTTTCACACAGCGAAAACTCTCATGCGGCGTAACTTGGTCCGCTTCAACTCTCAACAGACGCTACCATAGTCCGTTAGACTGTGTAGAGTTGGAGCGGGCCGAGCTGTGCCACGAAAGTTTCGCTATGGCGAGTTACGCCAAGGGAGAATTTTTCTGTGTTGGCATGCCCTGGCAGTTTTTGCATGTCGAATTGGTGATGCATCGAGTTTTTCCATGTTGAATTGGCAATATGTCCAGTTTAATTGGAGCAAGCTGATGGCGCATTGGGTTTTTCTGCACCAATTTAATTATAGGCTGAGTCTGTCTGGGTCATGTCGCTTCATGGGATTTTTTTGTTTTACAGTGCAATGTGTCGAATTTTTCTGTGTTCAGTTAATTATGCGTGTGACTTTTATGAGCAGAATTACGTGGGTCGGGTTGAGTCTGAATTCAGTTGGTATCTGTACAAACAAAGCTTTACCATTCCATCGCTTAGAAAAAAAAACATAAAGTTCAATATTATAAACAGACTATCGAAAAGCGATGCCTATGATTTTATATCTTGGTGCATTGTATCAAGAATCAAATACTCAAAGTTGTTCGGATAGGTCATGCGAGCATTCTTATAAATCGGGATACCTCATTGATAACATGTTGTATGCATGGAACATTCTGAAGTTTGCTAAGCTTATTAAGGGGGTCAGGTACCGAAAATTTCACATCCTGAACCTCTAACGGTAGAGACTGGCTGATTTTTGTCTTGATATCATTTCTCATATCAAAATACCTCATGAAATTTAGAAAAATTAATTTTTTCCCTATTTTCAAAATAATTTTTTTCGAAACCGTTGATATATCGAAAATCCCATCTGCTAGATTATTCATTGTGATAAGTGTTGTTATATAATTTCGTCCAGGTAAAGTTTTATTACTTGATCGTATCATAGAATTTATTTTATTCAGGCCATGGAATCCATTTTCTTCTCATTATATTCTACCAATTAATTTATCACACATTTGGACAATTGTTGTGCCTTTAAATGGTATCTCCTCCTACAATTTTGAACTTTGAGGGTTGTAGATTTTTTTGCACATTCTTTGGGTCACAATGAACAATCTAGCAGATGGGATTTCCGATACCTATCTTAACGGATTCGAAAAAAATTATTTTAAACACGTGGAAAAAATTAATTTTTCGAAATTTTATCAATGTGAGGTATTTTGATAAGAGAAATGATATCAAGACCAAAATTAGCGAGTCTCTACCGTTAGCGGTTCTGGATGTGAAATTTTCGGTACCTGACCCCCTTAAGGATCTAATAAACGAAATGCAAATGATATTTAATGTCTTAGTTGCTAGATTGGGGCCTCTGAATTTGTAAAATAATGAAACCATCGCATGACGAAATGTTTTGGAAAGACAAAATTCATCCCCTCAAAAATTGTTTAATTCTAGCCTGAGTAGAGCAGTCACCATTCGAAGCTTTCACATAGAAGTTACATGGTAAAAATATATATAATCCTTTGCAAAAAGAAGCCAAATCCCCCCAAAAAACACCATAAATGGTGTACAAAAAGTTGAGACAAGTACATTTCCTTGCATCGTTTTATCTTTCCTTACAAAAATATGTCAAACATAAATAGTTGTAAAATAAATCCTCACAAAAAGTTCTCAAATAAATTCAAATCATCCAACTCACAATTGCCAAGTACATCCAGCATTTTTATTGTTTACATTGTTTATTAACCATTTATAAGTAGGTCACAACGCCCGAAAACGTCTTGAAACGGGACTTAGGGACTTAATCTAAAAATGTATTGTTTGAAAAATTTTTATTGAAAAAAATTCGGATTGAAAAAAAAATTCGAACGAAGTACTTAGCGAGTCCGTAACAGGTAGTCCGTACAGTCATTTTACGTAACTTGCCAAGTACTTCGTTCGAATTTTTTTTTTCAATCCGAATTTTTTTCAATAAAAATTTTTCAAACAATACATTTTTAGATTAAGTCCCTAAGTCCCGTTTCAAGACGTTTTCGGGCGTTGTGACCTACTTATAAGTGGTTAATAAACAATGTAAACAATAAAAATGCTGGATGTACTTGGCAACTGTGAGTTGGATGATTTGAATTTATTTAAGAACTTTTTGTGAGGATTTATTTTACAACTATTTATGTTTGACATATTTTTGTAAGGAAAGATAAAACGATGCAAGGAAATGTACTTGTCTCAACTTTTTGTACACCATTTATGGTGTTTTTTGGGGGGTATGGACCACTATGGCCATCCCTACTCCTATTCCCTCCTCTTTCCCTCGCGCTGGAGCCTCTTTCCGAGCGTGGTGGGGGTCGTGGTGGGGAGAGGTGGTGGGGTGGGAGAGTTCTAAGGGCTCACCATAGTGGTTCGATTAACATTATTATTATTTTTTATTTTTTTTTATTTTCAATATTTCCATCCCCTCTCTCTCTCTCTCTGTGAGTACGTTAACACTATTTTTGTGCTCCTCTGTTTTCGATCGTTTTTCTGCTCCATTCTGCCTTCGGGCGTTTTGTTGCAGGTCTAAAGCATGCTACTCACTACTTTTTATCCGCTGACTGTATTTTCTTGGCTGAAATCATAAGTGCATGTACGTTTTGCGGATGAAAAGCTTGACATTTTTCATAACCTCCATCTTGGCCGGCCATATTTTTCACGAGGATTTCCTGGCTTGGTCTCTCTGCGCATGCGCTCTTGATGGTGTTCTCTTGCGCATGAGTGTTCTTCTCAGCTGTCTTCGCTCTATGCGCATGCACTCTTCTTCGACGTTCCCATGCGCAGGCCTGTTCTTCTTATCGGCGTTCATGTGTAAAGGTTCGGCCAACGACATTCCTCGTTGCGATTTCTTTGCGGCTTCTACCATCGGACCTGAATTGACGGCGGTATCGATCTATCGATCTATCGACGTCTTATCTCACCGCTCTGATATTAGCTGCCGTCGCTCATCAATCTGTGCCTGCCATCTATCTCGGGGTGTCTCCTGTGCCGCTAGATGTCGCCACCTTGAGAGTCCTACCGCGTGTGCCCACAGCGCCTATCGATCAAGGAATCGAACTATTGACGCCGCGCTCGACCTCCCAGAAGTTGGCTGCCGTCGTTATCGGCTGAGTCTGTCGTCTCCTCTTGATTCTGGTGCCGTTAGATGTCAGACTCTCTCAATTTCTGCTATAGGTGCCTCAAGTCGATAACCAAATGAAGTACTACGTGTACCGGCTGTGGGAGAGATTATCATCCGGGCTGTGCTCGTGCACGAGCGAGCGCCACGTCTGCTCCTGTGTGTTGCCGCGAGAGTTTTAAATTTCTAGTCGTCGATTTGCCATCGTTTCCTCATCCGGTTCCCAGTCCGGACAGCGCAGCCATGCATCGCTTCAGCTCTACCAGATCTAACGCCAATGCACCCCATACGAGCTCTGCCAACTCTGGTTAATCCTCTGCTGGTCCTCAGGTCCCCATGGAATGGAGTTCCTCCTCCATCGATGAGAAGCTATCGCTGTTGATGTCTAAGGTTATTGAATCGAATACCTTGATGTCACAGGTTCTTAATAAGCAAGTTACACTTGAAACCAAGGTTGATAGTCTTGCCATGGATGTCGTCTCTATGAAGCAATAGTACGCTGAACTATCTACCGTCGTCTCAGCCCACACCGTCAACATATCCGAGATTCAGGCCAGTCTGGCCGACACTAAGTCCGAGCTTACTAGGCTTGGGACTTCTGCATGCGCCTCGGGCTCTTCTGTAGGTGCTTTCTCAAATGCGGACTTCGTCATTGCCAGACTGCCAGCTACGGACCCCAAGGACCATCCGCAAATCATCTCGTCTCTCTTCACACGCCTCAGTATCCCGCAGCATGTGCAGCATGTTCTCCGGACTCGTGTGCTTTGACGCCGCGCTCATGAGGGTGTTGGTTCGACACAAAAACCGTCACCCGCGACTCGTCAATCTCTAGTTGTCCAAATGATCTCCCCTCAGGTGAGGGACGCGGTGATCGATGCCAAGCGCAAAACTAAAAGGATTAGACTTTCGGAGCTTACAGCTATCCCTCCGGGGATTGTGGACAACGACGTCAATGTCAATAAGTTTCTACACCCTGATGTTCTGAAGCTTAAAACGGCTACTCGTCTGCGTTTGTCGGAGCTGAAACACGATAAGGCTTGGGTTCGGTCGGGTACCATCTACGTAAGGATTCGAGATGGCGAGAAACCCAAGGTCATTTCCTCCGAGGCCGACCTGCAGTCCTTGTTATGACTCTCACCGCCCGATGCCCCTACCAGAACTGACGAGGCGCTACGTGTTGCCCATATCAGTGCTACTACAAGCACTGTTCGATTGCGAAGGCACTTAATGTTTCTGATTGCTTGCTGGATACCGTTGTCCTATTTGTCCTATTTATCCATCTATATATTTATATCTATTCATATTTTTCTGTGCATCTAATGCTCATATCTCAGCCTAAGTCTCGTTATGCTTATTTCGTCGCTTATAAGCTCGCATGTACAGTCTATTTTGACGCGCTCTCACTGCGTTTGTTATGTTATTTTTGTTATGTTATTTTTACTTGAGAGTTTGATTTGTATGCGTAATTGTATCTCAAATCTTCAGTGCCGTCGCCTCTTGTTCTGGCTGATCGTCTTTATGCTATGTATAATTTTTTCTGTATCAATTTCTTGCGCCGAGATTGAGCCCTCTTTATTACTGCTATGTATATGTATCATTCGGACCTTGCGTCCTTGATAAAATAAAGTATCAATCAATCAATCAATATCTCTCTCTCTCTCTCTCTCTCTCTCTCTCTCTCTCTCTCTCTCTCTCTCTCTCTCTCTGATGTCATGCGGCAGCTGCAATTATCAAGCGCATCAACAGACAAGAAACTAGGATCAATTCAAAGCTCACTTGCTGTTTTTGAGAAAAATATACTCGAGCTTCGTAATGATCTCTCCGATCTTGCTGCGACTCAAGATGCTCTGAATAATCGTATTTCTTCTCTCGAGGCATGGTCTGAAAATGCCCGTACAGAAACAGCTGACATCAGGAAGGAACATCAATTGCTTGAGGCCCGCTTTACTGAGATTTCGAGTCGCTTATTGACATCTGATACTGCAAACGCTTCAACTGATCATAGACAATCATTGCAGTCATCGTCTCATATGACCGATATAATTATCTCCGGTGTTCCATCAAGTATTACGGACAGTCCTCTCGTAGTTGCTACGAAAGTATTCGACGCATTAGATGTGAGCGAGCTCATAGGTGACATTCTCAGTACGCGTAGAATGACCAAAAGCGTTCCTGTAGCAGGTGGCAGTAATCAACCTGTCCAGAACTCTGTTGGGAAGCAGTCATTTGTTGTTTCGCTTAAGGCAATGCGCGTACGCGATTTCATCATTGACAAGAAAAGAGCTAAGCGGAATTTATTGGTCAGCGATGTTTTCTCGACTCAACTTGAGGGCTATGTATATGTCAACGAACTACTTCCGACAGACAAATATAATCTGCTGCTAAAAACGAAAGCCAAGGCAAAAGCTTGTTCGTTCAAATACGTCTGGGTAAGATCAGGATCTATCTTAGTCAGGCGTAGTGATGGGCAACCTATCATCAGCATCAGCTCCGAATCCGACCTGTGCCAGCTCGACTGACTGACCGATGGCAGCGCAGCGGACGGTGCTTCTGGTCTCGTTACGTCACCGCAAATGTTATCGCATCGTGGACCCTCTTCTTCTAAACAATTAAAAATTGCTCAATTCAACGCTAATTCTCTTCTTGGCCACATAGATTTTATTCGCCTCTATTTTGAATCTCATGCGTTTCACATTATCTCCATTGCGGAAACATGGCTTCACGCTCACATAGCCGATGATCTAGTGAAAATTAAAGACTATTTCATTATCCGGAATGATCGAGAGGGCAAAGAGGGTGGTGGCGTAGCATGCTACGTGCATAAATCACTAAAGGTCAAATTACTAGCATCGTCTCCGAGTCAATTCTCAAATTCTCCTGAATTTTTGTTAATTGAGGTTAATTTCTCTCAATCTCAGGCATTACTATTTGCATCTTTGTATAGAAGACCAAAAGGTCATCTCTTTCATGATTTCTTGTCAACGTTAAATCGATTCTCGCACGCTTATCGAAATATTGTTATTGCTGGTGACCTCAACTGTAACTTGTTGTGTAGTCACTTCGAGTCAAATTATCTGCGGGATATTATCCATTCTCGGGCACTACACATTGTACAATCTGAAGCGACTTTTCATACGGCTACCGCCGACTCTTGGCTCGACGTATTCATAGTGGATAATCCTGAGAAAATTTGCAAATTCGTGAAATCGGATGGTCTATTTATAGCTGGACATGACCTATTGGAAATAATGTACTTGTTCGATGCCCCTGCTGTCCAGTCGCGTCGTCTTGTTCGGCGTAATTATAAGAATTTTGTAACGACTGATTTTCTCAGCTCTCTTCGTGGTATTCTTGTGGAGCGTGGCGCTTTTGAGGATTTACACTGTACCTCGTCTGACGATGTTGACAATTTTACGGAGCTTCTCTCATCATCCCTTCTAGATGCACTTAACATTCACGCTCCGATCTGTACATTCACTGTGGCTAAACCCCCTGTTCCATGGTTGACTGAAGACCTTAAAAGTCGTATCCGTGATCGTAACACGCTCTACAAACATGCCAAACGTTCAAATAGCCTATTAGGTTACGAATTTTACAGACATACTCGGAATGTACTAGCGGCGGATATAAAACGCGCTAAAAGTGAGTATGAATTTAATCTGCTTGCAAATATTGATGATCCAGCGAAAATGTGGAGAGAACTTACGCGACTAGATTTAGTCAAATCCACATATTCCTCACCTCTGCACTTTTTCTCCAAAGAACAGCTTAATGTGTATTACTCTACTATCTCGAATTTTGCAGTTCCTTGCTCCTACGAAGAGTTTACTGCGGTCATTTCACCTCTACCTGACTCTCAGTTGCACTTCTCACTCTCTCCTACTTCAGCCGACAAAGTCCTAGAAATCATCAATGCTTCTCCACGCCGTTCTTATTCCTCCGGTCCTGATGGAATTCCACTTTTCTGCGTGAGCTCTGCTCTTCCTGTAATTTCTTCACTCCTCACTGCTTTGTTTAACAAATCTATTCAGCTCGGCTATTTCCCCGCTGCATGGAGGCGTGCTTTCATAAGACCGTTATCGAAAACCAGATCCCCGTTATCTCCATCTGACACTAGACTTATTGCGAATCTCCCAGAGTTGTCTAAGATATTTGAGAGGATTGTGCACAAGCAGACCATGTCTTTCATTGAGGAAAACAATTTATTGGATCCAAGGCAATCTGGCTACCGATCTGGCTACAGTACTCAGTCGGCATTACTGAGAGTAGGTGACGACGTTCGAAAGGGGATTGATGCACGTAAAGTCACCATTTTAATTTTATTTGACTTTAGTAAAGCATTTGATACCGTACCGCACATTATCCTTCTAACTAAATTAAAGTCATACGGTTTCTCGATGTCAACATTGTCGTGGTTCTTCCATTATCTTACGGGTCGTACGCAGGCAGTGATTGACGATGATCGAGTTGTCTCTCAGTGGCTGCCTACGTCTTCTGGAGTCCCTCAAGGCTCGGTGCTTGGCCCCCTTTTGTTCTCGCTCTTTGTTAACGACATTGGCCACTCGCTAAGCTACTCAGATCACATGATCTTTGCTGATGACACGCAAATTTATTTGACTATTCCACCGTCCAATCTCGTTCAGGGGCTTGAGTTAATTGCGCAAGACGCGACGGCTATTTTTAATTATGCGAACTCAAATGGGCTCAAGTTAAATTTGTCTGTCTAAGGTTATGATTCTGGGTAGTGATGCCTATGTTAGGTCTATTGATGTAAACAGCTTAAGACCGATAGTGGTAGATGGAGTCTGTTTACCGTACGTATCGGAAGCCAGGAACTTGGGTGTTGTGATGAGTTCAAATCTCACCTGGAATAAGCACATTGCATTGATTTCTCAAAAAGTTCACTATACGCTCCACAAACTAAAGTTTCATAAAAATTCCCTCTCTCAACAACTCAAATGTAAACTGGTCACAACCCTTATTTTTCCTTATATTGACTACTGTTGTCTTGTTTATTTAGATTTATCCGACGAGCTCAACACCAAGCTGCAACGTTTAATAAACTGTGCGATTAGATTTATTTTTAGTGTGCGTAGAGATGAGCACATCACGCCTTATCGGCGTCGATTGGGTTGGTTATCGGTGCGAAATCGTAGACTGTATTTTTTAGGTATCTACATGTATAATATCCGTTACCGTACCGTCGCTTCGTATATAAGCGAACTCTTAGTCACCGATGACCCTACCGTGCGGCGTTCGTCACGTTATCCGTCTTCAACTCCCTTTTTTCATATCCCCCTCCATCGCACCGCTGCTGTTGCAAACTCTTTCCAGTTATCTGGAGCTTATTTCTGGCATTCGTTACCGCATCCTATCACCTCAGCTAGTTCTCCAACGATTTTTAAATCCCTCCTATTCTCTTACTTATTCAATAGCGAATTTCCAACATGAATCTCACTATAGCTATAGTTGCTGGGTGTTGAGTTGGCGTCTGGCGTACGATTAGTCGGTCAGGACATAATATGTTTATTCGTCAACCAATAAATGTATTCACTGATCGTTCATTTATTAGTTATTATTTATTATATTATCCGGATTATATTTTATTTATTAGTTACTTCGATATATTGTATAGGTTATTATACTTTATCTACTTAGTGATAATTTGTAAATGTATTTAAATTCAAATCTTGTTATACCTTTGCCCTTTAGTCAAACTTGGGCATCAATAAATTCCGATCAATCAATCAATCTCTCTCTCTCTCTCTCTCTCTCTCTCTCTCTCTCTCTCTCTCACTGAGTTAGTATTTTTCACTTTGATTATTATTATTACCATTATTAAATATTTCTACGTGCCCTTCTTTCAAGTTAATTGGATGGATCTCTCTCCCGCGTCTGTCGCTTAGGATTTTTCTTTTTTCTCATTCACTCGCACGCACTCTCTGCTTTGCGCGCGCACTTTCTCTCACTATCTCCCTTCGATATTTTGGAAGTACAAAATTTATTCTGAATTCATGAAAAATCACAGCCCCGTTTAACTGTGAATTAGTTTAAAAAAACTTTTTCCATTGGCGTTAAAACATTTTTCCGATATTTGCCGATAATAAAGTTTTGGGTGATCGACACAGAAATTAGGTTTTGAAAAACCGGTGGAAGGAAGAGCCGCACAGATGCATATAGTCATCTCCGTGAGTTACGCCTTTTAAAAATATTTTTATTAACACGAGCACACACGTTAATCCTGAGGGCACATAAATTATTTAAGCGAATAATATTTTAGCCAAGCGCCGTCGCGTACACGTTTTCCCGATGTTACTTGATTAAAAGAACGGTGATAACTGAGCTCTACAGCTGCTCGGAGACAAGCTCCACACGCCTTCAGGGATAATATTACGAAGACTCCTCAGAACGCGCGAAATGCACCGTCAGCACCAAATACATGCCTCATCGTCGCTCAGGGCTTGCTCGAATTCGCTCAGCTTTTTATTCATATGGAGAGTAATATATTTAATGTATATGATGTGATCTAAAGATGCAACGCGAGTATACCTATAGACACAGTAGGCATACTCTGCGAATATACATAGGTAAGTTCACGAAGAATCATGCCGTAGCGCTCAAGAGTCAACAGGTATGGGCATACTCACGCGGAATCGTTCAGTAGCAGCAGCAGCAGTTTTTTACATACAGGGCGGAGAATAATTTAAAAGTGGTGCAGATCACAGGCAGGGATGCTTTAGCATCGAATGAACCATTTACAAGAGTACAGCGATGACTGATACTGTTATTCATTGTGAATTTATTTTTTACGTTATTTTTTACCCGGAGACAAAAGATGCATAGCTCTCACCGCTACACATACATGCTGCTGTGTATAAGAGAATGTCAGCTAATTTGCACGTGCCAAGGTTACTTTGTTTTGGCGAAAACTGAGTGTCGATATGATGATGATTCACAACAGAGATTCAACGACGAGGAGACACATACAATGACGTTGTTTGGCTATCATCGTCCCCAAATGCATCGTCCCCAAATCCATCTTCCCCAAATTCATTTTCCCCAAATTCATCTTCCCCAAAAAGTTCCTAGGATTGAAGCCGCACTTTTTTTATTCCTAGAAGTGACAGTTGATTGTTTGAGTACTTTTACGAATGTAGGCTTTCATCGTCTCCAAATTTATAATTCCAAAATTCATCATCCCCAAATTCATCGTCTCCAAAAAGTAACTAGGCTTGATGCTGCACGCTGCAATTATTTACTCCGAGAAGTGACAGTTGGCCTTCAAAAAGGGCTTGATTTTTGGTTTTCGTTATTCATCGGCCGAAAAAAAAACTTCACTATTGCCGCTTATAGGTTAAAATTATAAATAAATGAAAAATTACACGTATCGGTAAACGCTTCAGTATGTTCGTAGTTTTTCACTAAAGTTTTTACACAATTAGAACCCAGATCAATTTTTATTACATACTTTACACGAATTGAGGAATCACTGTATTGTATACCAAATTTTTTTCGAAAACTGAAGCTATTATAGAGTTCTTACGATTTTAATTTTTTCAACTCATCTGCTCACACCCAAACCGGTCCAGACATTTTCTAAGCGCGTTGGTCCTCCGACGTTTTCAAATATTTGTTATACATTAGATAGAATTGAAATTCCGGAGTTCTTTCACGAGAACAAAGGCAAAATATTGGAAAAACGTTTCATTGAATTAAATTAAGGTTTGAATTTCATTATAAAAATATGAGAGATAACCAGACAGAAGTGGACGCGTAGGCACGGGGTGCGGTTCCGGCAATCTTCGAAATGAAGCAGGATTGGTCGCGGCCAATCCTGGGATCGGTGATCACTTACGTTAACGTTAGTCACGCACCAGCGTGCGCGCTGGCTACTGATCGAAAGGCATTTTTTCTCAGTTTCTAATGGTAATACAACTAACTGAAAGTGATTAAAATATAGTCGCTTGTATCTGCCGGGTTTTTCGCAGTTTCCCTGTGCCCTTGTGTAGATGTGAAGCAATATTGCATTCAGAAAGACTGACTGCGGACAATACTGTGGGGGGATCTCATGGAATGAAATGGAATATGGAAATTGAATGGGCTATGCGAATGTGATACGCGAAGGCGGAGGATGCCGTACGGTTAGAAAAGTAATGAATTTTTTTTTTAATGACAGATAACATGAAATATTTTTCGACCAAGTCAATGATTTATTTATTTATGCATTTACTCTTATACATAGGATAACTCCTTAACGTTACGAATAATGTTTGGCTTTTATTATTATTTTTCGCTCAAAATTTCGACCCAACAATTTTTCGTCTCATTCGCCATAAAAAAAAAAATGCCACTTTCTGTTCCAGCAGCAGAGTTTCAAAAACAATTCGAATGAAATTAAAAATCTTACATCGAAGATCTTTGCCTACGAGAATGTTGGCTTATTATTGGAAATTCAATCTCTTTAACTTCATTCTCTTGGCATTAATACTATTTTGTCCAACACATGCATTATAAAGCTCGTGTTTTTTACCCTCCGAAATGGGATAAAAGTCACAATTTCTTGACCGTGGAAAAAAGAGAGAAACAAACGATAGTGACAGGAAAAAAAAACTTTTTTCCCTGTCACTATCGTTTGTTTCTCTGTTGATTTCCCCGCGGTGAAAAAACTGTGACTTTTATCCCATTTCAGAACCGAACAAAACACTCGTTTTTAATACATGTGTTGTAGAAAATATCTTATGCACACGGGAAGGAAGTAGGCATATTTGTCTCGCACGATGTTTTCAGAACGAGTTGTAAGTCGAGGGCACTGAAGGAGACTGAAGACGAGTTCTGCAAACATCGGCGCTCGAAAAAAAAACGCGTACGTTCTTTCTTAGGCGCATAATATACTATTCTTCTTTGTGTCTTCTTCTTCCACACATTCGCAGTGGCATGGCTGTTTGACGACTCCATCATCAGCCCCACAGAACAGACAGAGCCTCGCTTACCGCGAGATAAAGAGGCTGCATTGGAGGCTCAGATGTATCAGCGATGTCTACCGTATTTGTAGACAATTCACTACACATTGGAAGTGGCAGAATCCGTAGCGGTGATTCTGATGTCTCGGTAAAAGTCTCATCAGTTGACATTGTAGCAAATTCTAACGATTTTAAATTGTTGAGATCTTCACAACGGCTGATTATTATCGGGGGTTCTATAAGTTGAGATTCGGGGGTTCCATAAGTTGGCTGATTATCGGGGGTTCCATAAGTGGACAGTTCATAGCTAGGCACTGGGTGACTTGGCTCCAATTATTTCTCCGATTTATCGGACATGTTCGCTGATTTTTTATTAATTTCGTCCTCGGTCGAATTCTCAGCGAAGTAATCGGTGATCAAATTTTTGTCAACAACGTCGTCAAACGGTTTATTGTCAGAGTTGTCCTCGATTGAATTCTCGTCTATATTCTCCTCGATCGAATTCTCGTCCACTTCCATCGTAAAGAATCTTTGCGAGTTCGAATTTTCCAAATAATCGAAATCGCTTACGATTCTAACTCCCGTGAGCCCCCGTTCGCTTTTGACCTCTCTTCTTAATTCCTGTTTTCCGTCTTCAACCAGACCGAATAGTTCGGAACTGAAACCGTTATAATTCAATTGCGATTCTGTTGCGGTTGCAACCGGCTTTTGCGCAATTGCCAAACCTTTAAATGGTGGATCTTTCTCGATTAACAGGAACACTGATTATCTGATTATCCCTTTGCTGTGGTTTCCGTTCCTTGACGATAACTGGCTGAACGGAATTTTAGCTTTCACTATCTTAATTGGGTGTTCTATCGCAAAGTTCTTAATTATTCAAGGCTTTCCATGTCTCTTCGCCGATTCAAACTCAATAGAATTAGGCAGTACAGATGGTCGATCGTCGAATCCATCGCCTGCTGTCTCGAACACCGAATGTGAGGCATCTGAATTCGAAAAAAATAAAGGTGATATCTTCTGTTTAAAGCATACCTTTATATTTCCATTTGACTTACTTTCCGATATAATAGTCATGTTCTCCGAGTTTCTGTCGTTAAAATTTTCGTTGGCCAAGGGCGGTTCTAACGTTATAGCTGCTCGTTCTTTGTTATGAAATGGATTCGGAAAATGATAAAGGACGAAAAAAAAGTCTGTAATTGGTAAATTGTAAGGATTAAAAGACATTTATTTATACCATCGGAGAGAATGGTTCCAGGACCGATTGCTCTGCAGGACGCTTCGAATTTATTTTTTCGTTGAGCTCTTAAAAACGTCGAAATATTATCGAAATCTTTCCACAATAATCTTAGTTCAACTTCGTTGCTCTCGAGCTTCTGGGATCGTGGACTTTAATCCTTGCTCCAAGATGGCAAATCAGCATGTGCCCTTTCTTGGATGTATTGCAGTGCTTCTATAAACATAAGTGCCATACAAAAAAATGTGCGATGAAATTTAATTTATTCAATAATAAAAATATCCTCAAAATTATTTTTTTATTATTGAGACATTTCATCGTCGTATAACTCTTACGAGTTGTGGGTTCTTTCAAACCGCCATCAAATTGTTATTTCAATACATAATATTCAATCGTGCTCTAGTGCCACTTGCGCTGATCTAGAAGCACGATAGTGTCTCGAAACAAGTACATTTCCTCCTTTACTGACATGTCGAGAGGTACTAACTAGCCTCTATACGCCACACATCGCGCTTATACACGGGAGTATATCTATATAACGAAACTTATTTTCCTAATTATTAATGAACTATGCGAACTTCGGTAATGATATTGACACGAATATTTTTTTTTCTCTTTAGATTGCGAAAAACATCAATGCCGTGGCTATAAGCAAATCGGTGATATCCCTTTTCTTTGTTTTCACGGAGCTACAAACATTTCGTCGTTTTGTCGTCGTCATCCGTTTTCTTCACACACTCGATCAGCTGTTTTCTTCGCACACTTGACTACGTCATTCAAACCGATAACTTCATGGAGTATATATTAAAAGAATTGACAACTTATCGTTATATTCGACGGAATACCAAATCCTATAGAAATACATATGAGACATTCCACGTCAACTCAGCCACCCCATTTTTTTTATTGTCTCGAAAAAATTATTCAGTATGGGCATTTCAAAGGACAATATATCCATGACATTTTACCAAAATTTCATCCCCCCACTATTGTTGGTTCTCGAGATAATGATTAATGAAGTCTCAATTTTGTAAAAATCATGACTTCGAAACTACTGATCGGATTGAAACGATTAAAAGAAGAATCTTTTCGATTTTTTTTGCTCTTTTCGAAAAAAAATATGTCATCATCGAATAAAAGCTCATTAGACAGTTTTCGGAGTAAATTAACAAAAAACAATTTTTCCCTCTTCACTGATGCCTTGTTCCATTTTAAAAAAATCCTGCGGAGTTGTGTATTGCCTCCCTCTATCAGAAAAAAAAATACTGAGTAGAATTCCGATTGGCCCTTTCGTGGAAAAAAAAAAAATCGAAAAATTTCCCCGAAAACTGTCTAATGAACTTTTCTTTAATGACGGCATATTTTTTTTCAAAAAGGGCGAAAAAAATAGAAAAGATTCTTTTTTTAGTCGTTAAAATCCGATCAGCCGTTACGAAGTTATGATTTTCAAAAAATTGAGAATTTATTGATCATTATCTCGAGAACCAACAATAGTGGGGGGATGAAATTTTGGTAAAATTTCATGGATATATTGTACTTTGAAATGCTTATACTGAATAATTTTTTTGAGACAAAAAAAAACGGGGTGGCTAATGAGTTAACGTGGAATACGACACGTGAACGCAGCCACGTCAACTCAGCAACCCCGTTTTTTTTTTGGTCTCGAAAAAATTGGTCACTGCACGAAGTGCAGTGACCAGCCAGACTCTTTCCCATGAAACTCCTCAATTTTTTTCAACAACTGATCCTTTACATGTTCCTGGAACCACATGTCGATGTTCGTAGAGGGAAGAATTGCCTCATTCCGCGTGTTGAAAAATTTATCCTCCAACACAGTTTCACCGATTTTTTTTTTGATGAAACTTGCACGCTAATATTACGTTAACCTTCAAATTACCGTGCCGCCGAGATGCAGCTTCTAATTTGGCGAGGATCAAGGGTTTAGAATCGTCGAGAAAAGCATCGAGATCTTTATGTTGAAGGTTGATGACTATACCCGTTCAGATTCTTTTTTTGAACGCTGTCTCCATATCCTTCCATTGCACCTTATCAGCTGCTCCAGAACCAGCTCCTCTTTTCTTTAATTTTTCTATCACCGATAATACCGATGCAATTGTCGCTTGAATGCGCATTTTCTCATGCACTGAGGGAGATTCGCGCCGAGAAATTTTTGTCAATAGTTTCACGTTTTTTTCCCCCTCTCTGATCCACTTGGGTGCTATAGCTGGTGATGATCTTTTTTGTGAAATTAAATAAGCGTTTTCCATAATGGAAATGAGCTTCTTGCACTTATGAGTATCCATATTAGGAGAAAAAAAAACCTGAGAAGAAAGAAAGACTGCACAAGTGTTAATGGAGGGTTACATTATTAGAGTGAGCAATATATACTCCCGCTCCCCCTCTACACCATTTTCTGGACCGTCAGCATCGGCAGGTATATCAGTCGCACGAGCTCGGGTCGAGGACGACAAAGATTAAACATAGGGTTCCAGAGAGTAGCGTTGCGGCGGTTAGAAGAATACCCGTTAGGGATACTTGAACGATTTTCTTTCACCATCCATGCTGATAGCAAGAAAGCGACTGAGCGCGTCATAGCGGCATTCTATGAACGTTGAAGCCTCATTTTCCGACGGTTTGTCAAAATATCTGGCGTCATAGTCGGCACTTTGGACGTATATCCACCACTGTGCAGGCTCAAGCGTGTTCAGACATGCAATATAGCATCATCCGCTCTCGAAGGCTCGAGGGTTCGAAACACGTTGAAACACGTCGATGACGCATATCAGTATACCATTTTCTAAATCGCTCACGATCACGCGCAACTTCTTCCCACCGGCCTCAGCGAGCGGCTCTGTACGCATAATCCCATGCATACATCACATGAATTTGAATTCGAGTATCGAATCGACGTGCCTTTCCATATTTTCAATCTCTTCTTCGTCTCAATTTCAGAAGAATACCTGTTAGGGATATTTTCAACGCTTTTTCTTCGGGTGCCGAGGACCAGCCGGACACTATCATAGGCGCCTCTAAGATTTTATGACCTCATGTTCGACCTTTTCCAGACTGCGGTCCGACCCTTAGCACACGACTAGATATGATTTATGACTAGCGATAAGGTTGCGACAAAGAGACGCGCCGGTCCAGCAGAGTAGTGTCATGTGTGCGGTTGAAAGATCTAATGCTCCGGCCCGCTATTTACCTGTTAGAGATAGCGATGTTCCAATGCCATCATGAAAGACAAGGTGCACTGCAGCTGTCAGAAATAGCGGCATTTTAATACCACCCTCAAAGCTAGCCCCCCCCCCCCGCAATGTCTCAACCCATAAGAGATTGGGTGCACTCCGGTTGTTAGTGCCACCCTCTGGATCGGCTACGTGCATTCCGGGTGTGAGAGATGCCCCCCCCCTCCCTTGGGTTCGTGTCTCGGCTAAGTGGTTCATGTCTGAGCTAAAAAATGTCGGTAAATGTCGGGGTAGGGATCTTGAGTTAGAACTGTCCTTGTTACACTACTTGCGTGCTTAAATTCATTACTCTACGAAAGTGCTTCTGCAAATTTAATTCCGGTGTCATTCACACCGTCGAAAGTTGAGGGTATACACGATAACGTGCTTGTCAAAAGTACGTCTGGGGTCGTATTTTGTGATGAATCAATATTGCATGGGATGGCTGAAAATGAGTTACAGGAAGACCGCTGAAGCGAAATTGCCGATGAATCACAATTGCCACACATATTGATTATGTCTTTATCTTTTGAGTTAACTTCAGTATTAGTATTTACTGAAAACAGGTCCGTAGAGTGCTTTCCCATGATGAACCACCGGAAGTGGGATGGTCGTTTTGTCCACCTGTGCCACGTAGATAAGACAAACAATTTTCTAACACATCCTGATTCAATCGATTTGTCAACAAATATTAAATTTTGAAATCGTCGTTGTTGTAGGTCTTTTTCAAATACATCAATAATGCTGGTAGAGAAGTATTGCATAACTTGATTCCTTTTTGAAAAGGCAGTAATTTTTTGCAGCCATATACTCGCATATTGCTAATGAAATCGTCCATGTCTTGCAAAACTTTCAATTGTTTGTCATATTCGGTCCCAGAGGCACCTGATTCCGAATAACTTCCGAATTTCGCTTTACTGTTCAGGACATCGAACCAATTGTTGAACAGTTGTAGCATAAGTGATACTTCAGACCAATTTTCAAAACCATGAAAACCCTTTTCGCCACACGCTTTCACGGCCATTGCGTTAGTGTTCGAGAATAATTGTGTTGCGAGTTTTACTTTTTGACGTTCAGTGCCACGGTATTCCAAATGCCGTCGAGTCAACTTGAAGCCAATTTTCAAATCCGTATTTGTATTCAATCGCAAAAGTTCTTCTAAGCACAATTTTCTCAGATGTCGCTGCTGAAAGACGAATCCTTTGTCAAGATAATGATTGCGTGCTAGTTTTATTAAATGCGGTGGGTCAATAAAAACGTGTACACGAAGTCTTTCATCACATGGATGTAAAAAATAACAGTTTTGGTCCGTCCCAGTCCCAATATTAAGCTCAGTGTTCCATAATTTTTTATTTGACGGTCCCATATCCGATGTAGTTGCAACCACCGTGTATCCAGATTCATGAAGCTTCGTTATAACATCGAATAGAATGCTTTTTGTTATTGGTTGATCGAAATGATAAAAAACCGGCTGCTTCCACTTACCGAATAGTCCACGAGTCATAATAAATTGACATGTTTTGTGCGGTCCAATTTTTTGCTCTTTTTTTCTGTCTATATCAATTAGGCTCGAAATGTATACCCCATCGAAGCATAGAACTGTAAGTTTTTCAATATTAGTCGTTTTGGAACCTTGTTGCTTCATAATACTCAAAACATCGTATAGTATATCCTGTTCCATATCAACCCACTTTCTTAAAGTCGAAAATGATGGCAGAGGAATTTGCAATGTATTTCTCAAGAATCTGTAGGCTTTAGCACTAACGATTCGTAGAGATATAGCAGCAGAGATATCTTCAGCATTCCATTTTGTTTTAGTTTTTTCGGGATGTAGCAATAAATTAATCTGGCCCGGTGTAAACAGTTTTTTTAATATCCCGGTGTATTTCTGCACAGTATGATCGGCTTTTATAATCTTTTTCTCCTTTATCCGGAGTTTCCGCTGTAAAATAATGTTGTCCTTCTACACTTTTTCATACTTTTTTTCCAGAGACATTTATCTTCCAAGAAATGTTCTTCTCTTTCGTGAAAAGTTTCATTCAGTATCGGTGGTAAATTTTCAGCGTTCATCAGAGAACGTTCTGTACCTCAGAATTTATAGCGTGGATTGAATTTATAGTTCTTTTCATTAGATTTTCAGAATGCACTGTGTCCTCTTGTGAACGATTACTCTGTACCTCAAAATTCGACGGCTTTCCTTGCGGCCACATTGTGCCCTTAATAGCAGATAACTCGGTAAGAGATTTCTCCATGTCTTCAGATATAACATTATCGACGCGAGGTGAAAGTGAAACGATTGGTGTAGAGAGGCTTTTTTCGATTATCGTTCCGGTACACGATGAAGTTCTCGCACTTGCTTCAGGCAATTTCACAGTCGGTACTGCATCATCTTTTAAGCGGCGACCACGTGTTGGAGAAAATGGCAACTGTTTCTGTAGCCATGTTTTCTCCTTAAAAGCAGTTGGCGAAAAGTGATCAGAGCACACCTTAGCTGTTAAAACATCAATTTTTATTAATTATTACTATTGTTTAGCATTAATAGTTTTCATTATTACTATTATAATTCATGAATATAATATATGTTGATTTTTGAATTTTTTGATCGGACATACAAAAATTACAAAACTCACCATTTTTTATATTTATATTTTCTCGTCCACAGGCTTTCTTCCATTTCTCAAAAAACTAATTGTGTTTTGGAATAGCATAAAAATGCACATATCCCTGTAGATTGTGTTTTTTTAAAAACTCGGTTCTATTTTTACATCCTTTCACATAGCAGGCAGGCATGGCGCGTACATCCAGAACTGTTTATCAAAGAAAAAAAAATGCTATATCTCCAAATAAATCTATTGTTTCCATGCAAAACGCACTGAAAATTAATCATTTAACTTATCGGGTATAAAGATAATACATGCAGCTACGAATACTGTAGGTCACTTGTAAAATGATTTATAATAAGCAAATTATTGTACAAATAAGCAATGCGTGTTTTTTCAAAGTAGCGAGAGGTGGCTATTTGTGTTACAGAGTATAGACTTCTCATATCCGCAATCGCGTAACAATATATTGTAAGTCCTAAATGTAAATTATCTATTTTTGCAATATAAACTATGAGGAATACCAAATTTTTATAAGGTATATATACCCACTTTGGAGGTTAGAATCACTCGACACACGAAGCTGTAAACTATGCACTTATTATCCTATTTATATTGTATTTTTGGAAATTTATAATATTTTATATGTGTAGTTTTACAAATCCGTTGTATTATTGACACTTTTACATGTATTCACGTTTTTTTTTTTTTACCAATGGTTCAGTGCATGTGAAATGTGCGGTGACATTCAAGTGTCTCGTATACATCTATATATACAAGGAAAATGGCCGGCGCGATAGTACTGCGCAGTGAACTCAAAAACGCGTCACGAGAACCGCTACACCTTATTAATTCCACCATGGAAGTAATCTGTGATTTTATGGAGAAGAGCGACGAGTGCCAATTTGCATTGCCTGATTTGATCAATTTCATCGAAGGCTATGTTCCCGACGAGCGTACAATTAAAAAAAAAGCTCGAAGAGAAATACGGCGAGGATATAATTATTACGAAGAACCAGAAAAAAGTTTCAATCGTTTGTTTCCGAAGTACTGGGTATAAAATTTTGTCGGATAATTGGTACACGCAGAGAACAGCTGACGCAGGTCAGGAACGGCTTCGAATAATCACAGCAGCCGCGGCGATAATCCGAGAAGACATTAGGACACAGGTTTATGGAACTTCATCATATCCTCCGAGCGATGATTTTTGAAAAGACGTCAACAGCTGTATTCCGGAATCTCTTGATATTTTTTTGAAAAGTGTAATCACGAAAGGTAGGAAGTGTAAGGTTGAACCACTCGAACGTAAATGCTCTTCTATTGCCCACGCTATTATATCAGCAACTAGACCACGGTCTTTCTTGTCCTCACTGCAAATCGGCGTTGCTGTGTTCCTGTACAGGAAATTTGGGTCTAGAAATTTTTTGACTCTACTATCAAATTTGGGCTTCAGTACATCGTAGAACGAGGCACAACTGTTAGAAGCGTCAGCAACTCTTCAACCTGAGCTAGAAATCACACCAGGAGCATTTTGTCAATTTGTCTTTGATAACGCTGATTTCAACATTTATACGTTAGATGGTCTGAATACACTCCATAGTATGGGCGGCATTGAGTGCTTGACGCCAAAAAGTGCACTTGTGCCAGCTCAGCCGATTGAAAAAATCACGAAAGCACCAACAGACCGGAGTATTTTAACTCGAGGTGTTTTGCAATTAAAAACATTTGAAAACCTTAATGGAAAAGGATTAAAAAATATTGTGATTGAAGCTCTGCCGTGCTTGGAGGTGTCAAAAAGAAATGTGCAAATGCCATCAACGATCGATGTACTTTGGATGTGCGGAAACTTCTTTAAAGTTGCAGATATACCTGGCTGGCGGGGATTTATGAAGATTTTAACTGCCTGAAAAAAGTTTCAGCGAACTAAAGTACTGTGTTTACCTTTCTTAAATTCACCACCGACTCACTACAACACCATCTACACCATGTTATGCAAGGCTGTTGTGGAATCTCAAAAAGCAGGGTTAAAGACAACCTTTGTCACATTTGATCAACCGCTTTACGTAAAGGCACGAGATATAGTATCTGCTGTGGGTCCCGATTCAGAAGTCTCTAACGTCGTCGTAAGACTTGGAGGCTTTCATCTTCTCATGTCCTTTCTGGGTTGCATCGGGTTTATCATGGCGGGAAGTGGCTTGAAGGACTTATTGAGTGCGATTTATGCTCCTTTGTCGGTTGAAAAAATTTTAACGGGGCATGCTTACGCACGAGCTATCAGGGCACATCTTCTAACTCAGTTGGCTCTGGCAAAAACGATTTTCAAAGACATTGATTTTGACATCGCAGAACGTGAAGCCACCGAGGCTATCCTGCGCGATTTCACTTACAATCCTCCGACTGTGGAAACAATTGCGGACGATACTGTAATTGAAGAGATCGGCAGCAAAATAAGGACCCAGTTACTGGAGGTGGAAAAAAGCGGTCCGACTGCAAAATTATGGATGCAGTATTTTCACATGGTCACGTTGATAAAACAATTTATACAGGTAGAAAGAGAAGGTAACTTGAGCGGTCACCTACAAACGATACAGCAAATGCTACCATTTTTCCACGCAAGTGGCCACTACCCGTACGCCAAAGCATGTCACATGTATCTTCAAGATATGCTGAATCTACCCTCCCACATGGAGATCGACGAATATTGAAAGTTTGTGGATAAGGGGTACTTTACAATAAGGCGAACGGATGAATATTGGTCAGGAACTTGGTCGGATATGGTGATAGAGCAAGATTTTATGCAACCCACGAAAGTCTCCGGAGGTCTTATAGGTCGAGGATTCACCGATAGTTTACTCTCTAAATGGGTTGTACCGATGGCTCCTTAACACCAAATCTGCGGATCTTTAGAAGAATACGGTGGTACAGCCTTTGTCAGCGGAGAACAGCGTGTCGATTCGCGAGAATCTAGAATAGAAAGGGATAACCAGGACGTGAAGCGACTGGAAAACTGACTTGTTTGCCATGATCCATTTCAAGCCAGCGAAAGGATCATGTCGATCAGCACAGGGGTAGTTGGTAATGACGAAATAAACTGTCACAATGCAGTTGAAATCGGAACAAAAGCAATCGAGGCTATCGTTGGAGGAAATTTCGGGGACGTAAAAATGAAGCACGACAACCGAGTTCGTCCTCTGGCCACAATTAATTCCGCGATCAACCTGTACGATGTGGAGGTGCCTATCGATCCTCTAATGCTATTTCAAAGAATTTTCAAAAAAAAAATGTTGCCGAACTTGTTGAATATATGGAGTACGAATTGGCTCCATTTCCACTTGCTCTTTTCAACGAGGCAGGTATGCGAAAAACTAAGAAATCGGGTTTATACGGAATTTTTACAGAATCAAGTGAAAACCCTAATCACGAAGATTGTACACACGTCATCGATGGGGGATATCTCCTACATCGCATAGCGTGGAATCAGAATCACACGTACAAATCCATTTGTACAGCATATTTAGGTTACGTGGAAAAAAATTTCGGAGCCAGATCCGTAATCGTCTTTGATGGCTATACCGATAGCTCTAGCAGCACCAAAAAAACTGAGCAGTGTCGTCGTTCTATGAAGTATTCGAGCGCTGATATACTTTTCGATGCTACGATGGTTGCCACAGTAACGCAAGAAAAGTTTTTGTCCAATGACAAAAATAAAGCCCGATTGATTGCAATGTTAAACAGAGTGATTTCAAAAGCAAGGGTTTGAGGTTAGACAAGCTCAAGACGATGCTGATACCCTTATCGTCACGACAGCGATAGAATTATCTTTGTCTGCACAAGTCGTCATCGTTGGTGAAGACATTGATCTCCTGGTTTTATTAACTGCATTGGCACCACAGGAGAGAAATATTTACTTTACGAAACCAGGGATGGGAAAAACTGAGCGAAAAATATACTCTTCGCATCTACTACGATCGCATAAAGGATTTCAGGATATGATTTTGTTTCCACATGCCTTCAGTGGATGTGACACCACGTCAAGTCTTTTCCAAAAAGATAAACGAAAATGTTTGAAATTGTTGCAGCAGCGAGATGATTTGCAAGACATCGTACGAATTTTCAACGACGTTAATTCCACTCACGAAGAAGTCGCTCAGACTGGAGAACGTTTTTTGGAAAGTACTTCATAATAACGAACTACAGTCCAAGCGGCAGGACTAGTTACGCAACCGTTTCCGAGAAAAACCGGTTTGAAAAGCGCAGCGGTATTCATATACCCAAAAAACACGATAAATGGTGTACAAAAAGTTGAGACAAGTACATTTCCTTGCGTCGTTTTGTCTATCCTTACAAAAAATATGACAAACATAAATATGTGTAAAATAAATCCTCATAAAAAGGTCTCAAATAAATTCCAATCATCTAACTTACAGTTGCCAAGTACATCCAGCACTTTTATTATTCACATTGTTTATTAACCGTTTATAACTAAGTCACAACGCTCGAAAACGTCTTGAAACGAGACTCAGGGACTTAATCTAAAATTTAATGTTTGAAAGATTTTATTGAAAAAAAATTCGCATTGAAAAAGAAAACTCGAACGAAGTACTTGGCGAGTTATGTAAAATGACTGTACGGAGCTACCTGTTACGAACTCGCCAAGTACTTCGTTCGAGGTATCTTTTTCAATGCGATTTTTTTTCAATAAAATCTTTCAAACATTAATTTTTTAGATTAAGTCCCTGAGTCCCGTTTCAAGACGTTTTTGAGCGTTGTGACTTAGTTATAAACGGTTAATAAACAATGTGAACAATAAAAATGCTGGATGTACTTGGCAACTGTAAGTTGGATGATTGGAATTTATTTGAGAACTTTTTGTGAGGATTTATTTTACACATATTTATGTTTGTCATATTTTTTGTAAGGATAGACAAAACGACGCAAGGAAATGTACTTGTCTCAACTTTTTGTACACCATTTATGGTGTTTTTTGGGGGGATTTGGCTTCTTTTTGAAAAGCACATTATACATGTACCTGCATATTTACCGAGTAACTCATATTTGAAAGCTTCGAATAGTGACTGCTATGCTCAGGCTATATCAATCGAACACAGAAAAATTTGACACATCATTGAAGAAGGTGTGCCTTTGGATAATAGGATACCAGGTAAAGTTGCGTACAAGTGTGCTAATGCGCTTTTTCAATTCGAACTTTGTCTTTGAGCAGTGTGTATAAAAACGTACCGATGATATGAGGGCGAAATTTGCATCGTTGGGACGCAACGAAAATATTTAAAAAAATCATTTCCAGTATCCTCGTGAAGTCAAAAACCGTTTAAACCCTATTATTTGGGTTTTTTTCTCGGCTTGGGGCCTAAATATATCATAAAAGCGTAAGCGATACTGGGAATGATTTTTAAAAAAGCTATTTCTGTTGAACACCAACGATGAAAATTTCAACATCATTCGATGATTATTATTTCGTAGGCATTAGTTATGTGATCGAAAATGTAGGACTGTGATGTATGTTTCTATCGCTGTACTTAATAAATCAAATAGTAAATTGTTAAATAAATTGCACTGTCAAAAAAAAGAAACTCCACTAAGCGATTTGACGCGGAGGAACTTGCCCATATCCAAAATCGGTACAGAAAAACTCAATGCACTGTCGGCTTGCTCCGATAAAACTGGACACACTGCCAGCTCGGCATGGGAAAACTCAATGTATCATCAATTGAACATGCAAAAACCGCTGGGGCATTCCGAGGCAAAGAAACTCTTCCACGGCGCTGCTCGGCTCGCTCCGACTATACACGGTCCAACGGACCATGGTTGCATCCGTTGAGAGTGCGAGCGGATCAAGTTGCGCCGCATGAGAGTTTTTGCCGTGTGAAGTTGCACCATCGGAGAGTATTTTTTCGCCGAGATAACCCATAGGAATTTTTGCGCATCGACTTCTTCTATGCCAAGTTGGTGGTGTGTCGAATTTCCTTGTAGCAAGTTGATGGCGCAGTGAGTTCCTTTTTACCAAGTTGGTTATGGGCCAAGTTTTACCAGGTTGTGTCCCTATTTGGGAAAGTTTTTTGCGACGGCTTAGCAAAGTGATGAATTATTCTCCGTTTAGTTGATCGCGTATACTACTTTTCTTTGTAGAATTGTATGAGCTTGTCGGGTTTGCATTTTGATGGAATCTGTGACAAGAAAGCAGTGTAGCTGGGACTTTGTATGATGACGAGTTGAATGCTCCGAGTTGATTGCATAGATCATGCGAGGATGAAAAAAGTTTATAGCTTCGTCGTATTGATAACAAGCAATGCTTACGGATCCTTTTCAAGCTTTGATGATCCTGTCAAAGGTCGAATCATTTTACACCTATACCAATGATATTTAGTGCGGACAAGTTGCTTGATCTCACATACGAGCACAATAAAATGCTGAATCGTACAATCTTGATAAAAAAAATGCTGTATTATCGTTGAAAAAAACACAATTCTCTTTTATTAAAATACTTTAAGCACTATTTAATAGCTGTTTAATCAGTATTTATTTTCAAATACACTAACATAACATCTTGAGTGGGGAGCGATACCACTATGAAATTACATAACTCGTCAAGTACTTCGTTCGAATCGAATTTTTTCTTTTCAATAAAATTTTTTAAAATAATAAATTTTTAGATTAAGTCCGTAAGTCCCGTTTCAAGACGTTTTCGGGCGTTGTGCTTACTTATAAACGATTAATAAACATAAACAACGTAAAAAATAAAAATGCTGGTTATTAATATCTGGCAAAGAGATCAGTCACAGATCGGAATCTTGCAGCAAGGAAAACAGTCGACCCTCGGAATCTTAACGAGAGAGCGTATAATATAGTCTCTCGGTCTAACTCGACGTCGATGGAACACGATCGTGGCTCAAAGGATTGTCCTGCTCGATGCGAGAGCAATGAAAAATTCGAGATCGCGATGCTGAATTCCGTCAAGGAAATCGTTGGGACATACGAGAAACGAGAGTACCAAGATTTTTCGAGCAATGCAAGAAATTAACATTTATTTCACAGGCGATCTCATAAAATAAAATTGATGCTGAAGCAGAGCTAGAATTTTTCCAATGAAACGAATTTAGGCAATAAATAATCGTCGAGATAGAGATCTCTCCGCGAGGAAAACGCGAGTTTGAGGGACGAGTTGCAAAGAGCTCTTGAAGAGAACGAAGCATTACAAAAAGAAAATATTCAATCGAAATTACACGATGCAAAGAACTTATCAAGTTCACTTGGGATTTATATATCATTTGAACAATAATTAAAATTTAATAAACAATAATTAAAGTGTAATAAACAATGATACAAATGAAAATGCTGGATGTACTTGGATGTACGTGGAAAAAAACACAATTCTCTTTCATTAATATACTTTAAACTTTATTCAATAATGAATATTTATTTTTCGAAATACACCAATATAACCTTTTAATTGGGGAGTCATATCACTACGAGAACGCACATACAAGTATATAATTGTTTTTTTCACCGGTTCTGTCCGAAAATGATAAAATAGCACTGATCTCTAGCACTGTTCGTTTTTTTTTAAATTAATTTTTATACTTCACTTTCGTAATAAAACCTCGGAACTTTCATTTTAAAGTAACGATAAAAAAATCGCGTAAACGACTTTCGGGAATGCCGAAGCAACGAAGGCAGCTTCGTTAACCAAAGATCATACGTAACGTGACATACGTGATTTCAGCCTTTTAGCCTGGTGTGACAGGTGAGCGATGATTTGCGGTTAGATTCACGGGTGGTGCGAAAATTTGCAGCGGAGACAAAAAAACACAGCAAATGATGATGATGTACGTCGAATGAAAATAATAAAATGCAATATCTCCCATATGTCAATAGCTACAGCGTTCATTTGGGTACCGATCGAAAGAAAAAATAAAAAATATTCGTGTTGACATCATTGCCTAAGTCCGTATAATTCATTAATAATTCGGAAAATAAGTTTCGTTATATAGACATACTCCCGTGTGTAAGCCAGATGTGTGGCGTATAAGAGGCTGTAGTACCTCTCGACATGTCGGTAAAGGAGGAAATGTACTTGTCTCGAGGCACTGCCGTGCCTCTTAATCTGCACCGTTGCGTGTTGTACCGTCGAGGTGGCATGGCTCAGGGGCTATGCGCCCGACTAACACCCGGTCGGCCTGGGTTCAATCCCCGTCACGATTCTTTTTTCGCTTCTTTTTTTTTTCTTCTTTTTTTCAATCAATTTTTTCTCTCTTTTGCTGCCTGACAACACAGGAAAAAAAAAAAGAAAAAACTTTATTCGCCAACCATTTTGGCAATTAAATTACAAAATTAATGGGTTGTAACGCTATTATTCTTTATTATTAACCATCGATCTATTAAAAAATTATAAAAAAAACTTACAATGGCGTTACTCATCGCTATCGCTTCCATGGTCTGCCGCATAGCCGGTATGGGCCAGTCGGAACTGAAGAGATTTATACGAAGGACGTAGGAGCAGATATACAAATTCTACAAATACTTGTGAAATATGCAGAAGTCGAGCGTTAAATTATTTTCGAAACAAAATTACGCCGCTTGACATAAATCAGTGGTTAATAGTAAAGAAGAATGGCGCTACGACCCATTAATTTTGTGATTTGATTGACGAAATTGATTGAAAAAAAAAAAATGAGAAAAAAAAATCGTAACCGGGATCGAACCCGGGCCGACCAGGTGGTAGTCGGGCGCGTAATCCCTGAGCCACACAGCCTCGACGGTATAATGTGCAACGGTGCAGGTATATGAACAACGCTACGCTTTTCAAACCAATATCTCTCGGAAACGGTTGCGTAACTAGTCCTGCTGCTTGGACTGTAGTTTGCTATTATGAAGTACTCAACTATCATGAAGTACGAAATTCTTACCCCAAAAGGGCTTTGAAATCCGTGACCCCAAGAATGCGCCCTCCCCTTGTTAGCTGTGTGTAATGCGTCTGCTAGTGAGAGGTCATTAAACCAACATCGTTTTCAAATGTTCAAGAAATCCGCGTACAAGAGTAAACCAAATCTAGCGCTGTTACCCCCTGCGGCTGCAGCGGCTCAGCAGCCCTCATTTCGCATTTACCACCAAGTCCAGAAATGGTGTGGTTATGAAAAATCTTCTGAACTCTGGGGTTGGAAGATAGTCGACAATTTCTTTCAACCTGTTCGAACACTGAAGGCTCCTGCTCCAGATTCTGTACTGACATTATTGTCATGCAATTGTAAAAAGGGATATACCTCATCTTGTGGATGTCGGAAAACAGGTCTAAAATGCGCAGCGATTTGTGGACATTGTCAAGGTATCGCGTGTTTGGACTCGAACAAAAGTCTCGACTCCGAAAAAGATGGCTCTATCGAGAGAGAGCTCGACGAGGAACCTATGGTCACGCGTTACAGCCAAGTTGAGGACGATGATCTTGAAGAACCTGACATCGATGATCTACCTCCTCCGTCAGAAGTTGGTACTTCAGTGAATTCTACCCCTACACGTAGAGACTTTTAGTATGAATGTTTGTTTTATTCCGTATGCAAAATTGACATAAAATATAAGAATTTAGGGATAATCGAGGTATTTTTATAATCCTTCCTACATTCATATGAAATCATGATATTTTTGTATGCATTATCCCAATATTTATGAGCAAGAATTAGTAGAGTACGTTTAGAAACAGTACTATTTACTGTTAGAAATTCAAAAGTGTGGAAAAGTGATAACGATGAATAAGAAGTTTTGTAAAAATTATTCTGGATATGAGTATTCAAAATAGCCGAAGTTGTAAGCAAGATACGGAACTTTAGTATTCTCCATAAGAACGCGCAACGGAATGAATAACGCCTATACTTTCTGCTACTGGGGTTTAAGAGAAATTCTAAAACTTTATACGAAAAACAGCCGAATATTTCCGAGCTATTCCGAATTCAGCCGAAGGGCCAGACCGCTCTCACATCGAGGACACGTGTTCTCTTGTATAATTGTGGTTGTGTCATATACTAGTATACTAGTATACATATACAAGTATACTGGATGGCGTACGCATGTTGGGCACAGGCCCAGAAAAAATGTTACGCTGCTGACATTTTATAGTGCCGACAATATCTTTTCTCAGCATTAACTTTTTTGAGAGACTGTACAGCGTGCGAAAAGACAACAACTACACTGGCCTGTTTTCACGCTATCTCTCTCTGCGCGGCACCCTCCACTTCCGTACGCGTTCCGACGCGTTCCAGTATACTTTTATTCCAGTGGGTTGTGCGTAAATACGTAGTAGTAGTGTGGTTTTTCGAATTCTTTTTTCGAACAGTGCCAATTTTTTAATTTTTATGGTGATTTGAAGACCTCGTCAGAATTCTTCGGATAAAAGAAGGGTAAGTATTAACGGATAACCAAAGTAATTTGAAAGCATATACCCCTACTATACACGTGTAGTTTTTGAGGTTAGGGACGTTACATTAAATACCGGCTTTTGGAAATCTAAAACAATTTCTAACGATTGTTATATCGAATGTTGAAGGTAGTATTGGTTTATAAATACTGAAAAGTACATTGTTGTTTTCATAATTTACATAGATCTAGAAAATGTTCGACGATCTCGTAGAGGACTTCGAACCTGAGGTCCAGGTAGACATCGTTGTATAGCGAACCGTAAATACAATTGGAATAAGTAAACTTTAATATTAAGATTACAGCCTTTCCGGTACCCTGTTGAAAAGATCCGATCGAATCTTATAGGTCCCGATAAAATACTTGTACGCTCTATCGGTTTAAAAAAATGGGCAGATAGGCAATCTATATGGTTTTATGAGTGTCTATGGGTGATAATTCCTATGAGCATAACCTCATAGCAGCCGTCCACCCAAACCACGCCGATGTATTGGAATCCATCATCTAGAAAAAATAAAGAATTATTTTCGAAAATACTAATGTGGAATCTATCTGATTGTATCAGGTTTGTATAGTTTGAAGTCTATTGCATGTCGTTAACGGCAGTTACAATATGAAATCTTAAAATTTTCCTGTAGGTATTTACCTTACTTATATCTTATATGTTGTTATTGGATTCTTCCGACGGGAAATAAATGTGTATCAATGGGATAAATCCATGTTGGATTTTTATCAGAATTTGAAAGCACAAACTTATGAAAATGCCAATTCTGTATTTGTTATTACGAGCGCTTGCAGTCCAACGAATCCCACTAACTCATTACATCGTATCTGGAAATGCGAGAACAAAAACACACTGATTTCCGATAAAAATCCGTTTTCTGTATAAGATTTAAACTGCATTTACCCATTTGGTATTTTATGAGAAACAGGTAGCAGTTGCTTATACAAATCCAACATGCATTTACTGATACATGTATAGCAGTTTTCATCAGATTCTGTGGGGATACAGTATGGAACGTTTCATTATGAAGTTTCATCTATCAGCAAAATCTAATGAACCTGGTGGTTCTTAAAGGTCGATCATAGGTGTTTTCTGATACAAACATTGGTTTGAACTTATCATTTTTCAACAGACGATGTGTATCAGCGAAACGAATCCACTATTGATTTCTATAAGTCTAGAGAAAAAAAATCATATAAAATTTTAATTATATTCTATCTGAAAATTCTGGAATAAGAACATTCATTTCTGATTTTAAAAAATCCGTTGACTGTGCATCAGGAATTAAACCGCATTTTCATGTTAGGTATTGTATGAGAACCAGTGGGGACGTTTTTGATACGAATTTAACGTGCATTTACTAATACATCTACAACAGTTTGTATCAGATCCTATTGGGGTGTTCAAGCATTGAAACCTTTTTATACGAAGATTAATGTATCTGTAAAGTCTAATTAGCTGGGTGGAATTCAACGTGCGTTCACAGGCCTTTCCACATACAAATATTGATCTCAATGTATATGGTTATGCAACAGACTATGTGTAACGGCATTTATGGTAGACATTTAATACATATGATAAATTATAAATTATAGAATACTTTCGTAAGTAAAATAATACTTGCTGCTGATAAATTATTATACAAATTTCATCATAATTTTTTGATGTATCATTATTTTAAAAAAAATGTTCTTCAGTAGCGTTCTGTTTTTTTTTTTAATTTTAATGGTTTCGGTAAAGTTTCTTATCGGATCTTATCAGCACTTGAAAAAAAATTAATACAATGATGCGTGTAGTTCCGAAAAGCCCATGCGGCCGATTAATTTGAATTTTCGTATACCCATTTGTATTGACTCGTCGATCACGAATATGATAGTTAAAATACCCGCAGATTCATTTTCAAGGTAAAAACTCACAAAAACTGATTTTCAAAAAGTTTTTCCATTTTATTTTGATAATAAGTGTTGATCTACGTTATATGCTAGTGAAAAAAAAAATTGAAAAGAATTGAAAAAATGGTTCGTTGCAGTTAACACTTCAGGTGTTACCTTATTTTGATATGCACTGAAAATATGCAAAAGAACTGCGGTGAAATCGGCAAGGGTCTTTCAAAATAACAGCCTGGGTTTTTCAGAACTTTATCCCAATTGTCTCATAGATTCAGATACACACGGACATGGATACTGATTAGACTGGTATATAACCAATACGGACAGTAACAACTATACATATAGCATCAGATAGATCCCGATAGATTTTATCGGTCGTTAGCCGTATTTATCGGAATTTTCCTATAGAGTGAATTCCAATAGACTGACAATAATTTATATCGTTCTTTTTCAAAAGACTAGGTCTCGCGGCAGTAGGAGCGGGGAGGGGGGGAGGTAAAAAGATGGGCTACCATTGGTTTATAGTGTAGGGGACAGCGGTTAACTGCCCCCCTCTTCTCTCCGCCATAGGGCGACACGCGTCTACCGGCACCGGCCACCACCGGCTAACCGGCTAGTTAGTTTCAGTTATTCGAACAGTAGAGATCGGCAGTGGACAGTGATTTATTGATAAAAAAGTGCAACGAGGAAATATCTCGGTAAGTACCTACTCATAATTAATGTGTTCTTTCTATTGATTCTTATTCTCCTGATTAGTATCAGGAAAATTAAAATGACGAAATAAAAATCACGCAATAGAATCCATCATTTGTGTTATCTTTGCCTTGTACATAGACCATTTAGAGACTTTCAGTCCATACATACTATTGTTGCAAAGGTCCGATAAATTCCGCTTAAAAACGATAAAATCTATCGGAATCTATCTGGCGCTAAATGTATATTTGTCACTGTCTGTACATGTTTTCTATCGGTTTATATCAGTATCTATTGGAATAAATATGGCATTATTGTATATTTATATTGCCGTGGGTGGAATAATAATAATTATTCTACAGAGTTTGGGTTCATTTGTTGTGCATAAAAAATGTCGATAAACAGCGTTTTTTTTGTAGTTCGACTTATTTGAATGTATCGTTCTGCCTTGCTACATTGTATGAATATATTGTATAAAAAATGCAGAACAAAGGGCTCGTTCATCAATTAATCTTTTTATCGTTTTGTCTTTGACGAACATATTAAAATAAAACAAGACAAAGAACGACAAAATGATGAATTAACGAACACACCCGATGTTTTTAAGACAAAAAATTGTATAAAAAACACTGATATTGCTTCGTAAAGGTCCGAAGATACTAATACATATCATTCACTACATCGTATCAATACACATACATATCAATACATTTAAGCGACAAATAGAGGACCATTACAATTTACCGCCGTTTTATTTTCCGTGAATTTTTCTTTTACCGTGCGTGTCTCAACTGGTTAGATTTGTACATTCTGTTCAGTTAGAATCTGCCAGAGGGTTCGAGTGAGAGTTCCGAGTTTGTTGTGTTTTGGGGCTACTGAAGCGTGCTTCGCAAGGTCACCCCTACACGGACACATGCGTCCCCCTTTGTTGTCATTCGTTTCTCACTAAACATCAATCTGTTTCTATCTGTACCAAACTGACCGAGCATGGAGATAGACATAGTTCTTACTACCTGTGGCTATCTGAATTGCCTATAACACCGTTCGACTATTTATATTTATATACTTATATCAATAATTTATATTTATATATTTATATATTTATATCAATACGTATTTTTTTCCTTTCTTATAGGTTTATCGAAGCCAGCGTGAAAGAAATCGAGAGGAGAGTTTGATGTTAGCACGGTGAGCACTTTCTTCGCTTATCATATTCTTCTAGGGTTACGAATTATCCCGTGAAAATCATCTAGTAGAATTTTATAATGAACTTTTTTTTGATATCATGAGTGATAAATTGAAATTTTATAATGATCATTTTGTTTGCATCACAAGTGATAAATTGAATCAGAGAATAGATTCAATTTATTGTCACCAGAGACATGCTCGCACTCGCACGCGGGCGCACACGCATTTTCACTTTGTAATGCATTTTCACTCACACGCACACGCGTGTAATGCATTTTCACTCACGCACACGCATATTCACTTCGTAATGGATCTGAAATTGTTCGCTCAACCACGAAATACCAATGTAATGCTGCATTTGTTAACAAAACATATCGTATACCATTCCATGGGGTTAAAAGTGAAGCTTTTTTCTAATAGTAGAACGTGTTTGTGGATCACATCGAATCTTTCGATGGCAAATACAATCATAACTTACCTGGATGCGTCAGATATGCGTACGAATGAGGAATCATATTTCATTCCATCTGAACAGATCTGGTCGATCATGCTCATTGTACATATTTTTACCATCAGCATACTATGATTTCACATGTTGCCATTTAGGTCAAAGTTCACATAGACGATTTTCCAGAGAGTACGATTTCCTATAAAAAAAAGTCCGCGAGAGCATATAGCAGACGTCAGTACTTGACGCGGGAGAAGACGCGAACTTCGCACGATGGACAAGTGCACTTTTGAAGCAATCACTACATGCTTCGTTCATATTTTAAATTCATTACCGGTAAGTTAAGGTGAAATAAATAATCGGGAAACATTCATGAATGGTCTGAATACAAAAAGTAAACTATTAACTGGTGTGAACATAATTTCCCCGAATTTTCCGAAGTTTGGCAGCTCCGTGAATTTCTTTTTCATTCGTTTTTGAAACTTTAATACGCCGTATTTTGTTAAACTAACGCTCATACAAGGATTTAAAGTATATGAGCTTGTATGAAATCTCATTTTCAAAATATTAGATGCCTTCATATTCCTTTATATGTTTTTTTCTAATTGTTCAAAACAAAAACAAAAGGTGATGTTACTGACCAATGTTCAGCGCAACATCGTAGTTATTTTTTTACATTTTAACTATATAACCTGACACATTCGTTTATTTAAATTTTTTTTGCAAATAACTCACTGTGATCAATAATACGTTTTTATTAATTCCTTGATTTCTTCTCTATTTAGGACTATGTATACAGAAAATAGCAAATAATTTTAAGCAATTTTTTTAGTCGTTGTTTTAAATTTGCAATCAGTTTGACGCTTTAATTCGCTAATACGCCATAATTATTGAAGGTAGAGACAATTTGTGAGGGTCAAAAATCTTTGTGAGGACGTGCACAAAGTATGTTATCGTTTCATTTGCTTAAAAATGTCAATAAACATGGAAACGATCGGTGTTGAGGCAAGAGTGTCAACGCCGCAGTGGCTTCGACGTGCCAGAGAGTGAGAGATAGATAGATAGATAAATATTTTATTATGCCCTAGCGTACTATGGGGCAAATTGTAAAAAATTTGAGTAGTACATTTTTTCTTAAAACTAAAACTAAACTAAAAATGAGCTTATAATTAAGCCGAAAAGTATATAACAAAAATATATCATGAACACAATCATAAACCATAAATCATAACTCATAAATCAGAAATCATGTATCATAGATATTGGGTACATGAGTACATCTGAACTCGCTGGTATCTCATATGAGACAAGTAACCAGACTCCGAAAAGCTTAGCAATGAACATGTGATATATATAATAATTAGCGTAATAATCGAGTTTCCAGGTACGCTTTAATAATTTCCATATGACTTGCAATCGAATTGGCATTAAAATGAACTATATTTAAAGCAGAGGTCGAAAGGACATTATTATCAACAATATGCGCTGGTTTTTCGGAATTCAGTCAATCTAGCCTCGCAAGGTCGGCATCACTGTTGATCAAAATAGGAGGCTGACCTTCACGTATCGCAAAAATCTGACCGGATGTGGCCCAAACAAATTTGTATGGGCCAGACGTTGCTTTTGCCTTGGCTCTGCGAAGTAAATTATAAGTCTCGGTGGGTAAAAATTCGTTTATGAATATGTTGCCTCGTAAATTTGTCTCGAATACTTCTCCCACTGTGAGAATCTTTTTATTTGAGCGTTTCATAGTGATGATGTGATCTCGAACTTGCGAGGATTTGAGTTTAACTAACAGCGATGGTGGTAGAATTAGCCTGCTCGCCATTGCTACTTTTCTTGCGTGGGATCTCTCTAACCTCTAAAACATCGTTGATGAGCTGAGAGACGCCAAGAGCATGGAATATTTTTCCAATTATGGTATGATGCGAATCGGTAACAGAAACGGGTATTCCCGCAAGAGAGATCTCCGCTGATGAATTTCGTGGCATCATGCTACAGCCAGAACTAAGGGCTTCGACCCTTCGCAAAATATCCGTGTTAGCTGCTCCTAGACGTGCAATTCTCTCCTGATTTTCGTTTACAGTTCTTGCAAGCATTTGAATATCGTTTAAGCTAGCTCTAACCTCCGTATTGACGTGGTTCTGTTTCGTAATAAAACCATCGAGCTTTGCAAAGATGGATTGGAGTAGTCGATCAGTAGAGCCACTTTGAGAAGATGGTCGCATGGTTGTATTAAGCATGGCACTGACTTCTGGATCTACATCCATATTATCGTTACTTATAGAGGAAAGATTAAACAAACAGCAAGGACTAACACTCCTGTATCTCAGATAAGCTTTGCAGCAGCCCGGATGAAACGTTTTTAAACACTCTGGGCATTTAACGCATGTGGCATTTAACCGACCGACTGAGTAAGCAGTCACTCATTTTTGGCCACCCACGCAGAATTATTTCGGATCGCGGAACAGCATTTACGGGGAAGGAATTTCAAGATTATTGCAAAGAGGCAAGCATACAGCACATTTTGACAACCACAGGAGTCCCACGAGGAAACGGGCAGGTCGAGTGTGTTAATCGCACGCTGATACCTCTGTTGGCAAAATTATCGGCACCCAAGCATGATCAACGGTATAGACATCTTGGTATTGCACAACAATTCCTTAACACGACGCCACACAGAAGTATTGGTATGACACCGTTTACATTACTGTTCGGAACTCACGCTCGTATAAAAGATGACCCGCAGTTGCAAAAGTTAATTGAGTCAGAATGGATTACCGCGTTTCTGAAAGATCGAGACGAAGTGCGAGTGCAAGCGAAAGAAAACATCGAGAGAATACAACAGGAAAATCAGCGCGTGTACAATACGAAGCGGAAAAGAGCGACCGTATATTGTGAAGGGGACACTGTGGCCATAAAACGGACACAACAGGGACCAGGTTTAAAACTCGCTGCGAAGTATCTTGGGCCCTATACAATCACGAAGGTCCTCCGCAATGGTCGCTACCTCGTGCAAAAAATGGGAGAGCACGATGGGCCATTACGTACGTCTACGGCGGTCCACTACATGAAGCCATGGGTTGATGATGCAGATACTGACGAAGATGATGTGGGAGACGACGGCGTAGTTATCCCCAATGAAGATAAAACATCGAAAACCAACAATGAAGAGAACAATCGGGGAGAGTGACCGTGGATTGCTATAACATTCGGGGTCGAATGTTCGATTCAGGACGGCCGAGTGTAGGATAATGAAAATTGTCTGTGCGTGCGATGAGCGTGCTTGTGTGTGTGTGAGTGTCCATGCAGCGTCGGTCATCAAGCAATAAAACACTAAGGGTTTTCCATCAGGCCATGCGGCCTAGGTGGGAACGACCACGCTGTAAAGGACAAGGGGTAAATGGATATTAGGCTTAGGGATATGCATGTATTAACGTAAGAAGCGCAGGTAAAAACATAGAGGCGTCGAAAGAAAAGAGCAGTCGTGTTCGAGCTCTGAGTGAGTAAGCGGCTCTGTGTGAGCCACGACTCAATAATCGTATCCTGTATTTGTATCTGATATATAATAAAAACAGTTACTTTATCTATATCCTAACATCATCGCCTCACTTGAAATCCACATAGCATTCGTAGGAACATTCCATCTGCTAATAAAATAATCCTACATATATGAAAGAATATGATCAGTGTAGGAAAAATAGAAAAAAAAAAGGAACTACGAGCGAGACTCGATCCCGCCATCCAACTGTTGCGAAACTTGAACGCTAATCATTCGGCCACCGCCACCTCGTGCCCGTAAATACAACGCGCTGGCTTATATACGACGCGTAAAACTTCTTTTCCGATTTTCTTGAAAACGCTCGAGTTGTACGCCTTACTACTTGCACATTATGATGTCCTAATGGACTACTAAAAGTGTAAAAAGTTTGGAGAAAATCCGTGATGTCAACGTCGTGGCCTCCCTTTGTTAGTAGCAAGAAGTAGCAGATGATCTGAGACGTTTTCGATAGTTGAAAAACTGATCTAGAACCTAAGACTTAAATCAAAGTGGAGTCTCCTAGAGTTCCCTACTTTTTGTCCATTTGAAAGTATGTCTCGAAAATTATATCGTTTTCGGAGGGTACCGAACATAGCCGTATTTCATGCAGATAAACATGATTTCGTCATTCTACTTATATGTGAATATATTCTATATACCTCCAGGAATAGAATCCATTTAAAAAAATTAAAATCGGTTCACTCACTTCCAAGTTATGAATTTTCAACGTTCACCGTTTTTTCTTACGTTCTCGCTCGTCGCGTGCACTCTCAATGAAGGCTGACTTTGAACTAACGTATCGAGCCCGGTATCGAAGGGACGACCGTACCCTTCGAGGTTTGAATGCAACAATCATTTCTGTACCCCACCCGAGGGTCAAAATACCCCGAATCCAATTCTCATGTTTCGGATTTGTGGCCACGATTCCGGCTTCTCGTCCCACTGTGGGCCGGTTCTTCAAGATTTAGATGTATCTCATCGGACTTTTGTCTTTTTTTTTTATTTCGTTAATGACTAATTCTTTTACAAACCGGACACCATTCTGACTGACACATTTTTTATTTGGCTGAAACTTTTTTTACGAGTTCTATGTCAAAAAAAAAACATACGTGTTCGAGGAATTTGTTTTTTTTTTTTTTTTCTTTAATATAGGGTGTTGAAAGTTTGAAATTTTCGTGATTTTTGCCTCAGAGACTCATTTTCAAAAATTCATATCTCCAGTTATTTTTAAGCTAGAGAAAACTTTTTATTTCATTTTGCAAATAAAAGAGTGAATTTTAAGAAAAAAAAATTTTTTTAAAAGTTCATAAAAAATTTCATATTGTTATAAACAATCGACATGTTTAAATCAATTTTTAACCATAGCCCCCAAATTTTAACGATTTTTTAATACAACTAACATATTCTACGTCAAATTTTCTATAAAAAACGTATTTTTTATTAATGGAAAAATTATGTTTACTGGTAGATATAAATTAATTTATCTAACGCGGCACCTCGTATCGGCGCGCGGGTACCTCTGCACAACTGTTTTTCTAACACCACATCGTTTTTCTCAATAACATTAATGATTATTCAAGTATTAGTCTATTTTGTCAATCGAGTACAAATTATTATTATTAGCAAACAGGACTTTATGATTAATTGAACGAAATAATAACATGTTAGCAAATGAAAAAACAATGAATTACGATTTTTATTAAAATTTTCTTAAAAACGTTATTTATTAGTAGTTAATAATCTCCTACTTAATTGTAGGAAAAAGTACAAAGTAGGAAGTACCTTACAAGGAAAGTAGGAGATTATTAATATTGATTTTTGTATTTTTTTTTTGTTTTTTTTGCATTAATCGACGTGTATATCGATCGATAATTGTTGCTGCGATCATTAAGATCGTTTTTTCTAGTATATTCAGTATTTATACATAAGTTTAGAATATATTCATCATTTTTGGACTAGAAAAACGTTTGTTCCATCCATGCAAATTAATTATTCACGTGTTAATGAAACAAAAATGACAAACGTCCGATGAGATACCTCTAAATCTTGAAAGACCGGCCCCTACTTTCGCGAGGATTATTTTTTGATGTCCAAGTATAGTTTAAGATTATGTAAAGCAAAAAAAAAATGTTCAATTTATTTTGAAACAGTCTAATATATTGAAACGTTTCGTGAAATTCCTTAATTTTGTTTCGTACGGAATTCACGATTTCGCTTTGATTTATTTTATTTGTTATGTTTGTTTTGTGTGCTTGTCTGTGGTTCCGTTGTTCCGTTCGGGCGAACAGATGGTTCGACACAGGCCCGAGGTCAGTGACGTATGGTGTAGGAGAGAGGTTTGCCGAATTGATTTGATAATTTTTATTAGTTTTTCGAGAGTAGTATGTGGACCACTCTGGCGACCCCCACTCCTATCCCCACTCCTATCCCCTCCACTTTCCCCCCGCGTCGGAGCCTCTTTCCGAGCGTGGTGGGGGTCGTGGTGGGGAGAGGTGGTGGGGGAAAGAGTTTTGAGGTTTCGCCAGAGTGATCCGATTATTATTATTATTATTCATGTTTATTATTCTCTCTCTCTATCTCTCTCGCTCTCTCTCGGGAGAGGTGGTGGGGGGGAAGAGTTCTGAGGGTCTCGCCAGAGAGGCCCGATTATTATTATTATTATTTAAATAATAATAATAATTCATACTTTTTTATTTTTATTGTTATTTATTAATAAATATGAAAATCTTACGTGTCTGTGGGGAGATCCTTACGCCGCTCCGATGACGCCTACAGCCGATGCACTGAGGGGCACACACACACACACACACACACGCACACGCACGCACGCACACACACACACACACACACACACACACACACACACACACACACACACACACACACACACACACACACACACACACACACACACACACACACACACACACACACACACACACACACACACACACACACACACACACACACACACACACACACACACACACACACACACACACACACACACACACACACACACACACACACACACACACACACACACACACACACACACACACACACACACACACACACACACACACACACACACACACACACACACACACACACACACACACACACACACACACACACACACACACACACACACACACACACACACACACACACACACACACACACACACACACACACACACACACACACACACACACACAAGTGGACGTGCTACGCGTCACCACCCTCTTCGTCCTCGGCGAACCCTTCATCGGGGTACACCCGATCGTAGGGTATGTTGTCACCGAGGGCATCTATCAAAATGCCCCCTACATCCCGACGATCAGGGCCCCGCAGGCGTATACATGGTGTATCGTGACTACAATACACCATGCGAGCCTCCATGAGGGGCTCGCCGAGACACAGGTTCTCCAAAAGGGTGATGATGCCTGCGTTGTCCACGCCAGCCAGACCCATCGATCGACATACCACGCACTGGGGTGGTAGCATGGTGAACAACGGTTCCGGCTGGTATAGGTCCGCGACCTCGAAATATTCTCTGTGCCCCTCGTCGATGAGGCGTACCTCCGTGAATCCGGCGTCATCGGAAGAAATTATCTCCCCGCGTAACATTATCGCGTCGCACCGTGCAACGCATGACGCGCCCGCCACCACATCATTGGCCGTCATACGAGCGCCTTTTTGTTGTGCGATATAAAAATCGCACAACAACTGGGCCAATTGCTCATACGTATCCACCATTTCGGCGATACGTATGGCTATGAACTGCTCGCTCAGCACCCCCACCACACGACACCAAAACGCGCCCGATGGAATGGCCTCTTTGTATCGCGGATACATTTTTTTTTTTTTTTTAATTTGAAATAAAATTTCTCGCTCGCGATCTGAATTCTTTGCCTGCTTAATGGCGACTGAAGTCTACGTACTATAATATACAGCAGCAGAGAAGATGCTGTGGCTGTATTAAAGGTGCGATCGTCAAGAAATGCATGGAATAGAGCATGACAGCTAGTTTGCGCACGCCAAGGTTTACTTTGTTTTGACGAAAACCGAGTATCAATATCATAATGATTCATGAAAATGATATAAGACCTATTAGAGGTATGTAAGAAAATTTGATCGGACTTGAAGAAAAAAATATTGGAGAGAGATATGAGCTCGAGGGTCAGCAAAGAGGTACACTGAAAAAAATGGTTCGGGATTTACAATAATACTGTTATTGTTGGCCAGTTATAGGTATACTGGTGAAAAAATATTGCCCACACAGAAAATGCAGTAGCCCTTTCAGAAAATCCCGATTGCTGTAAAGTTCATACAAATATGACTAGTGAAGTATTTCTAATTCAACAATAATATCGCTGGTGAAAGCAAAGTTTTGTCTACGGCGCCTATACTGCGCCTTTGTGGACGACACTCAATCGTCTGGCTAGCTTAGTCATTATAAATAGCTGGAAATTTATCGTTTTTGTGAATCAGCCATACTAACATAGCTCGCGAGACTCCACTGTATTGTGCAAACAGCTATAGTAGCTGATTTTTACATGCCTAGTTATTTCAACCATATAGTATGGCTGCGAGAATAACGTTGTGACACATAGCTATACTAATATGGCTCGCGCAACTATACTACGTTTTTGGAACACCTACAGTAATCTGTTAACGCGTGGTGTCTATGGCTCTGCCTCGCGCGAAAACGAGACCTCGCTACGCAAAATTTTATAATGAACGAGTTTGTGAAGAAGAATATCAACGAACGGGATCTTAATGGAGCTTATACCAACATTTGAAGGTAAGTCTGTTCTCACTTATATTTACGGAATATGTAAAAAGGACTATTTTTCCTGTTTTACACACGCCAAAATCGTATAACCGGCGAATTTTTGTAGGTTAGGTGAACTGTCATTTCCCTGCATTTCCTTACAAGGAGAGTATCATGTATCTCCGAGCCATGGATTCTCTCAAATTTCCAGATATGTTTCATTAGCTCTAAAAATCAAGCCTCTTTTGCGTATATTTATCTAATAGACCTTTTGTCGCTCGCTTCATTATATAAAATACAATTTTTAAGCAATTTATCAGTCTTTTGCTACTGCTCTGTACTAAATCAGCCAACTTGGCTATATTCGCATGCATGAATACTATGCGTATTCCCATAAGATGAATTTTAATATAAATCTTTGCTTCAGTTTGCATCGCTTCACTTTTCTTCGCTTATATGTAGTGTGCATCGGTCTAGCGGCAGCGACCAACATTCAATATCCAATGTTGCCGCTAGACCAATACACACTAAGCGAAGAAATTAAAATCATCTAATTCCCATGTATTATATTATATTATTATAATATAATATATTATATTATAATAGAATTATAAAGAATTATAATATAAATCTTTTCTTTAGTTTGCATCGCTTCACTTTACTTTGCTTGAATAATCATTGTTGGTCGCTGCCGCTAGACCGATACATACTACGCACAAGCGAAGAAATTAAAATCATCTAATCCCATAAGACGAATTGTAATATAAATCTTCGCTCCAGTTTGCATCGCTTCACTTTTCTTCGCTTTTGTGAATAGTGTGTATCGGTCTAGCGGCAGCGACCAACATTGAATATTCAATGTTGGTCGCTGCCGCTAGACCAAGTTACAATTCGTCTTATAGGAATTAAATGATTTCAATTTTTTCAGAATGTAAATACTGTATATTCATTATGTTATACCAACGATTTGTAATGTTCTAGGATTCACTAACGCTGATGGTGTTGAGGCTCGTTCCGCTCTTGTTGCCGTGCCGCTCAATAAGACTCCCAAGAAACCCACATTGGCGACCGAGCAAAATAGAATCTCAAGATGGATTTTTCCTACATTTTTTTGGTAAGGTATACAATCTACACTATAAAAAATTTTTGTTTGAAATTTAATAAGAAAGTGTGTGAAGCAATTAATATTTACTTTTTGTGTATTAAATTTAATAATGGTTTTGAATTTTGAAAACTATGTATATATTAAATTCAACGATTTAAATGATTAAATATTAATACACTTAGTTTTAAAAATTCAAAGCCATTATCAAATTTAGTATTCAAAAAATACATTAAATTTCATGCATAAAGTTTTTAATGTGAAAATTAATATACGCTATTATATTAAATAAATCTCTTGCAAAATGATTCCATACGTATATTTTGTCGTTTCAACATCACTATGTTGAAATTTGCATGATTGGAATGCAACGAAAATACGTTTTTTAAATAAAATAAAAATAATTTCCAGTACTGTCAACGCTTTAGTATCATATTTAGGCCCCAGGTCACGAAAAAAAAACGAAAAAATTTTTTAAACTATTTTCGACTTCAAAGCAATACTGGAAATGGTTAATTTTTTTTTAAACCTATTTTCGTTGCAATTCAACGATGCAAATTTCAACATCATTGTCGGTATACTGGAAAAAAATGATGTTGAAATTTGTATCGTTCGAATGCAACGAAAAATGTTTTTTTAAAATCATTTCCAGTATTGTCTCGAAGTCAAAAATCGATTAAACCTTTTTTCGGTTTTTTTTTAGATCTGGGGCCTAAATATGCCAGAAAAGCGTCAGAAATACTGGAAATGATTTTTTTTTTAATAAAAAAAACCTATTTTCGTTGCATTCCAACGATGCAAATTTCAACATCATAAAAAAATCCTGCACGGATTACTCGATAGAATTTTATTCTCCTTAACGGGGACTCGCAATTACGGTAATGAAATTTCAAACAGTCACTTAAAACTCAAGAAACTCACAATTCGTTATGAATTTTCAAGATAGTCTTTGAATTTTCAAGATAGTTATTGTAAATTTAGTACTTTTTTTTAAATTTCAATTTCATTACCAGGGTTTATAAATTTCAACTTTTTTTGTATCTTAAATTTCAGGATATTTTTAACAGTGTATACTGCAGTATGCTCCAAAAGTCTGCGACCGTTATTATAAAATATACAACCCTTTTTATTTTTAAATGTTTAGAGTACCAGTCATCGGAAACCGAACGAACCAATTGACATTCGATGGGTTGACGGCGCAACCCCTTCCAGTTGCTATCGGAGCTTCCATGACGAACAGCTGACTGTGTTTTATCTTGCGACGGTGTTCCTTGTATGAGGCATTCTCCATCAATTCAGCCACTTTTTTTTATCCTCTCGGATCTTTTCCATAATTTTCTATATAGTAGTACTACTTGAAGGTACTCTTTATGAATTTTTTCAGATTGTTGATTTCACTCGTTTTGGAAATAGGGGGTTTTTTTTTCAAACCCCTATTTCATGTAAGATTGAAGTCGGGCAAAAAAATGTAAAAACGAACAAGTTATGTATTTCTAGGAATTACATAATCCAATATATGTTATATTTTTTGTGGCATCAAAAAGTCTATTTTCAGCGAAAAAAAATGGAAAATATTTTTTTTTCTTTCCGTGCGACACCTTTAATTTTACTTTAAATTTTACAAAATAATCGGCAGTGTATTGGAAACGTATAAAAAAATTGGCATCGTGGAACTCGACATGCTTGCCAAGTAAAAAATATAATTTACAGAGAAATGTGCATTAAAGTACATCTGAGTTTGTCTTTTCCATGAACTATTTAATGCAATATGTATATTGCAATATATATTGCATTAAATGGTTCATGGAAAAGAAGAACTTACATGTACCGTAATACATACTTTTCTCCGTAAAATGTTTTTTTGGCAAGAATGTCGAGTTCCAAGATGCCAATTTTTTGTACGTTTCCAATACACTGCTAAATACCCTGTAAAATTTGCAGTGAAATTTAAGGTGTTGCATTAAAAGAAAAAAAATATCTATCATTTTTTTCGCTGAAAATAGGCATTTTGATGCCAACAAAAATAGAACATATATTGCATTAAGTAGTTCATAGAAAAACATAACTTTTTTGTTTTTACATTTGTTTTGCCCGACTTCAATCTTCCATGAAATACGGGTTTGAAAAAAAACCCATTTCCAAAACGAGTGAAAACAAAAATCTGAAAAAAAATGATAGAAAGTACCTTTAAGTAGTACTACTGTATGGCAAATTATGGAACAGATCCGAGAGGGTAAAAAAATAGTGGCCGTGTTGGTGGAGAATGCCTCATATTTGGTAGAGACGTATAGTTATTAGAACCACGTTCTACGATATAATTTAACCCTTGTGTTCGCAACCGGGTACCCGGGTGCCCACCACGGTACATTTTTGAATGTAACTAGGTCAATAATAGAAATTCCGGCAAAAACCTCCGGATCTTCATTATTTGACTCAATTGTGAGCAGGTAATTTGTTTGGAATAAAATAATTTTTTCGATTACCAAGAAAAAATCGAGTGTAAAGTATATACACGTCACGGACGCACCCGGGTACCCGGGTACCCACCTTGGAAAAAAAATCATTTTGAATGGATTATCGGTTCGGAATAGTTTTATTCAATTTTTATACGTTGAAAATGTTTTGTGATTATACATTATACATAAAAATAATGAAAATAAATGTGGAAAATGAATTAGGCCCTGCATTCGTGACACTTTGCGAAGGTTGTAGAATGTTCGTCACAGATGGGTTTCTTACAATCGCAGCATGACTTTCGTGTCTTTCTCCTCTTCTTGATCGTTCCTTTGTAGCAAATATGACAGGAGCCAGTGATTTTGATCCTCCCTGACATATCTCGTTCATTAGCAGGGCCTGGAGCGATTTCCACGGGGTTCAATGACCGCCCGATCACACTTTCAATGGCGATTTTTGTTCTGTAATTTCGCATTATTTGAACGTTTTGCGACCGGTTCTCAATTGATGGTTTTGCGAGTTCCTCACTCAATTGGCGCATAAATAGTCGTCGTTGGTTTGTTCTCTTCGGAAGCATCTTGTTATTTTCGTAATAAATCAAATAGGACGCGAGTGAGCTAATATCCAGCATGTTGAAGAACAGAGCTACCGGCCATCTCAGAGTCCGACGTTGCGTAGTGTATCGAGTGCACATTTGATCCATGGTATCAACGCCAGCTTTATATTTATTGTAGTATGTTATAATATTAGGTTTTTTTTTAGTGTCATCACTTACAGCTCTGTCGGAATGCATAGTTGACAACATAATTACTGCTTTATTTTTCTTCGGCACGTATGAGCACATCGTGATCTTCTCACTGAAGGCGAATTCAGCAGAGTATACTTCTCTCGTCTTATGCGGAGCCATGACACTTGGAATATAAGGTTTATTTTGTCTCAAAGTGCCAACGATAGTTAAATTCCATGAAATCATGTGTTTGGCAAGGGGCAACGTTGTAAAAAAATTATCCATGCTGATATTTCTACCACTGCCTCGGTACGGAGCTGCAAGTTCTTTTACGACACGTTCTCCCTGATTTTTCTCTCGAACATCACTAGATTTACCAGTGTAAATGATACCACGCAATGGGTAAGCATTTTCAGCGTCGCAAATCCACCAAATCTTGATGCCATATTTAGCCGGCTTAGAAGGAATGTACTGCGTAAATCTTGTGCGACCACGGAAAGAATACAGTTGTTCATCAATTGTTACATTCTCAGTCGGCTTGTACATCTGAGATAAATTTGCGTTCAGCATTGTCCAGAGATCACGGATTGGAGCTGCTTTATCCTCTTTCAATCGTTGCTGGCGTGTATTAGTCACATTTAGTCTTCAATCAAAAAGCACTCACAAATATACAATTTTCATAGATAAAATAATGACTGCACTAAAAACAATGTAGCAATATTAATATTTTCTATAAAAAAATCAAGCTGCAGTCCGTTCGAAACACAGCGGCACGTCCGCGTGAACGAAAAATGCCAACTGTTGAACATACCTGCTGCCTGCTGCACGCCTACCCTTCAATTCCCCCTCTTTTTTCAACTACAAAAGGAGAACTGGTTTGAAGGGTCCTGCCAGACTATATAGTGATGTCTATTCATAGACATGAACGTTTAGGTATCGATTCCAGGGCCGTAATATTCGAAAAACGAAGAAAAATGAGAGGTGGGCACCCGGGTACCCCGGGTGCGTAACAACGTAGGTAAAGTTGGGTGCGAACACAAGGATTAAGTAAGGTACTTGCGGGTAATAATGCCTGTCGACTAATGAGGCCTAGGTAACAAAAATCATATTTAAAATAACCGCTCTCGCGACACTAACAGAGGCCTATTGCACAAAGATGTACTTAAATAATAATCATTATTAAAACCTGTTGATTAAGATGGATATTTTACTAGGCCTTATTACCTGCAGGTACCTTATAACTTAAAATAATTATGTATGAAATCGATAACAGATGATTAAAATAAATATTGATGATTATGAAACATATTGGCTGATACTTTATTGTGACCCGAATATCCCCTGCTGACGCCAAAAACTTATTTCCATATATATATTCCAGCCATATTCTTTTGGTAGTATGGCTGGTGTTCGTCTACCTCGTATGCTAGCGTTTATAAAACAGCTCTACTAGTATTGTTAGTATACAAATAATTCTGCCTACACTGACAAAACTGCTATGTACGAAGCAACATTCTATATGCTTGCTTCGGCTATACTAGTATGGCTGGTGTTCGTCTACCTCGTATGCTAGCGTTTATAAAACAGCTCTACTAGTATTGTTAGTATACAAATAATTCTGCCAACACTGACAAAACTGATATCTGCGAAACAGCATTATATATACTTGCTTCGGCTATGCTAGTATGGCTGGAGTTCGTCTACCTCACGTGCTAGCGTTTATAAGACAACTATACTAGTATGGTTGGTATACGCATAACTTGTGATGGTGAACTCAACCATACTATGGTATTGCTGAAATAGAGATACTTGTCAGATTCGCGGAGCTATTGGGTATATGTCTGTCATGACATAGTGGTATGCTTACGCCAACGATATTGTGTCAGTCAAATTTGTATGGCTTTATTACCTAGATGGTATGGCAGTAGCGTATTTTCCCATATAATATGGCTGAAGCAATAATAATTATGGCTCGAATCGGGAAACTTTTTTTTCAGTGTACGGCTGAGATCACGAGCATAGTTATCGAGCTCTCCTCTTTGTGCGAATATTCGCTAACTCTGTCTCTCTTTCTCTCTCTCTCTCTCTGTAAGTAGTCACACGCACGTCTTACCGTTCCCCGTCTTCTTGAGCTTTTACTGCCGCATGGGCCTACGGGCATCTCTGCTTATAGATCACAGCATGCCAAAAAGTGCGCTCAATCGTTTGATTAAATCTAATTTGTGCTGGGACTTGCGTGAGGATAATTTCCCCGGATTATCTGTGACATCTCGTGATATTGAGGTTATGTACTGCAGCGTTTTGAGGTTACCTGTCCTTCCTTCACATCGTTCACTCGGTAATTTTTCATCGCTATGACGTCATCTTCGACCGCTCGTCAACTATTACCGACTGCAGATCATCAATCATCGACTGCTACCTACTACTGTGATGATTACATCAATCGACACTATCTGCTTGAGAGGGAGAGCACGCATCAATATCTATCTATATTCCCCTCTGTCCTGGCGTATTAGGTGTGCGTGCGGGAACGACACACTATAGCTATGCGCTAAATTTGGCTACGTGCTATTTCACCTCGTGCTTCGATCGTGTGTGAGCCACTGCTTGCTCTTTCAAATGTCTTTTCTCCTCACACATGTTCTAAGTTGTACTACCGTAGTCAAGGCTCAACTCTATTCATTATTGTTCGAGCGCTGGACGGTTAATGCGTTAATTCATTAATTTATTTATCTGATACTCCACAACACTATATACTCACAAATCTACTGTTCTTATAATTTATTTATCTGATACTCCATAACACAACACTATTTACTCACAAATCTACTGTTCTTATAACTTGCATCTAAATTTACTGATGTAATAATCATCAAGCTCGTTCTCGCAGCTTGCTGCAATATTTGCCCAACATTGGGCAATAATAAATATTATCAATCAATCAATCAATCTCTCTTTTCTGATGCATATCTTTTTCCATGCCTCGAATCTTTCTATCGCAGCAATAGCGGGGCTTTTTTTTTATATTTTTCGATGTACACCGAGTATTCGGGTATAACACTACGAGATTTCTCGATTTCTCGAGGTGCGTGAAACGCACCATCAGCGGAGCATCAGCAGACTGCATGCCTTCTTTGCTCATTGCTGCGAATCTCTCCTTAATCTTCATTTAATGTGTTTTCGTACTTCATGCTCTTTATAGTAATATAATTTTAATATATTTAGGCCTCAAGACCCATTAAGACGTATAAAAATTATTGAGACCACCTAATTATTTCTCGTTTGTAAAAGTAAATTTTTTGAAAAATGATATTAAGTTTTAAAATGCATATCAAAGCTAAGCGATCTCCACTTCGTTGCGCTTTTCGAAGAAGTCGCTGTTTAAAAAATTTGATCAGAGTCTCACTATATCATGTTACATTGAAACAATAAGAGCATTTCGAATGCTTATATACATTTGTGGCGAGATCTTGAAATCTTGATATCTTGATATCTTGATACCTCATCATGCATATTTTTGTGTCGCAAGGGGCATCGATTTTTGATGGCGCTGCAATTTAAGTAAATGAGTAAACTCACTCAGAAGGCTAGCGCTAAAAAATTTGATCAGAGTCTCGCTATATAATGTTACATTAAAACAATAAAAGCATTTGGAATGCTTATGTACATATGTGGCGAGATCTTGAAATCTTGATATATTGATATCTTGATACCTCATCATGCATGTTTTTGTGCCGTAAGGGGCATCGATTTTTGATGGCGCTGCAATTAAAGTAAATGAGTAAATTCGCTCAGAAGGCTAGCGCTAGCGCTAAGTATTTATATGGCCAGAACAAGATGCAATGGTAATCAGTCTCAATCCAGCAGGGAATTATCACGTATCGTTATCAATCATGGCAGATCGAGCACTTCGCGAGTGTATATTAAATCTTTTGCGTTTGGCCGTATTACATAGTTCTCAGCTTCGTCGTCGGTGTAACAAGCAATGGTGCAACGAATTAAATCGATTATCGGGCAATAGACTTATAAGACGCCTAAAATATATTGTATGGTGGGCGCCCTTGCGAATCATAGCGGCAGCCTACAACAGAGGCATACTAAATGGTCAACAAAAGCTAGCGTGTGTGTTTGAAGAGCTGCAGCGTCGAGGATTGGAAAACGCGCCATGTGTCCGCGGTATTGCCGATGAAATCAGAAGTAAGTTCTGTTCTATCATAAAAAATAATCATGTATATTTGTAATACTTAAACTGTATTGAAAAATTTTTTCACGACGCCATTACTACAACAGAACGTATTGAAATTTTTTTCACGATGCTATTATTACGCTAGCACGGGCAAGCCTTATTTATCGAGCTCTTCTCTTTGTGCCATGCTTCGCGTGGTCCCGAGCTCTCTACCGCTCCTTGTCTCTCTCTCTCTCTCTACCTCTCGCTGGCTCTCTTTCATGACAGCGATACAGAGCTTCTGTTATCGTTAGAAAATTTTCACGAATTTCAACGCGAAATATTCAAAAAGTGTTCTTATTGATCAATTTCCTCTTTCTCTCTCTCTCTCTCGTTAAAGCGGTATGGATCTTGAAGCGTATTGGAAAAATATTTTCACGGCTGTTATTACGATAGTATGGTAAACCCTATTTATCGAGCTCTACTCTTTGTGCCATGCTTCGCGTGGTTCCGCATTCTTTGCCATTCTCTCACTCTCTCGCTCTTTTTTCACGAGCACGATGCAGAGCACCTGTTTGTGTAAGCAGAGCTGATCGTTATTTATCGAGCTCTACTCTTTGTGCTATGCTTCGCGTGGTTCCGTGCTCTCTACCTCTCGCTGTCTTCTTTCTTTCATTAAAGGGGTACAGAGCGCCTGTTATCGTTAGAAAAAATATTTTACGAATTTCAATATGATATATTTAAAAAATGTATTCTTATTCACCAATCTCCTCTTTCTCTGTCTTATAAAATTGATATGAGCTCTCTCTCCTTACATTATCATCGTGGGAAAAACATTTATATGAAATTTTAACACGGTTCGTTTACCGGAAAAAATTATGAGCTGAAAGCAGTACTTCTATTAAAAGAGGGGCATTATTTTTAATGGTTGTGCACCTAATATAGTATATCGACAGCTCTTGGATGCATCGCCGGATGTAGAAGCAGCTCTTATAGAAGGAGCTTGTACTGTGGAATTAGCATGCCAGCAGAGAAGTATAACGAGTCAGCACCTGTCATGCACCGAGCTGAATGATGAGCAGCCTATGAGTACTGTTTCCAGCATCGAGCATCCTTCGGAAATATTTACTAATTCGTCGATTTTCGAACGTAAGTTGAAATGAAGGTGCAAAAAAAATAAAAAATAAAAAAAAATTGGTGTGGCGTCAATTTTAAATTATAAATTTATCCAGAGGGTATAGATAGGGAGAGGGTAACAGACGCTGCTGTACCAGGCCCGTTAGGTCTATGCCATTCTGGACGACGAACAATCCCAGCCTCTGACCCTGATGATGTTTTTGACTATCGCGAAAATCAGCTGTAGGAATATCCAATCGAGAACGAGAGAGACGAGGAAATAGCATTTCAAAGAGCTGACGAATAGCTTCAAATGCTCATGACTGATGACGACTCTGGTAAATAATTTTTCTTATATATGAAAAATTAATTAAGCATGTAAGTAAGTAAGTAAGTGGGTCCTTTTGTAACAGGGTATTCGTCAGCATCTTTGTTTGAGTGGTGATATCGAACTATTTAAGCAGTGCTATGACTCGTGAGAGGTACAAATATTGATAAAACACAATAATTTTTGCATTTAACCATTTTAGAATCTAATACGAGACTCTTTTCCAGAGGTGCAAAAAGGAGCAGGCAGGCGACGTACTGTACCAAGGAGCGGGCCTCTCGAAGAAATACATCCACCCGGAAAACATTTCGAAATCATCGGTGACTACACGCGATATTTTAAGCGATTTAAACTACGAGGGCGTGAAACATCGTTAAGAATTCGCCAGCCAGACTCCGGCGTTAGTGTGGTAGATTGGCTCAACGGTGCATTTCGTGATCTCTTAACGCACATCATGAGCTCCTGTGAGGACGGCGATTATGTAGGCGTTTCGTTTACAGCGAATAGCTTGCCGCACGGGCCCGTGTGGTTATCTTTCCGACCGGCCCGAGATTATGTATTCGAAGATATTTGGAAATTGATAAAAGCAGCGTGGCACAAAGTGCATCATCTTTGAACATTGATGACTCGTGCACGATAAAAATGTGCGCTGTCAAGGGGGTCGAAGGGCGCGGTCGGAAATGTCTCAAACACGAAGGGGTCGCGAAACAATCTATTCTCTCGATCCGAAACACCGACAATCTGTGTTTACCGCGTTCGCTGGTGGCGGCTCGAGCATACGCAGAACGAGGAGAAATACGGTCGGGTAGCCTTCATGATAAATGGCAACGTATTAGGCAAATTAACGAGTCTGTTCAAAAACAGGCAGCGCTCAAACTTACAAGAGAAGCAAATGTTCGCGTACCTGTAGAGGGCTGTGGTGTATACGAGATTACGCGCTATCAGGATTATTTGGCACGAGACGGCTTTGCTATTGTCGTTTACGAGTTTTTAACTTTGGGGCGCGGGGAGGAGCCTCTATTTGACGGTAGACAGGGTGTTCTGAACAGCGTAGGCACAATTCAGCACACCCTGTACATTTTGTATTACGAGCGTTCACATCATTTCGAACCTATTCTAAATCTCAGAGCAGCTGTCGGTAGTAGAGATTTCTGTTCGTCGTGTAACACCGCATATCGGCGATTCGGTCATAGATGTTCAAAATAAAAAATGTCCTCGGTGCTGGGGGCTACAGACGTGCGATACGCGATCGCGCGATATGATCAGATGCGAAGCATGCAACCGCGATTTTTTCGGAGAGGCGTGTTTGCAGAAGCATAAGGCACCGCTGGTGACCATGAGGCGTAGAAAGACCAGCGTTTACGAATCTCTCAAACGGTGCCGTAACTGCTTTCGAGCAATAAGGCCTTTATAAAAAAAAGAGAAGCATAAATGCGGGGTAGGCTTCTGCAAAACGTGCAAATCTCATCAGCCGAGTAATCATGTGTGCTTCATGAAACCAATTCGCGGTGATTCAGACTTGAAAAAAATACTATTCATTTTTTACGATTTTGAAACACAGCAGAGCAAACCTGTAAAGGGTGATTCAACTACTCATGTACACGAACCAAATCATGCAAACCATCGAGCGTCAAACGGAGACGAGATGGCGAATATGGCACTCTTCCTTACGGTTATAAAGAATAATGTATATAGATATCGACCTCGCACTACTTTGTAAATAATGTATATAAATAAAACTTTATGTTCTTACGTATATTCGTCTTTTCGAACCCTATATATGTTTAAGCTAATACGAAGATTGTGCTCATTCGCAAAAATGGATGTGCGGTGGAAACATCCTTGGACGGCGATGGTTTGCGGGCCCACGGGCTGCGGTAAAACATACTTTGTGAAAAAGTTTTTGAAATTCATTTCGCATTTGAATAGTGAACCGTTTCAACGAATTATTTTCTATTATTCCGAGTGGCAACAAGCGTATATGGAGTACGGTTCGTCGATAGAGTTTCGCGAAGGTTCGCCGCAATCCTCGGATTATGCAAACAATCCGCGTGCAAAACTTATAATCATTGACGATTTGATGCGCGAGGCATCGAACAATAGCGTTGTCGACCTCTGCACCAAGGGTAGTCATCATAAGAATTTGATTGTGTTTTTTAAAACGCAAAATTTATTTCATCAGGGCCATGGGCAACGGGATATATCGCTGAACGCTAATTATATAGTAGTTTTCAATAATCCGCGAGATCGCGCTCAAATACAGCACCTGGCGCGTCAGGTTTACCCCAAAAACCCCCGATTTCTGCAGGAAGTTTATTACGACGCGACGAGCAAACCACACGGTTATATGCTCTTGGACTTGAAACAATCGACTCCCGATAACTGTAGATTTCGAACGTGTATTTTCCCCGATGATCAACAGCATTTCGTTTACGTGCCGCGAAAAAAGTTCAAAAGCACCGACACAGCCGGAGAAGTACCAGTCATGCGGCTGTGATGGCGGGTAACAGGTCCTCTCTCTGCAAGAAGCACGTTGCAATATTGCACGCACTCCAGCATCTCAACAAGGAGCAGCGAGACGCCGTTTTGCGTAAAGCCGATCCACGAATAATTCGTTGTATTTGTGAGTGTGCGTTAAACATTCTACGTGGTAACGTGCCTTTGAAGCCTGAACAAAGAAAAAAGTTGCGTCTCCACGCATCTATTTTTCGACGACTAGCTGCGAAAAGCGGTAGTTGGAAGAGCAAGAAACGTTTTGTGGTTCAAAACGGTGGGTTCCTACCGATGCTGCTCGCCCCCGTACTGGGTACGCTCTTGTCACGTTTGATCGGCGGCAGTGGATAATGGAGCATGCGAGAAAAATGGTGCTCGTGCCTGAAGAGAATCTTCAGCATATAGGCGTGCAGAATAATCGACAAACGGAATTTCTTCAACGGCAGCAGCAGCAAACAGTGCAAACCCTTGGTACGACACTAAGTAGATTGGACACTAAGATGAACGATATTTTGAATTCTAATTCGTAAAGGATGAGAGGGAAAAGTGGTTGGCGTATTTCTCGGTGTTGCAGCGTTATCTCCATTTTTCCGATAATGAGCGAGTGCAGCAGCATCGTGCACTCGCAAAAAATGATGATTACATCACGACACCTATAGAGGAGGAGGGGAATAGTGGAAAAGGCGCTGAAATTCCACGCATAAACGACTCTATGATCGTTGAGAGTGTCCCGACAAAATATCGCAACAAAGCAAAACTATTGCTCCGTCGTTTACGCCTTGTACCAGTAACAGAGTTTTGCTGGGATCCTACAGGCACCGTCTCCATCGCAGGCAAAGAAATCAAGGACTCCAATATTGTTGATCTTATAAACGATGCTATGCGCACCTGTGTGAAGTTGGCAACCAACTTTTCAAAAGGTTTTTTTTTTTTATCATTCGTTTGTACTCGGTTCGTACCGGATTGTACCATCGTTGATTTTGTTTGTACCTTAAGGGGGAAAAAAATATAGAGGTCTGAAAAAATGGTCCGCAACCCATATAGCGCAACGTCATTTTTATTAACGCCATTCTAAACACAATCGTTTGTACCCGTTTGTACCGTAAATTTTTTTTTTTCAAAATTTTTTTTAATTTTTTTTTTTTTTTTTTTTTTTTTCCAAAAAGTAATTTTTTTGCATTTGTTTGTGCACGCTCGGTACTGGTTTGTACCACCCTTAATTTCGTCTGTACCTTAAGGGGGGGGGGAATATAGTGCCTCGAAAAAAATGGTCCGCAACCCATATTGTGATACATCATTTTGATTAACGCTATTACAAGGACAATCCTTCGTACAGCTATTACAAAGACAATCGTTCGTAAAGGTTTGTACCACCGTAAAATCATTTTTGCTCGTTTGTACCAACTAGTATATCGTTTGTACCCGTTTGTACCGCCGTGAAATCGTTTTTCCTCGTTTGTACCGACCAGTACATCGTTCGTACCACCGAGTAATCGTTTGTACCAACTAGTATATCGTTCGTACTACCGATTAATCGTTCGTACCAACTAGTATATCGTTCGTACTACCGAGTAATCGTTTGTACCAACTAGTATATCGTTCGTACCACCGAGTAATCATTTGTACCAACTAGTATATCGTTCGTACTACAGAGTAATCGTTTGTACCAACTAGTATATCGTTCGTACTACCGAGTAATCGTTTGTACCAACTAGTATATCGTTCGTACCACCGAGTAATCGTTTGTACCAACTAGTATATCGTTCGTACTACCGAGTAATCGTTTGTACCAACTAGTATATCGTTCGTACTACCGAGTCATCGTTCGTACCAACTAGTATACCGTTCGTACTACCGAGTAATCGTTTGTACCAACTAGTATATCGTTTGTACCCGTTTGTACCACCGTGAAATCGTTTTTACTCGTTTGTACCGACCAGTACATCGTTCGTACCACCGAGTAATCGTTTGTACCAACTAGTATATCGTTCGTACTACCGAGTAATCGTTTGTACCAACTAGTATATCGTTCGTACTACCGAGTAATCGTTTGTACCAACTAGTATATCGTTCGTACTACCGAGTAATCGTTTGTACCAACTAGTATATCGTTTGTACCTGTTTGTACCAATCAGTATATCGTTCGTACCTAGTTCGAGTACATCGTTCTTGCTGAAAAACTCGGGGTCGATTAGTACATCGAGTACATCGAGTACATCGCTCTTGCTGAAAAACTCGCGTTCGGAACGATCGAGTATTCTCGTTGGTACAAATTAAAGTTTCACCGGAATTCATAATTCGATCATTTTTTCAAGTATTCGAAATGTGCACTACCCTATTGTGCACTTCCCTATTGTCAGTACCCGTTCGTACCGCTAGGATATTCATTTGTACCTCGAGGGGTACACAGATATACAGTCTATTCAAAATCACCAGCAATCGTATTTTTGAAAATTTTCAAGATAATCAAAATTTGATTATCCTGAAATCCTCAGTTATATAAATGGTAAACAAATTACTTGGTATAAACGGGTACGAGTAATTATCAATGTATTCAATTCTCTTCGTCCTTTTGTGTATTCATGTTTAAAATTTAGCCCCATACCTTAAAATTGAAATCATCTCTATACGTTCGTAGCGTCAAGTAATTAGATGAGATATCTACTACATTAGTTCACCTGATGGAATCAAGTTTAAGCCCCTACACCAGTCGTCAAGGTTGTAGTAATTGCAGAGGTTTTTTTCTTTTTTTTTTCTTTTTTTTTGTTTTTTTTTTGTTTTTTTTGTTTTTTTGTAATTTAAAAAAAAAAATTTTCATATTTTTTATATTTTTTTTTCTTCCCATTTTTTCGAATTTTTTTTTTTTTAATTTTTTTGAATTTTTTTTTTTTAAATCTAGTTTGTTATGGCATATTCTATGTTTTTTGTTGATTATTTTTGTTTTATTCGGTTTTTTTTTTTAAATATCGAATCCAGTTCACGCACTTGAAGAATTCTTACGAAAAAAGTACTTTATGATCATAATTTAAAAAAACAATGTAATTTCCCGTTTGTCTTTGTACCAAATAAAAATGTGTAAAACAGCAAAATCCAAACGATGAACTTGTCGAATTTCTAATGTGTTCGTGTGTTATATATGAATTTTTTTTCATAATACCGATAGCTTTTGATGGTATTAAGTTAAAGCCCCTACACCAAACACTACGGATGTAGTAATTGCAGAGGTTTTTTTCTTTTTTTTTTTTCGTTTGTTTTTCTTATTATTTATCATTTTTATTTGTTTCTTTCAGTTTTTTTCGATTTTTTTTGTTTTTCAAATTTTTTTGTATTTCTTTTTTTTAAATTCAGTTTGTTATGTAATATTCTTCATTTTTTGTTGATTATTTTTGTTTTATTCGGCTTTTTTTTTAAATGTCGAATCAACTTTATGTGCTTAAGGAATTCTCACCTAAAAAGTACTTTATGATCATAATATTAAAAAACAATGTCATTACATGCTTACGTCTATATACCTAATTTAAATGTGTGCAATATCAAAACCAAAACGCTGAACCTGTTGAATTTTTAATGTCTTCGTGTGTTACATATCGATTTTTTTCATAATACCAAAATATCTTTAGCTTAATAAAGCAATTTTTAAATATATTCCGTATATTTTTTTATTTCACATTGCTTTTACATAATCTTTTGGGTTTTTTTTCCTTTTACTGCATCTTGATATACATCAATATAGCAATTTTTTTCTTTTCGTACATCATTCGCGACGTTGCCATCAACGGTTTATTGTCCCTGAGAAGATCATTATGTACTTCCTATCGGCCAATGATGCGACGTACGTGAGCGACATAATGTCCGCACGATACTTGCGATTGAGCATTAAAGCTTTGAACCGATTCACCGATGTACTCGATCACCGATAATATTTTGTACGTGACATTTTGGATCTTCATCGTTTGTGGAATTTGGCCGAGTGTAAAAGTCCCCGTCCATTCTGGAAATCCACGTTTTTCAGCAAGACGAGACGACTGTAGATCTTCAGTGTCAACAATCATGAGATTGCCAGTTTTTACCACAGGCATCACGTTGCTAGAGTTACATTTAATGCACAACTTTTTTCGCTCAATGCATTGATTTAAGATTCGTTCGAGGCGTGCCATACCGTGAACATAGAAAGGGTTAACATCTATCTGAACTACAACCGAATGCTCGCAATGAACGTGCTTGCAGGATTTACATTCGTGATTTATTGTGTAGGATGCCTGATCCTCCAATAAATGGTTATTGATGAGGTTACTCACGTTCATCATGCAATTGAGCACCCCCCCCCCCCCCCCCCGTCGATTTTTGCAATCCTGCTCATTATCAGAGCCCTTTCCTTGTAAGTCTTTATGACACAACCTGAGGTACTCAATAACCGTACAAAATCGAAGAACATGTTTCGCGTTGAATCGACCTGGTCGTGAAATGCAGCCCAATCACGATACGCAACGAGAATCGACTGCGAAACAGCATCGATGGGGCATGTATTTCGGATTATAATATGTTTATTTTTTAATGTACACTACGACCTCGATTTAACGGCCAGTGGCGGGACCGGCTCCGCATCGCACCTTGTTAAATCGAGGTAGCGTATGCCCGCCCATGCTGTATCTGCGCATCGGCACTCCGTGCTACGGGCCTGATCGGGGAGACTTTAAGCGTCCCCCACCATCTCCCACCATGCGAAAAACCGATCGATAAGTGCGACATGGTGGGGACTGTCTATTAAATCGAGGACCATTAAATCGAGGTCCTAGTGTAACAGGCCCGAGAAGAAAGCCATTTTTTAATAATGGTACCATGTATGTTACGCTCTTGGGTCGTTTGTGCTTGTGCTCAATGTCAGGACACGGCTGTAAAAATTTTCCACGGGTCTTCGGCTCTTGGTTCTGATCTTTCCACGTTTCGATCTCATTGAGATATTTATTTGGAGAATCGTCATCGTTTTCTTTTGGCTTCTCGTCACTGCCATCTCCGATCTGCGACGGTGCCTTTGTTTTAACGGTCTGAGCCGATTTTTTCATAGGACGAAACTCTTCGAAACTGTCAGAAATCTCCAAAGTTTCATGAGGTATCGTCAGCATGGGTGGGATCTCCGCTGACGCGAACGTTGAATCGAGGGTTTCATTTACATTATCCGTTTCCAGTAATTCGTACGAATATGTCTTTTCACAGCGCATCATGTCATCGTAACTCTTTGTCCCAACTTCCTCGGTTTCATCCGACATTTTTTTCAAATTTTGCCGTTTATTTCGTGGCTCGTCCGATGGGATAGGATCTGGTGATCTTATTGTTTGGAAACGCTTTCTGTCAACTTTATCGTGATGCAACGCATCGCATGTGAATTATTAAAAATTTGTCGACGCGAATTGCGCGTTGTCCCTTAAACATTAATTGTTTGATCTCTCGAAAATATTCTTCGCTATACGAGGACGTGGCAACTGAGGATTTATCCCGCGGCATGACTGCAGTCCAGAGTGGAAAATGTTTCGCTATTCTAATGAAACTGCTCGCAAAGTCATTACAGTAATAAGGATTTGGTCTCTATCCCTCACATAATAGAGTTTTGCACTCATGCACGAGATCCTGTATCAAATCTGAGCCCGTTGTGGAATCATCGAATACGTTTTCATTATTCTCGATATCGTCAGTTTCAAGTAAATCGTTCTCAACTTGATAACAATTAGCATCGTTCTTTATCGCGGAGAAGAGACGCTGTTGAGCTGAAAAGCAGTAATTCGAATCATCGCCGACGGACTCGGTCTCTGACAGAGCAACAGCCAAAACATCGCGAAATACGCCCTGAAAGCTGTTCAAGTCTGGACACTTCGTCAGAATTCCAATGCATCGAACAAAAAAATCTTTGATGCTGGAATGTTTTCCGTTAAAACATTTTCACCGACAAACCAATTTGATCATATGCGCAATGTCGATTCGTATCATACACAGCGGAGACTTGGTTGCATCGGGTGATCGAAGAGCTTGGACGCAACTGTCGATATAATAACTGAGCGAACTGTTATTGAAACCTAACGAAACCGCATTCAACAAAGCAAGAGAATAATCTGTTACCACTTCTGTAGGCCGCGGTACATCATAGCGTAGCCACTCCCGCAACCAATACGTCATTATATTCGCATCGTGTTTCTCCGAAACCATTTGGCATATCGGCAGAATTTTACCGTGGAACGGAACGACGGCTTGATACAGAAATATCGGGTGACTGGAACCATCTGGTTTTTTTATTCGATTGACCACTGATCCCGTTGCATCTATCGACATGGCACCAGATTTAGAATCTGGGCATTTAGTCCACTCTTTGTACAGATGAATTTGCTCTGCGCTCCAGTAAAAGACGTAAAATTTATCGAATGCTATTTCTTTGATGAAATCGGCAAATTCAGGCTTGTATTTCAATTTAAGTAACGATGCTAGAGGATCCGTTACGTTAAGGACACCTAACTGCTCGTCATTTTCAATTTGCTTTGCTTTTCTCAGAACGGCTTCCGAATACAAATCAGCAGGTTCGGTATCACCAAAAGCCATTGTTTCATTTGCCCGTTTTCTGCGCCAGGAATACGTACTTTCGGCTTGTAACTCTTTTACAACGGCCGATCGGTTTGTACCAGATAAAAACCTTTTTTTTTCATGCGCAATATCCCTGGTATCGAAAGTGGAAACGTTCATCGCCGATCCTGTATCGGAAAGTTCAATCGTTGGAATGTAAGCGTGTATAATATTTCCACACTCTTGACATTGTCCGCGAATTGTTAAAAAAATTTATCCTGGCTGATCGTTAATATTTGCGTATTTGAACGAGAAAGGGCATGGTAGTTTAAGGTGATACCACAAAAAGGAATATATCAAATCTATCCAGCCAGGTGTTAACGAAGGATCCTCGTTTTCGTCGTAGGATATCAAATCTGATTTTTTCTTCAGCCAGTCTTGTTTCGAAATGTGTATGGTCATACGCAGAGGGGGAAACGGAATCTGTTCCGATTCTTCAATCGACCAATTGGATTCACGGCTCTCGTCTGGATTCTTTTGTGGAGAATTGATCGCTCGGATATTCTGATGCGCTAAAAGTCTTTCATAGATCCCGTGACGTTTTTTTGATATGTACAGATAAATGTACTTTTTACTCATCTTTGGCAATTTATTCTGTGCACGTGTCCATACTTCTCCATTTAAGCGATTCAATTTGTATTCCTTACATTCTGGATCGAAGTAATACAAATTCAAATCTTTGACAGCATCAAATATTTGATCAACCGTATACGTAGGTGGGGCCGGCATTTTTCATAAACATAAATGTCGCATTGCACATGAGTAAAAACAAATCAAATCATATGCAGGTAAACGTTGGGTGATTCGTAATAGCGTTCGTCATAAACACCGCCAAGAACCTTTGCTACATAAAGTAAACGGTATACCACGCGTGGTGAGACATGAGGCATAAGCCATGAAGCTATGCGTGGTAGGAGCTTCTATCGTGCATGGTGGGAGTATCTACAGCAAGCGGTGGGGGCGACAGTCGCATGCGTGGTGGGAGCGTCTACAGCGCGTGGTGGGAGCGTCTACAGCGCGTGCTGAGAACCTCGGCCGCAAGTGGTTGAACTCTGTGTGTGTGTGTGTGTGTGTGTGTGTGTGTGTGTGTGTGTGTGTGTGTGTGCGTGCGTGCGTGCGTGCGTGCGTGCGTGCGTGCGTGCGTGCGTGCGTGCGTGCGTGCGTGCGTGCGTGCGTGCGTGCGTGCGTGCGTGCGTGCGTGCGTGCGTGCGTGCGTGCGTGCGTGCGTGCGTGCGTGCGTGCGTGCGTGCGTGCGTGCGTGCGTGCGTGCGTGCGTGCGTGCGTGCGTGCGTGTGTGTGTGTGTGTGCGCGCACGTGCGTGCATGCGTGCGTGCGTGCGTGTGTGAGTATGTGCAGCAGACATTTTATACACTCTGTAAAAATGTTATGAAATTTACAACACTTTTACTGAATCGACGTAATTGAAATTCACAAACATGGTATATGAAATGTGAATTCATACACACCGTATCGCTTAATTCATAGAGTGATATTAATTTTAATATACTATGTGGAGTTTAATACACACAAGTTTGAATACTAAAACCTGTATACTAATTTTTCGAACATTTTATGTAATGCTAAAATTTTTGTTAATGATAATCAGAACTATTTATGACGACTGCCGAGCAGGCAGCGTGCGAGATAGAGGTCCGCATCACAAGTTCTCGAGCGAACATTGCAATACAATAACGAGAGCCATTTATTTTTATAATTTCTTAATAACTATGTACATGAAGCGCATTTCGCTCTTTGCGAACTTCTTCCCAAAAATGTGATGAATTATCTGGATCCGTTTTCATTAAATTCTTATCATTTTTAACGTAATTATGAAGTATTTCATGATTTACGTACGATTTAGCTATGGTCGCCCATGTATAAGAGTACAACTTCAACAATTAATTACAGGAAAATTTTGCAGAGGAATGACTTGAAATTTTGCACAGAGTCATTATACCTATTCGCGAGTAATGTTAATAAATTTGAACGAATTATTAACAGTATGCGTTAAGTGATAGACTTCCTTAAAACTGCAAACTAAAACTGAAATCGAAATTTCATATATAATGAATTCTATACTACAAAATCTAATATACAGTCGATCCAATATGATGGATCGAAAATTCTGAAAATGCCATAAGATATCAAATTTTGATCGAGCTTTCTATTCAATGGCTTTTAGGTCACTAAACACGGATTTGAGATAGGGATTACAAAATTCCATACGGAAAATCTAACATGGCGGATCAGGAATTGTGAAAATTCAATAACTTGTAAGCTTTTTATACAATATTTAATTTAGAGATTTTTGGATTGTTGCTCATACTAATTCGAGGGTCTGGTGGTTCATTGGAAATTTGGTGTTATTTGGTGTTTTCAGTGGGAAATTTGGTGATTATAAGATATATGTTTTTCGTGATAAATTTGATTGTTTCAAAAATAATTTTAAAAAATTAAAATAATTTATAAATATTCCTTTTTTTAATAAACTTTTTTAGAAACCCAAGCGTACTCGTACTCAACACACCAATCCCCCTGAATATGTAGTTAGAGTGAACCTGACAAGTTATGGCATTTTTACAATTTTCGATCCACCATATTGGATTCACCACGTTCAATTTTATAATTTCTTCCGAAATCTACATGGGTAAACTAAATAAAGGGTAGAAGACGGTACCATCACCATCCCTTGAGTAGCTCGCAACATACAACTGATAAAGTGTTCTCTGGCGTGGCAAATACAATGATATGAATTACCAAAATTCATAAACAGGTGATAGTGTAGTGAGTAGCGTGTTAGGTAGATAGGTAGGATAGGCAGGTAGGTCGTAGGTTCGAGTCCCCGTCGAGGAGAATGAAATGCTATCAAGAAGTAATCCGTGCAGGATTTTTTTTCCAGTGTAACCCTTCCATGATCTATAACAACGACACAAATGCGTATGTAACCATTTTTCAAGTGATATATTTCGTTTTTGTTTAAATTTTGTTACAAAAATTGTTAACAAAGATTTCTTAATATATATGAACGTTAAGCTGAAAATTTAATCAAGACTACATAGTGTGTTCTAAATGCACGACTGTACTGCTATTCCATGCTGTAATATTATTTTTAATATACATAGTGGTAAATTTAATTTACACCCCTACATGGATATTAATAACTGTTTCTTGATTTTAATACAGTTTAAGTTGACAATTCCTACGAATGTTATAACTTTTCAAATCCATCATATCACTGCTCGATACTTTAACTTTTAAAATACGAGGATTGTAATATTAAGTACCGTATTTGAAATTTTATAAACGGTATCTGAAAAAAACTTCCTCTACTTGTATATTAATTTTAATATAGACTTTTAATATGTTACCATTCCACCTTTGGAGAACCTTCCAAATTTTTTTTAATTTTTTCAATAACGCTTTCGGAGCTATAAATTTTTTCTACCCTAAAAGAATGATCTTTTTAAAATTCTAAAATAAATCACAAAAATGCTGTTGATGATATAAAACAACCTCTTACTTCCAGAAACGTCGGCGGAATTTTTCTTATATTTTTTTTCAATTATAATATGTGTTTAATTCGAAAAGTGCTTCCCTCATGACATTTATGCTACCGATAATCACTTAAACTTGCACGATTTAGATTTTTCAAAGCCGTTTTATTTTCACATTGTATTCGCGTTGAGCCCCCAAGGAAATTTTTTGTCGTGGGCGAATGAGTGGTAGGATAAAATTCATTCGTGAAACATTTTTCGGAATAAAAATTTTGTGAAACAAAAAAAAAAAAAAGACGAATTCCCCCACGTTTCGGCAAGCGGAAGGTTGTTCTATATCATCAACAGAACTTTTTGATTTTTTTTAGAATTTTAAAAAAGGTCCTTGTTTGAATATTGAAAAAATTCATAGCTTCGGAAGCGTTAATTGAAAAAATCAAAATAAAATTTCAAAGGTTCTCCAGAGCTGGAATGATAAAATATAAAACTATGTTGAATTAAAACATGAAATTAAAATGTAAAATTCAATTAAAATATAATTAAAATATAAAATTCTTTGGTATCGGCGAGATAGCTGTTCAAGTCGAGTGATATACAGGGTGACACCGAACTTCAAAACTAAATTAAGCGGATAGGTGCATTCGAGAATACTAAGACGAAAGTAGTTTAGCGAAAACTTTAAAACTGGAAAAAAAATTGATAAAAAAAACGTTTTCGTGGTTGACGTAGACAGCGAAAAACTATGGAGCGGATAACCTGGCTGCTGAAGACTATGGAGTGAAAAAGGTGTTCAAAAATTCACTTCAGTTTTAGATTCGGTTATTCTGTGATTTTTTTGCATTTTGTTACAGTAAATATCTTTCACGAAAAATCTGGGCTGAGAACAATTATTTAGTATACTGTCTGTGAAAAGTTGAATAAAAAAGAAAAGTCAATTTTGGGGAATTTTAAAATACATACATCGCGAAACCCTTTGATGTATTTTTTCTTTGTTCTGTAATGAAAGTTTTTACAAAACCCTAGGACGGTAAGATTTTCAAACAGTTTGAACTCGATTTATTATCATTTTTTCGATAGAAAAATTCCTAAAAAAAGAAACCCTTACTGATTGACTCTGGGCTGTAGCTATGAGTTAATCATGTTCATTAGGGTCATATGAATGTTCGAAATTACTTTATATTTCCCAAAATTTTTTTTGATAACAAATTGAATTTGTCTGTTTCGAAATTTTTTTATCGAAAAAAGTTAATCAATTGAAAATAAATAAATCAATAAATAAAAAATAAAATAATTCTTTAGAATAATCATATCACCGAATACAATCGGATAAAAAACTCAAAATTCAGAAAATTCAAAACAATTTTAAATCATAATGATAACAATAATAATAACAGGTATCAGTTCAAACGAGCAAACGTTCAAATCTTAACCTGAGTTGCGAGCTATTTTTTACCCCTATATTTTCTCCCCCTTAAAGGTATAAATAAAATTTGAGGTGGTAAAATCAGGTATACGATGAGTACGGTACAAACGATATACTAGTTGGTACAAACGAGTAAAAACGATTTCACGGTGGTATAAACGGGTACAAACGATATACTAGTTGGTACAAACGATTACTCGGTAGTACCAACGAAGATAGAGTCCCTCTAGAAGTGTAGTTCTTATGGGCCGCTTGAAGCAAAGCTTTCGGCGACTCTAACAGCCGTATGATGGCTCTACCGTCGACCGATCGATACGCCCCGCCTACCAGCCTCGTGTTTCTGGCGGATTGCATGTGGTGGGGAGCTGCACTGCCTCCCCTATCGCGACTTTCCTACCGCGATTTCCCTACCGCGACGGTATTTATTATAATTTGAAAGTAAGTAAAAGAAATCAGGGAATCCCATAAATATGCGAAATCAATAGATTCTTCAGTAAACCAAATGAACCCAATGGCACCCAATTAAGACGGGACACAATTTATATACTAGCATTTGCGGTATATTATCATAATGGTAGACTGGCGGAGTACGTAGAGTGCGTATGAAGTGATGCGAACGTCGCGGGTTCAATCCTCCCTTTTTTTTTTTTTTTTTTTTTTTTTTTTCGAAAACATTTTATTTCAATATTTTTTAAAATTTAGTTATCTTTTTAACGGTTTAAGTGGGTTTCTATTTAATTAATTGAGAGCTCAAATTTTTACCACAATATTTACCAGAGTATACCAAAGTACCTCTACCGCATTACATACGATTTCTTTCAAAATTTTAAAATATATCGAAATTTGGCAGCAGTTTGCGTTTTCCAGTTTTTTTGGTAATGAAAAAAAACCATTTTGGGTTTGTTGCGATTTTAAAAAAAGTGTAGGTCGAATGAAAAGAAATACAACGTGATGTGATAGAAGTTCCAGAGTGGTAAACATATATGTAGAGAAAACGTGAGGTCAAAATTCTTTCAATAAATATCAAGTTATGCCGTTAATAAGACAATTCGGTTTTTTTTTCGAGGAGCCGCTACGTTGAGAGTGTACCTCTATCATTTTACGAAATTCCGAAACAAAAAATAATAGTGAAGGTTTGTAAAAATATGTGCGTAAATTTTTCCAAAATTGACTTTGATTAAAATGATAAAACCGTTCTATTTTTTGGTGTGTTAAAGTATGGAACCTCTTTAAGTAAAACAATAGAATAAATACGTACACTATGCTGAAGCCAAAATTGCAGAGGCTAATCGAACCGTTATTCCAATGCAACACCGTATTTATTTTAACGTTACATAATATTTACATGTGCATGTTCACACTGTAGGAGTAATAATTATAGATGTGGGCCATGCGTTAACAGTTTGGACTAGCGGTTCCTACATATTTAGTAACAAATTAGATGTAATAAAAGCAAGCAGACAAGCCCACTCTTAGCTAATCTTAGTTTACATTAATTCAAAGTTTCCTCAATACCATGAAATGTACGACAATTAACAATAATGAAAGGACATTGCTTATTTGTTATTATGATTGCATGCTATTATGAAACAATTTAAAACTATCATTGCCAAGGAATCATATTTCAGAAGAGATAAAAATGAAAAACGTAAACTAAGATTACTCGATGGAAACCACGTGAAGGTGGTGGGTTTCTTCCATCAGGAGTAGGGACAATGCCAATGTCCAGATAATCTAACTTGCAAAATTAATATAATCAAGAGACGCAGTAGTATCTAAGTATCAAGTAATAATAATATTGAAATTCTAAATGTACAGTTAAAAAATCAACAATTTTGTATTTCTCCATCGTGAAGAAATTCTAGACTGTGGCATTGTCCCCGGGAATGATGAAGGATGGAGCATGGGTACTAGGATAGGAATATTGCCGAAATATGAACAACGCGAACCTATATATACAGAACCTATATACCCAAAACCTATGTACAGAAACCTATATACAGAACCTATATACAGAAAACTTATATGAACCTATATACACCCCTTCAGGGTGCTTGTTTTCAGTGAGTCCCCTCGCCTCTCACTATCGGGGTGCTTGCTTTTAGTGAGTCCCCTCGCCTCTCACTATCGGGGTGCTTGCTTTCAGTGAGTCCCCTCGCCTCTCACTATCGGGGTGCTTGCTTTTAGTGAGTCCCCTCGCCTCTCACTATCGGGGTGCTTGCTTTCAGTGAGTCCCCTCGCCTCTCACTATCGGGGTGCTTGCTTTCAGTGAGTCCCCTCGCCTCTCACTATCGAGGTGCTTGCTTAAAGCCTCTATTTTAACGGTAATTGAGTAAAGTAATGACAGAATGTTCAAAACGAAGTGAGTAGTGAGGTCGTGTTATGAAAGAATGCGTTGAAGAAATCAGGGAAGGAAAATGAACGAGAATCTCTAACTTTAGTAAAGAAGATAATCCAATAACTCAAATACGCGATGCTCCAACAAAATAAATAACGACTTGCCCTTTATATCGAAGGAAAACAAACGAGAACCTATACTCTATAATATGGACATTCCGAGGTATCTTGTCCTGCGTAACTTGTCGTCAGATTCGATGCTTGAATGAAAATTATGTACACTTATCTCATACACGGGAGGATAGCGAAACAGAGTTGCGTTACACTGAGAACAATATCCTATTGAATTGAATATAATATCCTATTGAATTGTATTTTGATAGAATTGCATAATGCATATAGCTAGATGTAATTACTGATTTGTCAAAAAGTGAACATTAAACAATATTTTATTCTGAGTGTATAGCATGACTAATTGAAGGACACTGAAGCAGATACGACTTATACCTGTTGTTTATTGCAACGAAGGGAAATGGAAGTAAATTGATGCCGCCATACAAATTATTTAACATCGTTAATCTCCCTTTAATCTTTTAATTTTAATTTTTTTAAATTTATTTAATTTTAATTAAAGTTAAACCCTTTAATCTCAGAAAAATGAGGCAATAAGATTTCATATGGAAATATAGGAAATGAATAAACCGAAATTGCACAAAAATCTATCTATTGATGAGTCACTTTCATCAACTTCCGGTGTGGCTTATTTGAGAAATTTCCAGAGTCTCTCTTCTTCACATTGCACCTATCTCTGAGGTTTCGAGACATCCACTTCAGATTGTTAAAGATGTGAACTCGTACAAAAAGCTCGACGATATAAATCCTGTGCTCGCGACACGTTCCTTCAAGTGACCAATAGTCGGCGTGTTGATTCGACAAGGCCGTGTGGATACAGGTTTCGATGTGCTTTTTTAAAGAAACTCTGTGTGGTTTGGGCGTGAAAGTTGAGGTAAATATTTTGTACATGGTGGACGTGACGTTATTGAATTCATCAGATGGGACTTTCAAGTTGCCGAGCTCGTGGTTCTCTTTGCATTTATAGGCCTTCCAAAATATTAAAAGCTCGTTCGTTTGTTCATAATTTTGATTATTTTTCGTTAAGCTGGCTCGACACTCGGAACAATCAAATTTGTTAAGGCACTTGTTAGCAAGATACCCAGCTACATACTTCATAGCGCATTTTTCTAGAGTAATCGAACTGTCGAAAGATGAACTTGACTCTACATTACATTCAGCGCTTACGTTGCATTCTTCCTCGATCCGATTATCAACAACGGTCTCGTCAATCAGGTTGCCGACGATTGGTTCTAGATCTACCCGCGCATCGATATCGTTTGTCAAATTACTCGCCTGATCAATTGAGCTACCGACGATTGGTTCTTGGTTGACCCATGCGTCAATTTCTTTTGTCAAATCTGTCTCGTCCGTGACGGGATCTTCAGTTCGAGGACTGGATTTTAAAATCCTGAGTAGGGCTGTTGAGTCATCAGCCTCGCAATTAGTTGCCGACGAGGGTTTCATCAAGTTCGCGGTCATAGCATACTGCAAATTCCTACGGAATGTCATTGCAGTGGGATTGCTGTTATCTCCTCCGCGACTTCTCAAGATAGCGAATAGATTTTCGATAGGATCCTGATTCAATCTCGAAGTAATGAGATAGTGTGATCCTGAAGCTTGCATATCCTCGAAAAGTTGAAGAGTGCAGTTGATCGACAAAACCAAACCCGAGAAACACGGCGGCGGCTTCCCAAAGGAAACGGTCCACTTTTGAATCCATGAGACACTTTCTCTTAGGAATTTTTCTACTTGTGGCTCCGCAGATGACATCGCGCGTTTCAAGGGATTTGGATCCGTCGGCCCGCGACTGTTCAAACAATCGAAGAGATCATTCATTCTCTTGGTGAAGTTCGCGGTTGCTGCGCAAGCAGGATGTTTTAGCTCGCCGGTCACCATTCCCGCATGTATCGCAGCAGCGACAGACGCACTGAAGACTTGCGTTGCGAGGCTGACTGTCATTCGCTGGAAATTGTTTGGCGCGATGTGTCGATCGGTCAGCTTCGGAGCTGCTTTGCTTACGCTATTTCGCATGATGTCGAGTAATTGACAAAAGACTTCCCACGAAATTATTACTCCATCGATCACGATATCTTTGCCAAGTAAAATGTTTCGGATGCTCTTAAACAAGTGAGGAAGGTCGAACAAGAAAAAGATTTTTCGAGACTTATGGTGAAAAAAGGGTTCCTCGACAGTCACACCTAGCGAAATTATAGCCGCCCGATTTGCCGATCCCTGGTCGCAAACGGCTACTTTTATATTTAACCCGATCGAATGAACTTTATCGATTACACTCAGAAGGAGTTGTCGCAGTTCGTTGTTGCAAACGTTCCCCTGTGAGGTGACGAAAGCTATCGGCTGCTTCCACGAGTACTTCAGGCCTCTGAGCATAAATACAAGCGCGTAATTAGCAGCTCCGTTCGTTCGGCCAAGTTCGCCAAGGTCTTGAAATCCTTCTACCAGATCGGCTTTAGGATTGTACTCGTAGAACCGCTTGATGCTCATTTCATCCCACAAAAGAACGCATTGCCGGTCGTCTTTATCCATTGTCTCTGTCTTCATCGCCAATCTGTCAAATAGTCCAGGGCTTATACCAGGTGTCAAATTTAATTCATTTGTCCAACATCTTATTAAAGAAACACAAGGCAAAGCAAACTGCTTATTGTCTCGAAGATATACGTATGCCTTGGGCGATACGTAGTATAAAGATAATGCAAATTGCTGCTCTTCGTCCGACCAGGGTCTCTTCTTCGTATGTTCGATTTGCATTTGAAAAAAGGCTTGCTGATTGTCGTTTAATGATTTGATGGATTTTCCAGTGGCTACAAAAGTTGATTCTTTTTTAGCTGCAGTTACAAGTCGCCTGGCTGTTTGCTTAAGTTTTTTTATTTCGTCGCGAAGAGACTTTATTATACGGGTTTGTCGAATTTCACGAGCTGTGACCGTTTTGAATCCCTTCACTAACGGAGCGCTGTTTGTACGGTTCACTGAAGAGGCCGAAATGCTGCTAACAGTATCAATGAGAGGACCAACAGTTGTAGTCGTATCTGCGACAGTGGTCGATATTAATGAAGAATCTATACCGATCGCGGGGTTATTAACGACCGAGCTAGTTTCGGAAGGCGACTGAGAGAAAACAGCAATATCAGACTGTGGCGGCGGAATATCTACGCCGGTAATCACAGAGCCGACATTAGAGCCGTCAATGGGGATCGAAGAATTTTTTATTTTTCGCTTACCTCGGTTACCATAGCTTTGAAAATCATGCAAAGAAAAGTGATTGCTGCAAACTCGATGATTTTCGAGCTGAGCCGGTGATAAAATCTCCAATTGCTTATTGCTACACCGTTCAATCCATTTGCGCCGCCTGAAAATGCATATAAAAGTAAAGCCAAGAATCCACTGAGTCCAAAAATCACAATTCTTTCGCAAAGAGTTCGAAAGTGAGTAAAAAAATTTTCCAAATTTTAAGAGGCAAGACTCAGTGGATTGTAAATGCAATAGATATATCGCAATATTACATGCATAATGTGACCTTGTACAATAGCAAACATATTAGCAATACAGATGCATATAATTTTTTTTTTTTGTACAATCACCACCACGAACATTCCAACTGGTTAATTGTAGCATGATAAATGTGCCACGTAGCGTTAGTACACATACAAAATAAAAAAAAGTGTAAAATATCGTTAAAAATGAACACCACCGCCATGAAACCATGAAACGATGTTTTGCAATGATAATTCGAAAGTTCATTATTTACTACGATAATTTAATTATAAAACATGCAGACTTTACTTTAATGTTGATTTAGAGTACTGAACCATTTTGACGATATAAACAACTGAAAATTTCTAAAATCATTTTATCCCTGCAGAAGTGAAAAGGTTATTCGTAATATTCGTGGCATCAGTTCATTTTTTTCAGAATAATAACCCAAATCTTTCTAACTCTCCTTATTGTTTTGAAATTAGTTGCCCATAAATTCTGACATTTGTAATTGTTTTAAAATAAATTACCAATACGTTGCCGAATTTGTAATTGTCTTGTAATTAATTAACAATTCCATCAGAATTTATAATTGTTACAAAATAAATTACAAACTTGCTTTAGAGTTGCTAATGGGTAATGGTGGATTATATTATTGTCGATCTCTAAGTAGAAATTACGTAATGTACGAGTCAGGACAATATATTTTAAAAACAATGAATACATTAATTTTCTTGAGTGTCGGTGGTTATACACGAATATTTTTGACATTTTTTTTAAACGTCAACTTAAACTCATACGTGCTTGTGCGTATGACGATTGGTTGCTGCAATGAAACATCTTGGAACGGACCATTGTTCATAAATTCATATCGCATGACTAATGGAAAATGGTCGTAGGCGACACTTTTACGCTCGTTTGCAAAAAAATAAAAACATAAGGGCGTAAATGCCGGAGATACGTCCCTAGCCATTTGGAAATATTAGATAAGTTTATGCCAAACGGGCGTATCTGCGAAAAATATTTTATTAGTTGCTAAACGTTAATTTTGGCGGATACGCCCTTTTGGCATAAGCTTTATGGAAAAAAGCGTGCAATTTAGAAAGATGCACATTGCTACCCCATTCATTTGGATTGTTTATTTTAAATCGAGACATATACAAAACTTTGTAGATAATTTCAAAAATGTCTACAATCGGGAACCCCTTAAGTAATTCTAACCAAATTCAGTGCCACTTATTCTTGTCCCCTTTGTGTAAAAAGTTACGACTCGATAGCCTCCAATTTACGAAAGTTAGAGCGGGGACATTTTTAAAAAATTTCAAATAAAAAAAAAATCTGAACCCCTTAAGCGATTCTAGTTAAATTCAATGCCAATCAGGAATCTCACCCCTAATCAAGGAATTCTCACCAAATTCTCACAAGCAAAAACCATGTGGACTAATGTCAAAAGGGCATAACCGCCAAAAATATCAAAATGATGCAAAATACGTCGGAATAGCCATTATACTTGCTTATGTCGCAAAAAAAATATTCATAGCTTTTAAAGATTTCCTATCGATTAGCGAAAAAAAATTACGCCCTTTTGTCATTTAAGGATTGGTATCGCGTTGAATGTTTTCCGATTTTTATCTTATCATGAAGTATGCAATATTGTTGACGAAAGCCACTTTTGGTTGGGAAGGTACGTCTGATACATTCTTCAATCGCACTTTTTGTCGCTTACCACCTTTTTATATTGGTCACGCGATATATAATACGATGTTGCGGTATTCGACAAATCTGTAAAGTTTTATTGCGACGAAAATTGACGCGGAAGAATCGTTGAGAAGACATAAAAATATAATTTTAAAAATGAATATGATTACAAAAACTTACGTGTGTTCGTCTTTTGGGAAGCGATGAAAAGTGACATTCGGGTCCCGACTTTTCGCGCTTCCACAACCTCTGTAGACACACACTTTACAAGCAGGCATTGCAATAAGGAAAATTAAATCACCGCCTTAAGCCACACTAAATCACCGCGTTACAAGAACCGCCCTAACCGTTAAAAAACAAAGATCGTGCGAAGACCAGAGGCACAACAAAATAACGAAGAAAAGTGTTACAAATTAAGCACGGAATATACAAATTACAAAAAAAGATTTCACATAGCACTAAACGCGTTATTAACCTATTATTATCGCAACCCATGCAATTAATTAATTGAGCGGAAAGTACGTAAGATTTATCGGAAAAATCGTCCCTACCGAAAAAGCAAAACAAGAGCCTGTCCTTTAAACACGTGCGCGAATAAGCTAGAAGTCGGCGGGAGAGTGTATCGTCAACATCCGTCAAGCAGTGGTATCCCCACTCTAGTCACCTGCTATATAGCGCTTTAGTGCGAGAGAGATCAGACCATCGAGCACTGAATGAGCGGGACAGAGATAAAATGCCGGTCCCAACTGTGAGCTGGACTCCGCGCGATAACGAAACTTAAATTTTTTTCTATAAAAAAATGTGTTAGTACTCTGACATATAGATGCATTAAGCGCGTGTGCTTAAATAATAATTATTAAAAATAAAAAATAAAAGAATCCGATAGGCGACTTGAACGTATGATACCGGGTATAGTAACTATATATAGGTGCCGTACCAATTAGACCAAACTTTTCGAATTAAAATGCAGTTTTTTAATATATAAATTCTAATCGCTCTGTATTTCAATTAGGTTGGGTTTGCTTGGTTCGGTTAAATACTATTTTTAATTAACATGGTAACCTGTAAATAAAAGATTGAGAAAAAAAATTGCCCCGTATCGAGCACATGTGACTTGAACTGCAGGGGTACCAAGGGCGGCGTATGAAACCCCCACTTCGCGTATGTTTTCGATTCGGCGCGAGAGAGAACGCATCGTCTCCCCAAGTGAGTGTGAGAGAAACAGCACGACATCCCCAACTCAATGCAAGAGAGATGGCATGACATCCCCAACTCGGCAGGCGGAGCGAACACACGGATACAGTCGTGAGCATGTAGAGTGCTGTACGTGAGCCGCACACAAGTAAAAGTGACACTAGCGACATCTTACCGTTGGGGATATAGCTCGTCCGAGTTCCCCAACTTTTTTGCTTCAAGCGGCCCATAAGAACTACACTTCTAGAGGGACTCTATCTTCGTTGGTAGTACGAACGATATAGTAGTTGGTACAAACGATTACTCGGTAGTACGAACGATATACTAGTTGGTACAAACGATTACTCGGTAGTACGAACGATATACTAGTTGGTACAAACGAGTAAAAACGATTTCACGGCGGTACAAATAATTTTGCCGACAAAATATTTTTCTTCCCTCTGATCAAAAATTGATTACTTTACACACGCGCTGCAGTGATGGAACATGGCCATTTTATAAGTCAGGTAAAAAGTATTATATGCCACACGTGAGGAGCGGATTTTCAAATCCGAGAAGAATATTTTGCGGGTAAAATATTTTACGGGCAAAATTATTTTTCTTTCCATTGGTCAAAAATCGATTACTTTCCGCACGCGCTGCTGCGATGGAACATGGCTTTTTTATCAGTTGAGCAAAAAGTATTATATGCCACACGGGAAGAACGGATTTTCACCTTGTGCTCGTGTTGCCCTCGCTTCGCTTGGGCAGCAAACCTCGCACTCGGCGAAAATCACGCTCTTTCCTCCCCATAGTAGCATTATGGCTATGCACAAATATTTCACACATGTCGCCGAGAACCATACAATTTGGGGCGACAAATGATTCTCTCGAGCCTGTTACACGCACGCGACCGTAAACTCGACAAGCTCTCATATTTAAATCGGCGAGATCTCAACCGAGAATACATGATTCTCTATCGAATCTCATCGAAATGAATTACGGAAGTCGTCGAACGATGCTACGAGAGCATTGTCGATCCAGCGTAATTATTGTCACCGAGAAAATGAAATCTTGGGGACAAAAGACTCTTTCAGCAAGTCGACTGTACATACTTACGCGATCGAAAACTCAACAAGCTGTAACGTTCAAATCTACGAGATCTTGGCCGCGAATCTACGATTCTTTATCGACACTCATCAAAGACTCGTGGACTCGTCAAAGAATCGTGAAGCTCGTCGAACGATGCTACGAGAGCATCATTGATCCAACGTATAACTATCGTCACTGAGAACATGCAATATCGGCGACGAAAGACTCTCGGCAAGCAGACTATGTATATATGCGACCTAAAACTCGACGAGTTGTAACGTATTCACATCAACGAGACCTCTGTCGAGAATCTATGATTCTGTATCCAGTCTCGTCGAACGATGCTAAGAGAGCATTGTCGAACGATGTTAAGAGAGCATCGTCGGTCCGGCGCAAAACTATATCGCGTCACCGAGAACGTGCAATTCCGGTGACGAACAACTGCTTCGAGCGGTAAAAATGCTAAAAATGAAAAATGAATAGACAATAAAAACGAATAGAATATTTAATTGAAGAAAGTGGTAAGTGATAAAAAGATGCGGCCGGATTGGCTAAACTTCAGTAATGACCGGCACGCCTCCGTTAATTCAAAATCTCATGAAATTGAACACCTTGTATTGGGAATCAACACGGAGGCGGGGCCTATCCAATATGGCCTCTTCTCTCCAGTTCGTTGCCAGTAGCCAGCTCTAGTTAGCATGGGGCAGCATAGGGAACAGTTGTAAACACTGAATTATCGCATATTTTTCGGCAAAATGCGATTTTTGTAGTAAGATTTTACAATGGGGTTTATTACCGTTGAGGATTATGCGTGGATAGAATCCACTGCGCAAATTGGATACGGATCAAGTGATTATCGCCATAAGGATTACAATGAACCTACATGACATCCCATGTTTAACCTCAAAATTTTTTAAAAAATTCCTGTCATTTTTCGGCTAAATAAATGCGTTCGAACAATAAATTATTAGTTAAAATATCAAGCTATCGCATGAAAAATGTTTTATGTATAAATTATTGTCCATATTTCATAAGTTATGAAATTAAAAGTCACGTCGCTTGTGTTTACACGACATAACTAAAACGATTATTCATATTCTGCGTGTGATGAAAATCTCATGCCCTCGCATCAAATATCGACTATGTCTTCTCGATCTTTATTTGTGATTTATTTCTTGTAATAAAGCAGCAGATTTTGAATTATTGTTAAAAAGTGACAAATTTGCATGGTAATTAATGGTAATCATCAGGCAGTAACTGGAGAGAAGTACTTGGAAATTTGGCCGCCAGAGGTCAGGGTGACATTTGTGAGTTCCCAATACATTTGTACCACATTTATTACTATGAATCGATGCTACAATTTTCTTACGACTATGCATTTACACCCAAATAATTGTAATCATTATCAACACTTTTGATCTCTTACACTTCATGTTGCGAATTACTCTTCGTATGGTGAAGCAACCGAAGAAATGTAAATAAAAAATGAATTTCGTGGTACTGTGTACCCCTACCCGCTCCCAACAGTGATCGTGAGCGAGATTTTGTCAACGATTGCTTTGTATCATTTTCCCCTCACTTATGATCCTTCATCGTGATTTCGAAAGGTATGGGCCGGCATTCTAACAGGCAATACGAAAAGACACTGGACGCTGACCGGCATTTTGAAAGTTATTCCAAGGCGCTGAGCGACATCTACAGGTATTATTTCAAAAGGCACTGAGCAGCATCCTAAAAGGTATTCTGAAAGGCACTAGGCGGCATTCTAACAGGCATTCTGAAAAACACCTGGACGTCGTTCTAAGACATTTCCGAAAGGCATTCTAATCGGCATTCAAAGGCATTTTTGTCCTCGTGAAATTTAGAGTTAGTGGTTCTTAAGGGCATCCACCGACATAAATCTCGCGAAAATGACTACTAAAATTACCGTTATTATGAGAGGCATTTACCAGTCACACAATCCGCTAGGGAAACGAGTACAAATGTTTTTTTCTCCATAACTATTGCGTACAATTAATTTATATTATCGTTCGACGAGAAAACATTTGCAAATACTGCCGACATTACAGAAAAAAAAAAAAAAAAATAATAAATAATCATTCGGATTGAGATAGATCATTGTAAAAGAATAATTTCTCCGAATTGTTCTTAAGAGTCATCGAGCGAAGGCATACGAAGCGCCAAGTGGCAATAAGCGAACTAAAAATTCCCTAGATGTTTATATTCGAAGTGTAGCCGAAAATACAATAGTATTCCACAATAAAACATAACAGATAAATTCGTTCGACTTGTAAAATATATGGTCTGGTCCTCTGCTCCGTGGAATTTTTTTTTTCGAGGCACAATAAATTATCGAAAACTCGAGGCGGTTGTCATTTGCCACGACGATTTTCTCACCAACTGACAAGTTCATTTTATTATTAATTTCACGCACATCTGCCACTCTTTATCGGACCAGAGCGTACTGCTCGCCGCTTCACTGCACTTTTTAAAAATATTTCCACCCTATTTCGTTGAGAAACGAAGTAATCATTTCGAATATTGTATCGGAGACGCCAAGTCCGTGCTCACGGATATATGACAGTACATGCTATGTATTTCACAGTTCCCGCTACTAACGCTAGGTTCGCTAGTCGCGGTTGTCGGTATGAGCGGAAAAGCAGCAGTGATGGCGTAAGCGCAAATTGAGCCCTGAGATAAAATATTTTTTTATTCTTTGACCGAATATTCGTGTAGAATATTGGTTCGTTAATATAAAGTCAATAAAAGTGATCTTTGAATTTTTTAGGCATTCTTACCGAAATACTGTCAATAAACAATACAGCAGTATTGTGCAATGCAATATTGAAATGCAAATATTCGCGAATTCATCATTTTTCGTTTTATATATTGTATATGGTCCGGCTTCAAGGTCACGGTTCGAAGCGTTGCATGCGTGTGTGTGTGTGTGTGTGTGTGTGTGTGTGTGTGTGTGTGTGCGTGTGCGTGTGCGTGTGCGTGTGCGTGTGCGTGTGTGTGTGTGTGTGTGTGTGTGTGTGGCGCGCCACGTGCGTGTATGTGTGTTGTGAGCGAGAGAGAGAGAGACGATCCCAAGCGCGAACGCCTGTAACCGCGCTGTTGCCGCGCTACAGGCTACAGAAATACGCGGTTGACGTGCTACAGACACACCAGGTCCCTGGCACTCGGCTCCAGTCGTGTCCCCGTAATGTAGCCAGCCGCTACGTGGCGCTGGCAGTATTCCGCGCGGCTGTAGCTTCGGCTGTCATCGCTACCGCTTACGGTAACGACGATAGCCGAAGCAAACCGAATTTTTATATTTGTATTTTATTATTTATATTTTATTGTATATATATATACATATATATATATGTAAAGTATTGTTATTAATAATAAAATGTTATAAAGAAATACGGGATTATTTTGGACTATTATAGCGTAGCTAGAACGTTTTATTACCGGTATCATTACTATTATTAATTACTTTTACTAAATTATTTTCCCGTATTTTTATCTGCATTTTATGATAACATTATCAGTTACATTATGTATATACTCATCGGCCGATAGTAGGGAATAAACGAAACGCAAGGGTATTTTATATTACCAAAAGTATATTTGTTATATTTCATTTACATTTCACCGAATTACCCTCCCGTTTGTCATGAATCAATTTTGGTTTTCAAGACTCAAACGTTATATCGAACGTAGCAGGTTTTTCAAAAATGATCTCATCGATAACGTTGATTATTGTATCATTATTTTCTTTCTTTCTTTATTTTTTTAATGTATATTCAAGGTATTCCGAATTGGTTTTACAATCGATGCTACAATTAATTATAAGTAATAATAAAAAAGCGAGGGAAATCAAATCAAGACGTTTACACACACCACTTTCACATTGTCTCAATTTTTTTTTGTTCGCACACCGTTGATTGATTATTTCGCGTTCATCTTCATCACTTTTTTTTCCTTTTTCATCTTATTTCTTTCGTTTTTTTTTTTTTTCTTTAAATAATTTGTACTTCTCTTGGCGCGAAATCTCTCTCTCTCTTTCTCTGTAGGCTTCTGAGAAACCAAAACCTCACAAATCATCACTTATCAACGCCAATATCATTTTCTTTTCGTTTTTTTTTTCGTTCTTTCTGCTCTTTTCGCGAGGTTCAACTACGTTTCTGGCTTTTTTCTTCCTTCTTTAATTTTGAAAACTTTTTCACGACGATAATGCTACTCGGGAACGATGCCACCGGTTTCACATTTTTTTTTTGTTTTTAAGCTCGATATTAACAACGATAGGCCAACTGGACACATAATATTATATTATAACGTAATATTATATTAATATAATATATATATGATATAATATAATATATATAATATATGGGGCATTCCATGCCAACTCAACCTACTATCGAAATTGACATTTTTGATTTGGTCTTAATTTTTTTATCTTTTTGTACTCTATGAAAAAGAGCTCCATGATTTTTTTCGAATTTTTTTATCCAGCCGTTCACGAGATATGAATTTTTCAAAATTTCAGATGTTTTTTTTTTGAATGCTCATAACTTTTTCAAAAATGCATCAATATGAATGTTTTTTTTTCAAATTGTGTGTTTTTCAATGAATTTTTAAAAAATTTGACGCAAAAAATTAAAACAAAATTATTTGCTTGTTTTTTTCAATTCATAGATTAAAATCTGATTTTGAATATTGTTTATATCCTTCGATTTTTTTTTGAAAATTCTCAAAAAAACTAGTTCTTATTTAACAAATTTTAAGCCTGGTCGCGTCGTGGGAAAACGATTCTTTCTATTTGTTCAGAATTTTTTAAAATTATCCAAATTTTTTTTTTTTATAAAAGAACTTCATATGATATGATAATATGGTATGATTTTTAATGTCTTATAAAATAAAATATCAATAAAAAATTACAAATGGAGGTAATCGGAAATCATGACAATGATAAGTCTGTATTAAGAACAAAATTTTTGTTTTTAAATATTTTTGTTTCACTTTTGTTGTCGTTTAAATATTTTACATGAGTAATTCTTGTTTGAGCTAGAAGTCACTCTCATCGTTAGAGATCCATCTGTGTTTGGAATAACACAATGGAATTTTTAAGTGCCTGTTATAGTTTTAGCCTTTGAATATCGAATATTAAGAGCGTCGGTTGTTTTTTTATAATCTTCAATTGTTGAAAACTTAACTTCGATGTTCAGTAAATTAGTTCGTTTTATAGCCCATTCGTATAACTCTTTAGAGGTTGAAATTTGTTCATTAAATGGCAGCTGAAGACTAGCTCGTGCTGCTGCTCTTTTTATCGTACCTCTAACGCCATCGCGAGGTCCTTTACCATGATAGCTCGCGAAAAAATGCCATTCGGCATTTATTTTAAAGTCTTCTTTATGATAATAAAGGTTGATAAGGTTTTCGTAGTTTTTAAATTGTTGTGACGCTCCATCCGAAAAGTAATATGTATATAACCTTATCAACCTTTATTATCATAAAGAAGACTTTAAAATAAATGCCGAATGGCATTTTTTCGTAGTTTTTAAATCAACCTTATCAACCTTTATTATCATAAAGAAGACTTTAAAATAAATGCCGAATGGCATTTTTTCGTAGTTTTTAAATTGTTGTGGCGCTCCATCCGATAAGTAATATACATATTACTTTTCGGATGGAGCGTCACAACAATTTAAAAACTACGAAAACCTTATCAACCTTTATTATCATAAAGAAGACTTTAAAATAAATGCCGAATGGCATTTTTTCGCGAGCTATCATGGTAAAGGACCTCGCGATGGCGTTAGAGGTACGATAAAAAGAGCAGCAGCACGAGCTAGTCTTCAGCTGCCATTTAATGAACAAATTTCAACCTCTAAAGAGTTATACGAATGGGCTATAAAACGAACTAATTTACTGAACATCGAAGTTAAGTTTTCAACAATTGAAGATTATAAAAAAACAACCGACGCTCTTAATATTCGATATTCAAAGGCTAAAACTATAACAGGCACTTAAAAATTCCATTGTGTTATTCCAAACACAGATGGATCTCTAACGATGAGAGTGACTTCTAGCTCAAACAAGAATTACTCATGTAACATATTTAAACGACAACAAAAGTGAAACAAAAATATTTAAAAACAAAAATTTTGTTCTTAATACAGACTTATCATTGTCATGATTTCCGATTACCTCCATTTGTAATTTTTTATTGATATTTTATTTTATAAGACATTAAAAATCATACCATATTATCATATCATATGAAGTTCTTTTATAAAAAAAAAAAAATTTGGATAATTTTAAAAAATTCTGAAAAAATAGAAAGAATCGTTTTCCCACGACGCGACCAGGCTTAAAATTTGTTAAATAAGAACTAGTTTTTTTGAGAATTTTCAAAAAAAAATCGAAGGATATAAACAATATTCAAAATCAGATTTTAATCTATGAATTGAAAAAAACAAGCAAATAATTTCGTTCTAATTTTTTGCGTCAAATGTTTTAAAAATTCATTGAAAAACACACAATTTGAAAAAAAAAACATTCATATTCATGCATTTTTGAAAAAGTTATGAGCATTCAAAAAAAAACATACGAAATTTTGAAAAATTCATATCTTGTGAACGGCTGGATAAAAAAATTCGAATAAAATCATGGAGCTCTTTTTCATAGAGTACAAGAAGATAAAAAAATTAAGACCAAATAAAAATGTCAATTTCGATAGTAGGTTGAGTTGGCATGGAATGCCCCATATACCATAATTATAATATATATAATATATATATTATAATATAATATTATATTATAACGTAGGCATTTCGGAATTTATATTATGAAAAAACCGATATTTAAGGTTAAAAATGGTTGGGATGGTCGGGATATATAAATACGATGATTGCGAAGATTGCGCGTCACATGTCAGGCGGCGGTGCGCGGGAGAGGGGTAGGCGCGCGGAAGCATGCCAGCGCCACGCAGTACGAACTAAATACGGCGATCATAGCGGAGACACAGGTTTGCTATAGAATCCATTGGAGTGCCAGGGACCTGAGACACACCCTGTAGCGGCGGTGGCCCGAGTTTTCTCTCGATGCTCGATGCACGGATTCAGGGATTCGCATCACAACAGCTGACGAGCTGACAGCTGAGCGATATAAGCAATGCTTGGGCCGTATGACGGAGCATCTGAGCTACATTTCAATAACAAACTATTGTTATTCACAGCGCTGTGACGGATGTTTTTCTATTGACTAATTATTTGATAACTATTCATTAATAATAATAATGATAATTATTATTTAAATTATTTTATTCTATTTTTAAGGCACATTTATATGAATTAATTTTTGTCAATGTTTTAAAGGTTATAAATGTTATAATTTTTCAACATTTTTTTCCATACTTTTAAAAATTTAAAAAAAATTATTTTGATCGAGCTGCTTTTTTTCAGCCGATGTATCTTTTTTCTCCTAGAGGAAGCTTTGTTTTCGAGAAATTTTTTTTTCGAGAGTTTCATACCATCACGTTCAAAATTTCCCAAAAAATCGACAAAACACATTTATAAAAAATGTCCGTTTGCGATGTGTGTGATAGTATCTATGTCCGCGCTATAACTTTCATAAATTTAAAGCTATCGGGCCTACACTCATTTTTGCATTGATGTCTTGTGACGCAATTTTCTGATTTAGCGTCACAGGTCGTTCCGACCAGGGTTTTTTTTGTTAATATTGCGATAACTTCAGTTAACTTTGTTGTGTAAAAATTAGTCTGTTCTCGAAATCAGTATTGGCGACCATTTCGCCTCAATTGCTTTATTTTTCGCGTTATCGTACGGTTTCATATTGAGTTTAGCTTTTGTCGGGTCCTTGCGTGTTCGAGATGCCGAGTTGCCGTAGATCAGGGCCGAAATCATCGAGCCACCCGGTATACTCGGTCTTTCAGGAATAGTAATTTTAGTGAGTATAAAGGTTCGAGTGTGAGTCTCGACGCTTCGTTACAGGGTATAGAGAAGAGAAGGGCGTTTGCGGGTTGAGTTATGTTTTGAGTTATGTTTAGGATTGGAAGGCCGTTGGCGGAGGGACCTGTGATTACCCCGGCGCCACGGATTGCCTGATCACACCGTTATCGTAGTTTTAGTTTTAGTTAGTCCCGGATCTTCCCGTACCAGAAGAATACCACTTGAAGGACGATCATCGCAACAGAAGGACCCACACGCCGTCGGAGAAATTCGGCGTATTTCGATTAGTAATTAAGGAAATATTATTTAGTGTTAATTTTGCGTATCATTTAAATTTCCCGGCATTTTCCGGTTTTCGATAAGGCGTTCGCGTTCCGTGTGACGTCAGGAGAAGAGACGATTTCGAGCTTTCGTTGCGCATGCGCTTATGGGTCTCTCTCTCCAAATTAGCTTTTCGGGCAGATTACCTGTTCGAATCGCTCTCTTGCGCTCCAGCTCTCGATCCGAGTGGTTCTCCGCTTGGAGCTCGCATTATGTTATCGAATATACTTTGGTTCCCGTTCTCGTCTACGCTTTAGCTATCGTCTTCGAAAAATGAGATTTCTTTTATAATTTAGTCCCTTTCATTATCGTGTTCGCATTTTCGTTATCGGATAGACCTCTTTGCGTTATTATTTGATTTATTGTATTCCCGAGTCTACTTATTTTTCGTTTTGTATCTCTTGGAATTTGCGGGTCTACTCTTGAAAAATACTGTGGAATAATTTGCGTGCTATCGAAAGAATATGAATAAATTAGCCTGAACCAAGGTCCCCTACATTATAATTTTTGCGTTGAGTTTCATTATTTCTGTTTGAGTTTCGAAGGCACTTGAAAGTTAGCCAGCCGTCCACGCCCTCTCACCACAACCTACACACTGAGCGAATCGGGCATACCGTCACCGATCTCGCCATCCGACACGCCGGCGTCCCTTTTTGTTTCGTTTCGTTTCCGTTAACTTTAGTTCAGAGTACGTTTAGCGGGTTTGGGAATTCCCGCCGTTGAATAAAAAGATTACCTGGCGCTCAACGGCTCTCCCAGCGTCGAGGATGTTGAGATGGGCCGAAGGTAACGCGAATTGCAAAATTCCCGTTACAGTCTGTACGAGAAGGATGATTGGTATTGCGGGCAATTATTATTCCTTGAAAATTTTGAAATTTTCGAAAAATGTGTTCTAACTTTCGCAAATTTGGCTTTTTATATAAATTTTCTGTGGAGCAAGGATGATTCGAATTGAATTTGGCAGTTTATCCAAAATGTTTGAATTTTCAAAAAATGTATGTGTGCTCTAAATTTCGAAAATTTGACGCTATCGAGCCTAATTTTTTTACATCTGATTTTAGAAAATTTAAAAAAATGTGCATGTGTACTCCAACTTTTGCAAACTTTGGTGCTATCGCAGGCCAAAACTTTTCACGCTAATAGTCTCAGGGACAAGGATAATTGGTATTTGGATGGAAATCTCTGAAGGGCTTCAGATTTTAAAAAATGTTGAAATTTTCGAACAATTATGTGCGTGCATTAAATTTTGCAAATTTTAACATAAGCCATAGCGTTTTACCCTATTAGTCTGGGTGACAATGAAAAAACGGTGTAAATTCACCTGTGTTTTTTGGCATTTTTCAGGCTGTTTTTCAATTTTTCAAAGGAACATAAGCTCGTATTGTTGGACTAACAAGGAGAGTATCAGGCCTTCGGGTCATGGATTATGCTCAAACTTGGTGTGATTCATTAGCCCCAAAAATTAAGCATGTTATGCGTAGTTCTATCTTAATAGCAGGCCTTTTGTCGCACGCTTCATTACATAAAATACCATTTTTAAGCAATTCATGAGTTTTTGGCTACTGCTCTGTACTAATCCAACCAACTTGGATATATTTTTTTGAAACTTTGTCAGAAGATCATAAAAATAAATATACCACGGGTTAATTTACCGTATTCTATGTTGGTCGCTGCAGCTGACGGATACACACACGCACAAGTGAAGAAAAGTGAAGTGAAACAAACCAAAGTGAAGATTTATATTACAATTCGTATTATGGGAATACGCATAGTATTCATGCTTGCGAATACGCATAGTATTCATGCTTGTAAATACTATGTGCATTTCTATAAGACAAATTGTCATATAAATCTTCGCTTCGGTTTGTTTCACTTTACTTTTATTCGCTTGTGCATAGTATGTATCGTTCTGGCAGCAGCCATCAACATTGAATATTCAATGTTGGTTGCTGCCGCTAGTACATACTATATGCACAAGCGAAGAAAATTGAAGCAATGCCAAACCAATAAGTGAAGATTTATATTATAATTCGTCTTATGGGAATACGACTTATAGCGGCAGCGACCAACATTGAATATTAATGTTGGTTGCTACCGCCAGACCGATATACACTGCACATAAGCGAATAATAGTGAAGCGAAGCAAACTGAAACGAAGATTTATATTACAATTCGTCTTATGGGAAAACGCATACGATTCATACTTGAAAATACTATGTGCATTCCTATAAGACAAATTGTAATAGAAATCTTCACTCCGGTTTGTTTCGCTTCACCTTTCTTTCCTTGTGCGTATAGTGTGTATCGGTCTAGCTGCAGCAACCAACATACAATACAATGAATTAACACGTGGAATCTTCATTTTTATGATCAGCTGACCAGATTTTAATAAAATATCCAAGTTAGCTGAATTAGTACAGAGCGCAGTAGCGAACGACTGATAAATTGCTTAAAAATGGTATTTTATGCAATAAAACGAGCGACAAAAGGCCTATTTGATAGAAATGCGCATAAGAGACGTGATTTTTAGGTCGAATCAAACACCTGCAAGTTTGAGCAGAATCCATGACCCGGAGGCCTGATACTCTTATTCTAAGTAGTATATGAGCTAGATATTTGGTCTTTTTATGTTGATGAGTAAACGATGAAATTGCATGTGTATGTAATTTTGTATGCATATTCAAGTGGGAATATATATATATGTCAAAGATATCCGAAAAATATAAGATAGAAGATTTTAGCATGAAAAATGCTGTATATGTATTTTTTGTAAATATTTCACATATATATATTTCCGTATATTTCACGAATTCACGCATACAAATAACCCATGAAAAAAAATGTGTCATTTTTATATACGTAAAATCGATGTAAAAGATATGTGAAATATATTTTATATTTCTGTTACATGTTTATATGTAGGTACGTAATGCTTTTATACAATGAGAAAAGGATTTATCTTATACGGGCTATAACAGTTTTAACGATGTGATCCAAATGATGCATCAGTAGATTGTCAATTATCGTTGTTTTTGTACAAGTAGGTAATTTGTTATATGAATTATTCGGCGAAGTTCGTTTTTGGGTAGCTCTCTCGTATTTTCGCACGCTTCGTGCGAATATTACGGCGTATGCAGCTCGTTGTAAAAATGGATGTTTCTGATGTTATTGCATCTACAAGAGAGTCTCTGCAATTTGTTACCTCGTTGCAAACACGACGAAGCCACGAGATATTTCTGTTTATACTGGCTTGTAATAATGACAGTATAATGAATTGCTCTTTTGTAAAACAGAATATCGGTAACGAGCGATGTGCAGGGTCTTCTTCATCCTCTATGTTGAAATGATTTTGAAAATCGTGCCAAGAACGACCGTCCATAGTTAAACAACCATGGATATAACATTTGAAGCTAATCACAGGCCGTAACGTACCGATCCGACAAATATCAAGGCCCGACCACACAGATTTCGTCCCCAAATTATTTAGCTTATAGGCGAACGGCAGCAGTAGCGCACGTAGATTCTTAGCACGTTTCGCATACATCGCAGGACTTAATGATTCGTTGACGGTTTGAATTCCAGATTATTGAATTTTGTTCCGCGATATTCCATGGCCGAATTATTTTCACGGGCTGCGGCTATCATCTGCTGAAATAGCTGATCGTCTTTTTCGAACAGTTGGACGAATCTGGCTGGTAGGAAGCACGCAAATGTGTTTTCCACGTCGATGACGATACGCGTGCCCCGTTTAGTTTGAACGGTTCTTATGTCGCTGATGCTGTAGTCTTTTTTGAGCTCTAGTTCCGATAACTTTTTCACAGGTAGAAACGCGGCCGTTTGTCCCACTTTGTTGATTCGTGCGAAATCCATCGTAAATATCGGGTTCGTCAAATTTTCGTGTTAAAGAGAGAAATTGCGATCTCGCTTGTATTACTGCTTTGATACTTGCAATGTCGTGTGAAAGTGCTTCTATTCGCCACTTTGATTCGCGTCGTTTTCTCAGCGTACACCTCAAATGACAGCAAATGAAAGTCTTTAAGAACTTTTGAAGTTTACTTCGATATCTGACCACGGTTTGATCGCAAATGATGGTCGTTCTCCAGGGCCTAACTTATACTCTGCAGTTGCCCCTCCACTAGACCACCCCCCACTATAAAGAAAACTCATTTTATTAGAAATAACAAAGACAAAAAGAAATCTGATCGTCCACATATGATACCGTATAAAGATGACTCATTTTCTTAGACATGACAAAGGCAAAACAAATTTTTTTCATACCGATTCGAAGAATCGATGGTTTGATGCACGTGCCGCTTGAAATATGATAGTCGCTAAAAGCGACTTTTGTACCCAAAGAATGCTGACTCCAAAGCGCGTGATCGCAGTTCAAGGATAGATAAAAAAAGTAAAACGTGAAAAATTTCAATGTCGATTTTATTTCTTATATTAAAATTAGATTCATTATTGCCGTACACGGGAACAACAGTTCTGTATACAGTGTAAGTTTTTATGATTAAAATTATTTATACCACAGCCACCACCAACCGCAGAGTCCATATTGAAAACTTTGCCGCGAGGCTTAGACTTTTCGCGTTTTTTTATATACGCATTATAACAATCGTTCACTGTTTTATCGGTTCGGGATAAATCATCTGAAAATACGCTTCGAATCTTATTAATACCAAAGCCAGTAGACATATAATGAGGAAACATAATGCAATACTGTCCGCAACACTGCGAATCTGGACCCTGAAGCTGAGTAGCGTTGCATCGGAAAAGCTTGCAGTTTCTTCGGAGTCGGACGAGATGCTGTGAAACGATTAGAGGGATCCTGTAGCTGTCAAAGTATCGTCCTTCTCCAGTTCGATCGACGTACACTGAAGGGCATTAATGCCTGGACCTACATTTTTCACGGGGCTTGGTCCCTTTTTTTACGCCCCTGGAAAAGTGACGATCGTCAGAGCGTTGGTTGCGATCTCGGAAACACGTTCAAGTGATAGATTCAGATGACAGATCGAGAGTGATTTTGATTTTGAGGTTTCGCAATCCGGTTATTTGTCAGGAGCGAATATATATGTGACAGCTGAGATGTATGCGTAATCCATAATATTTGACAGATCGTGATCGAGTTTAATTGTGAGGTTTCGCGATGCGTTTGTTCAGCAGGAGTGAATATAATATGTCACAGCTGAAATATATGCGTAATCCGTAATATTTGAATTCCAAATGTGATTAAAATGTTGTCAGAAATATATCTTTCGATTATTTTTTTTATTTTTTTATTTTTTGATTGAATAGTAAACAGAAATAATTACTAAAAATAATTATATATGATTGAAATATATGCATGATGATGAAATTTGCATCATTAGAATGCAACGAAAAAAAGGTATTTTTAAATGAAAATAATCATTTTCATTATTGCTGAAGATTTTCTGGCATATCTAGGCCCCAGGTCGCCAAAAAAAACCGATAAAAAATATTAAAACGAATTATGTCTTCGAGACAAAACTGGAAAAGATTTTTATGTTTTTTACACCTGCTTTCGTTCAATTCGAACGATGCAAAAATCAAAAACAGAAATAATCAATGAATAATTTTTGAAATAAATTATAGTTTGAATTGCAACTGAAAACTGTTGGAAAAAATCCACCCATTGGTGAAAACTTCCGGCAATTGTAGTTTTGAAATTGTAAGATGCATAAGCATTGTCGAAAAATCACCAGAAATTACTTTCGTGGAAAAACGTTATTCCTCATTGTGGGAGATAGTATTAATATTGATAATATTACTAACAATAATATTACTAATAATTCTACGCAATAGTCGACTAGTTGCGACGCAATATTTGAGGTTGCATTGATCTGCATCTCCAACTAGACGTAATGAAAATTACAATCAGATCTTCTACATATCTCAGAGCGGCAGGTGAAATCCACATTCCGAAACGCACGGTTCTGTTCGAATTGATATTTAACTATTTACCATGCCCTTGTCCAATCTGATTTAATATCATGCGATAATAGCGAACATCCATCCATCGCTAACAGCGAAAAAAAATGCTAAAGCACATCATTCATCTTTGGCTGCGAGAGATAAAATCCGTGATCCTGATTGAACACCGCGATTCTACTGAATATTATACTATTTTAAAAGCCACATTTGACGTGAATATCATCTCCACGGCTATTGCTAAACGTTATCAAAATTACAATCAGGTCTCTTACATTTCTCAGTGTGGAAGATGAAGTTCATATTCCCGATTGCACGATTCTGGTCCAATGAATTTTCAATTAGTTTATCACTTAAGCACTTAATTTATCATTCACTGCAAGAGATGAAATCCGTGATCCAGAATGAACGATTCGATTCTACTGAATATTCGAAAAATTTTCAAGCCATGTTTAAGGTGGATTTCATCTCCACGTGTGTTGCTACACGTTATGAAAATTACAATCAGATCTCCTACATTTCTCAGTCCGCAAGACGAAATTAATGTTCCTGATTGCACGATTTTGTTCAAATTAATATTTGACTATTTACCATGCCCTTGTCCAATCTTATTTAATATCACGCGGTAATAGCAAACATCGATCGCTAACCCCGAGAAAAAATACGAAAGCACCTCATTCATCTTTCGCTTCGAGAGATGAAATCCGTGATCCTGATTGAACTACTCGATTCTACCGAATATTCGACAATTTTTGACGTCATGTTTGAGGTGGATTTCATCTCCACGCGTATTGCTGAACGTTATGATAATTACAATCAGATTTAATCTTGTGCTGTAGAACCGACTATCCATGGCTAACCGCGAGAAAAATACGAAAGCACTTAATTTATCATTCGCTGCGAGAGATGAAATCCGTGATCCAGAATGAACGATTCGATTCTACTGAATATTTGAAAAATTTTCAAGCCATGTTTAAGGTGGATTTCATCTCCACGTGTGTTGCTACAAGTTATGAAAATTACAATCAGATCTCCTACATTTCTCAGTCCGCAAGACGAAATTCATATTCCCGATTGCGCAATTCTGGTCCACTGAACTTCTAATTATTTTCGAGAATGTTGTCGAGTCTGATTTCATCATGTGCGATTAAACTGACCATCCGTAGCTAACCGCGAGAAAAATACGAAAGCACCTCATTCATCTTTCGCTTCGAGAGATGAAATCCGTGATCCTGATTGAACTACTCGATTCTACCGAATATTCGACAATTTTTCACGTCATGTTTGAGGTGGATTTCATCTCCACGCGTATAGCTGAACGTTATGAAAATTACAATCCGATTTAAGCTTGTGCTGTAGAACCGACTATCCATGGCTAACCGCGAGAAAAATACGAAAGCACTTAACTTATCATTCGCTGCGAGAGATGAAATCCGTGATCCAGAATGAACGATTCGATTGTACTGAATATTTGAAAAATTTTCAAGCCATGTTTAAGGTGGATTTCATCTCCACGTGTGTTGCTACACGTGATGAAAATTACAATCAGATCTCCTACATTTCTAGTCCGCAAGACGAATTTCATGTTCCTGATTGCACGATTTTGTTCAAATTAATATTTGATTATTTACCATGCCCTTGTCCAATCTTATGTAATATCACGCGGTAATAGCAAACATCGATCGCTAACCCCGAGAAAAAAATACAAAAGCACCTCATTCATCATTCGCTGCAAGAGATGAAATCCGTGATCCAGAATGAACTATTCGACTCGAATGAAAATTCGACAATTTTTCAAGCTATGTTTGATGTGGATTTCATCTCCACGCGTGTTGCTACACGTTATGAAAATTATAATCAGACCTCCTACATTTCTCAGTGAAGACGAAATTCATATTCCCGATTGCGCAATTCTGGTCCACTGAATTTCTAATTATTTTCGAGAATGTTGTCGAGTCTGATTCCATCATGTGCGATTGAACTGACCATCCGTAGCTAACTGCGAGAAAAATACGAAAGCACCTCATTCATCTTTCGCTTCGAGAGATGAAATCCGTAATCCTGATTGAACTACTCGATTCTACCGAATATTCGACAATTTTTGACGTCATGTTTGAGGTGGATTTTATCTCCACGCGTATAGCTGAACGTTATGGAAATTACAATCAGATTTAAGCTTGTGCTGTAGAACCGACTATCCATGGCTAACCGCGAGAAAAATACGAAAGCACTTAACTTATCATTCGCTGCGAGAGATGAAATCCGTGATCCAGAATGAACGATTCGATTGTACTGAATATTTGAAAAATTTTCAAGCCATGTTTAAGGTGGATTTCATCTCCACGTGTGTTGCTACACGTGATGAAAATTACAATCAGATCTCCTACATTTCTAGTCCGCAAGACGAAATTCATGTTCCTGATTGCACGATTTTGTTCAAATTAATATTTGATTATTTACCATGCCCTTGTCCAATCTTATGTAATATCACGCGGTAATAGCAAACATCGATCGCTAACCCCGAGAAAAAAATACGAAAGCACCTCATTCATCATTCCCTGCGAGAGATGAAATCCGTGATCCAGAATGAACTTTTCCATTCTACTGGATATTTGACAATTTTATAAGCCATGTTGGAGGTGGATTTCATCTCCACGTGTATTGCTAAATAACTGTAGGCCTTCAGGTTCAGCAGTTGTAGTTGTAGGTTTCGAATGATTATACTATATTTCTTATCAAGTCTTTTCGAATAAAAATTTACAATTGACGATGATGACAGTTAATAATTGTACTTAAGTATGCAAACATTTTTTTTTACTCGACTGTGTCATGACCGATTTTTGCCAGCCATGGTTGCTCGAAATTATCGTTCGAGTTATCAAAACCATTCGCAATACTGTATTGGGATCATCTGAACATTCCTGTAGATTGATAATTATTCTTAAAAATTGGAATGGGGGACATTTTTCCCGTACACGGTGAGAATTACCAATAATGAACCTTCTCGGAATCTGTTGACATCTGTGGCAGTGCGGAAATTTTCCGAGTAGTCGATTCTTCATAATAGCTTTATAATTTCAGTTTTTTTCTTCCGGTATCATGGCTATCAGTTTAATAGATTTTTGGGGGTGCATCTCCATTCTTATGAAAATATTGAATTGTTATTTTATTCATTAATAATTATTCTCGTTATTATTGTACTCAAAGTGCGGTGAATTATTTCACTTTTTTTTAATGCACAAATTAATAATGAATTTTGTCAAAAAAATGTCCAGTGTGTATTTAATAAAAAAATTTCAACCTTTATTTTCATACTTCGACAAGTTTTTCATTCTATTTTTTGTTACTTGCTTTTTTGATTTTACTTACGCGAGTTGTTTTAATTGAATTCATTTTTTTAGCGATGAATGTTTATATCCATTTGAACAATGATTCCCGAAACTTAATTGTTATTAATTTTTGATAGTTACTTAGAGTAGTGGTATTTCAGAATGTTAGTGTCTTTATTTTCTGGACAAAAGTGTTCATTTTAGCAACAACAACAATAATCAGGCGCTGGAACATGAACAAGTCGCAAAAAAGTGGAAATTATAATTTTTTATTTTTTTCGTTTTAAGCCCCTTACCTGATCATTATTGTTAGTGCTGAAATAAAGGCTTCGACGATTCGGCCTATTGACTTTGCTGATTCGTTTTTTTGAAAAATCTTTAGCTCTTCGTGGCCGTATATATCCCCTGAGCAATATCAAGACAAAATGTAACCGCGCGACTCGCTAATTTAGATTCAAATCTTCTGAACCTGAATCATAACCCAACTCTACGATGATTTTTTTTCCAATTGTTTGAAAATTTCCTGGACAGATACACCCTCAAGGATTGTGTGGCTTCATGCAGGAGGGTAACGAGTCGCTTGTGCGCGGGTTGCCGGGCAGGCAGCGTGCGAGACAGAGATCCGCAACACATGTTCTCGAGTGAACATTTCTCCCGATAAGATATTTCATCATCGGGCAGAATGTATGTTCATTATATAAAATTGGCAGAATGATAACCGATTCTCGGTTAACATTCGATTGGCAGAATGATATACCGATTCTCGAGTGGTCGAGCTTTTATGTAGTATTTTTTTTTCTTACCTATCACCATTTCTAATTTTTTTTTTGAATGTGCAAAGATGTGGTTACCGAGTTATCCTCTATGACTCTGTAAAACATTCGAGTTTTGCAAATTATTTATTTAAAAATGGCTGAATGTTACCGTTTAAAAATTTGAGAGGCCATAGAATATATATTCAAAAATATATTCTGCAAGTTTCATTTTGTTATCACAATTTTTATTAAGCTGATGTTCCTCCTTAAGGAGGTTCTTAACATATTCTGGGTGCGGCAAGGGGACCGTTATAGCGCTGCGCGGGCGACGTGCGGGGCAGGTCACGTTCGGTATATTTGTTTCACCTAATACGTTTTTATTTTATTTATTTGCCATTACTCACGCTCAATTCTGCTTACAAGTATATTTCACAATCGGCACGGTGAAAAACTTTCTTTATGAGCAAATTATATCTATGATGGTCTAATCTATCGTTCAAGCGGTCCTTCGTGGAAATGTTGCTGTTCTTTCACTCCTAAAGTAATCTGCAGTCATAGCTTTGAATACTCCTCCTATATGAGACCACGTATAAGCGGCATATGTAATGTTTTTTTTCTCCTCAACTACGTGATTAAAAAATCAGAAATGATTACGGTTTATTCCTGCCAATCTTCCGTCAAATTTTAGAATCATTCTTACCGTTTTTCTCAGGGTTAAGCACCTCCTTGAATGGTGATTTTCTACTGAATCGATAAGCATTGTTTTCGACTTTTCAAGAGAAATTAATAATATTACAAATCTCAAACGATAACGATGACGATTGTTCAAATTCTAATCCAAAATATTCGTTTTATTATACCTTTCGGACTTTCGTTTTTTTTTTTTTACAATACGAAATGGTAAAGCTTATTCGATTTTTTCTCAAGTTAAACCCCTTAAGACAAAACCCCTTAATAAAGGGATATTCATCTCTGAGTCCCAGTAAGAGATCTATGCTCGAGAACACGGGCTGGCTTGATGTTGAAGAAACGATGCAAATCATAGATGCAGCGGGAAACTTTGACGTATGCATACCGCTAAGTATGCTGCTCGGTTTTGCCGAAGATTATCGAAAAATTGTCGTAAATGCCAAGCATGAGCTGATTCTATCGAGATCGAAGACTGATGATAATGCTATTGTACAGACGGCTGACGAGGAGTTCAAACTTGTATTCCAAAAAGTAGAATGGCTTGTACCATACGTGACAGTCTCCGATCAGCGTAAAATACAACTTTTAAAGTTTATCGGCAGAGATGCGCCAATCTCTATGAGCTATCGTACGTGGGAACTGTATGAATATCCGCTGCTCCCCGCAACCTCGAAGCATGTTTGGACCGTCAAGACTCAGCTGGAAAAACCGCGATATGTCATTCTCGCTTTCCAGACTGATCGGAAAAATAAGAAAAAGAAGAACGCGAGTAACTTCGATCATTGTAATCTCGCCGATGTTAAACTATATTTGAATTCGCAATGCTATCCCAATGGAAATTTGAACCTAAACATACAGCAAAACCAGTACGCCCTACTATACGAGATGTATGCAATTTTTCAGAATACTTATTACAACAGGGAAGCGGAGCCGTGGTTAAAAAAATCCGAGTTCCTAAAGTATGCCTTTCTAGTCGTCATCGACTATTCGAAGCAGAACGATTCTCTCAAGTCAGGCCCCGTTGATATTCGTCTCGAATTTGAAGCAAGAAATAATATTCTTGCTAATACATTCGCGTATTGCTGGATTCTACATGATTGTATTGTTGAGTACAATCCAATGAGTGGTGAGGTAAAAAAATTGGTATAAAACCTTCAAAGATGAACCGACTCTCTTCAGTCCGCGCCATGGACTTTATCGTCGATCTTCAAGGCTTCAGGAGACCCATAAACGAATTTGTGCTCAAAGAAATAGCAATTGTGGAAATCTCTGACAACGCCGAACCCCTGACGTTTTTCTTCAAACCTCCAACACCATGGAACTTTCTACCAGCGAAGTACAAAATGATGAATTCGCGGCTACAACGAAATTTTCATGGAATACGATAGAATTCAGGAGACACGCCGTACGAAGCTGCTGGAACAACAATTCGAGCTATCTTGAAACAAGCCCGAACCATCTACGTGAAGGGATTAGAGAAGAGGACGTGGTTAGCGCAGTTCACGGATTCGTCGGCACATATTGTCGATATGGAAACTCTCGATTGTCCATCATTGCAGAAATTATCGAAAATATTAAACAACAGAGGATGTTCTCATCATCCCCATGACTCAAAATATAATTGTGCCAACGCAAACGTGAAATCTTTAAGGAGTTGGTACATTAGGCATTGTGTAAACGCAGGATTTTTAAAATAAATAAAAACATTTTATCGAAAAATATATGTGTGTTTTTTATTGAAATAAACCATAGGAAATTGTTTTACATATTTGGTTTCAATCCAACTTATACATTTCTCACCACACGTCATCTATAATGTTTTTTTTTTACTTTTTCAACCATGTGCACTCATGGATTCAAACACTTTTTTCAGTGCCACCATCGTTCGCGTAGAGTCACGACCCCATAGTAGGCGCGATGGATTGATGGTTCGATGGCGTCAGATGCGTTTGAATTCTACGCTTATATATTTCCCACCGAAGTAGTTCATATAGAGTTGATTTGTATGCGCAGCGTCAATCATCTCTTTGAATATTTCTTTGTTCTCGTCGAACGCTTTCACGAATCTTGCAGGTAGGAATACGGAGAAATCGTTGGTGATATCCGCCACGATCCTCCGCCAGTGAAATCCATTTCGACTTATTGATGTATTTTTCATTGTATTTATAATGAAGCCCAGATCAGACCTCGTACGTATAAGATTTTTTACTTCTTCGATATTTTTTAAAAGCAAGAGCAATCGTTCTTTTAGCTCACATCGCCTGTCTTGCATGTCAACTGCTGCAGTTCAGACGTGCATCTTGATATTATATAGGCCCTCCAAATTCCCGACCCCCACTAACTCTCAATTCTAGGACCCAATAGGATTTTCCACATTTTCCTCCGCTCACACTTTGCGGCGACACATTTGACAATTCCGTACAGAGGGTGCAGGGCCATCGATATGAGTCATGATGTGGGCCGTATTCCAATGTTCCGTACAAGGCAGATATGACATCATTTCGGCGTCAGCACGAAGATTTTCGGGTAAACGATCATAAAACATATGAATTGATCTACTAAAATATTTTTAAATCATAGGCTTCGTTATATTGTTAAGATCACCCCTTGATAATTCCCACGGATATTTGACGTCGAGAACGTCATCAGAATATCCATCCATGTTGATAGCAAGAACGCGACTAAGCGCGTCATAGCGGCATTCCATGAACATCAAAGCCTCATTTTCCGGCGGTTTGTCACAATATGTGAACACTGTGCAGGCTCGAGCGTGTTCAGACATGCAATATGGCATCATCCGCTCTCGAAGGTAATGGGAGGGCTCGAAACAGGTCGAAACACGTCGATGGTGCATATCAGTATACCATTTTCCATTTAATTTTTTTCTCCGTCAATACACATTCAATCAGTTTGCCGCATTTTTCAATTCTTAATCTAAATCGCTTACGATCACGTGCAACTTCTTCCCACCGGCCTCGGCGAGGGGCTCTATACGCATAATCCCATGCATACATCACGTGAATTTGAGCTCGAGTATAGAATCGAACGTGCTTTTCCATATTTTCAATCTCCTCTTCGTCCCAATTTCATCGCGGTTTGAAAAAATATCTGCCGCAGCACCCTGCGCTACATCTGCTCACGCACCAGTCAGTGATAGGGAAATGCTTATATAAATTCGGTCAGAAGAATACCTGTTAGGGGCATTTCGATGTTTTCCTTCAGGGTCGATGACCGGCGAGACACTATCATAGGCGCCTCTAAGATTTTGGGTGCGTTCGCGGAGCACGCTTTAAGCACTTTAAGCATTTTTAGTCGTTCGACTTGTCGCTTACAGCGATCGTAAGCGTTGGCATGGACACCCGGAATCACGGAACTGAAACGCTCACAAATGCTGACTCTGGCGAGGTGAGGCAGCATGAGCGTTACGGTCAATTTACTGTAACATTCCTAAAGTTCTCAACGTCATACGCGGTTACTGTACACTCATAAAATTCTCAGCGTCATACACGCGCAACTGCGTCAAACTGTGATACGTAATCAAAATGCAGTTTTTAATCGAATTGCCAAACAAATCTACAGGATCAGTTTATAAAATATTCGTGTCAGCTGATGAAGCAAAAAGAATAGAAACTGGTGAGTAATTAACATTTAATTTTTGGTATAAGTGACGCTTTCTTATTTTGAGGTTATGGCATTTCCTTTTGGATTGGTCATTTCGTGTGCTTTTTTTTGTAATTGTTGTTTATTCTCTGTATTTTCTTCAAGCATGGCTATGAAACTTTAATTTATTAATTTCAGATGAAAATTTTCGTAATTTTAAGCTGCAAGAAGCAATGGAGGCAGCTGAAATGGAAGGTGCGCTTGCTTTTCTTTTCAATTTATTTTCTTTTTGTTTTTATCATAATGCTATGTGGTTACTGTAAATGGTTTTTTTCATGGTATTTTTGTGCAATTTTTTTTAAACTTGCGGTTTATTTTCCTACGTATTATTTAAGTCTTATTAACACAAAAACTTTGCACCTTTTTGTTTCAATTTTGCGGTTCATTACGGCTTACATTTTTAATAATCTCAACGTCTAATCCTATAGGTCATAAAAAGTTTATGAAGGGTTTTGGTGTAACGGGTGGAAAATATATTACAATTTCATGCTTATAGATACTTATTCCGATGTGGAATGGTTACATCTCCCAACCAATGAGAAAAATCGGCCAGGCTGCAGTTTTGACCCAGTTGTTAACAATTTGGGTGAGTTTAAAAAGAAACTTCCATATTATGATAAAATTGTATCCGAATAAAAAATTAATCAATTAATTGTATCTTTGTCAACAGAAATAATAAATGAAAACGATAAAGAAAATACGCCTATCGAAAATTCACAATGTCAGGAAGATTCAGGTGAATATTAAATTGACTTTTTCATTTTTTGTTTTGTTTAATTTGCAGATGTGTGTTATACATTTATATTTCAGGGTTTCGATGGCCACATCAAGCGATTTTGCTTCTTTTGGAACAATACCGACAGAAGGAAGATGTTTTGGTCAAAGGAAAAGTATCCCACAAGAAATTCTGGGCCGATGTTGCTTGCAAGATGCAAGAACATGGGCACCAACTAAGTGGGCCTCAGTGCCAATCTAAGTTTTCTGGGATGAAAAAGACATACAAAAGTATTAAGGATCACAACCAGAAATCGGGAAATTCAACTAGGACGTGGCCATATTTAACTGTAAATTTATTATTATTGTATAATCAACGTCATCATTATTGGTATATAATCATCGAACTTTTACTTTTTTCAGACAATGGACGATTTAATGGGAGAGAAACCCTTTATGCCTCCTCTTTCAACGTACTCGACTGCAAGACGTACCCGTACATACTCGGAGTCAAGCGTGGGAAGTGACAGTGGAAAACGATGCCGTACACATTCGGAGTCAAGCGTCAGGAGCGACAGTGGGATGAGTACTTGTACGACCACAACAATTGCGAGTAAGATATATTCGTCGATTTCCATACAAATCGGTGTTTAGATATCACAAATAGAAAGTAAGGTAATTATTTACATTGACGGTTTTTCCGAATTTTGAAAATTCTTGGGTTTTTTTGGCTAACACGTTTGTTTTGGTCCCAATAATAATAATAAGGTGGCGGAGCCTGAAAAATTAAAAGCCGTCAAAGTAAATGATTATCGAAAGTAATGAAAGTCACATGCAAAAGAGATACGGAATCGAAAAAATGATAAGAATTCGATGAGACGTGAAACAATGTTCAACACTATTCTTTCTACATTTTGTTGAATTCATATTATCTTTCATTTTAATAAATTACGGGGTATTTGTTTTTTTCTTTCAGAAAAACCGAGGCGAGACGCCGTATTAGATGGTATATTACAACGAATTAACGAGACGTATGATGAGAGAGTGAGGGCGAATAAAAAAAAAGAACAACAGAAGGACAGGATGATCGATTTATTCGAGCAATTTTTAAATAAGACGAATCCTTAGATAAGAATAGAAATATATATTTTTTATTACAAATTTTTCATAATCGTAGTCGTAATTTTTCATTTTTTGAAGTGCATTTATTCTTATATCAGTATTGGAAGACGTAGAGGAGAGTACAAATAGATTAAAGAGTGCATTGTATAGATTAATAATGTTTAATAAAAAATAATACTCCTATATAACAAAAATTGTAACGCACGTTTGGCATTACATAGATTGTACTTAATTAATTACACCTTTCTCATAATTAACTCATTACATATTCTGTCTCGCTTTTCAGAATTATTTGCATGAGGGTGGTTACCTTCATTAATCATGTTTTCCTCTTCAAAATTAATTTCTACCGGAAATTCGTCATTTTTAAAAAAACATATAATGTGTAAAACACAACAAGCTATAATGTATTCGGGTATAAATTCAGTTCGCTGGATGTCTAAAACTGTGAGCAAACTTTGAAATCGTCCTTTCAGCAAACCAAAAGCACGTTCGATTGCCATGCGGGCTGATGCATGACAAAAATTGTAATTATGTTGTCTCTCCGTTAAATGTCCATTGTCACGATATGGTGTCATCAAATTTGCTTGAAGCGCATAAGCCGCATCACCGAGTACATGGCTGTCGTTAGGAAACTTCTCCGGATCGTTTAAATATTGATTGACATCTGAGAGTCTGAATACTCGCTGATCATGAACAGATCCTACATTTCCTGCATAGCAATGTGTAAATCTGCATCGATGATCGCACACAGCCTGTCAATTGAAAAAAAATCAAATGAAATGAAAAAAATTTTCATTTTACCATATTTTAAATCTGCATAAAAATACTGAATTACCTGTAATTGTATGGAGTGATGTCCTTTCCTGTTAATATACGCTTCAGGATGTACAGCCGGTGCACGAATGTTGATGTGAGTACCATCGATGGCTCCAATAACACCAGGAAACCCACTCGTAGCAGCAAATCCTTGAAAGATCACGTTTACTTTCTCACCTTGGGGCCATATTATAAACGTTGATGATATTGCAGCCAATGCTTTTACAACTCTTCGCACACAAAAAAAGCAGTTGCACGGCTAATATTAAATTTCTCACAAATAGATCTGTAAAATCATTGTTTAGCTTTATTTATTTATGATCACGCATTTTTTCCTTATCTGGAAGTATGTCGGGTAATAAATCATTTTTGTGAGTACAAACCGATAAGAATCTGGCGTTGCCATTTTCCATATAGCAACGAGTAACTGTTTGTTGGGAGATATCATTGCGGATCCTGGCTTTTTCCTCATTAGCGATGGCTTTATAAATTCCAAGATATACGAAAATGTTGAAGGTAGCATTCTGTGATTAAGAAAAATATGAAATAGTTAGCTTAATGATTTCATCTCCAAAATATAGGAAGATTCTATAATATCGAGAAAAACAAACAATGAAAATATTATATAATTCAATTTCTTAATATTTTGGGCAACTTTTTTATAATTAAACAATTTATAATCATGAACAAGTGCTGAATAAACATACCGAAAATGAGATTTAAAAGTTTCATCCGTATACTGGGGGATAACCTCTTCAACGTAATTCTGGAGTTTCGGCAAACGGTTTCTATTTCTTTGAATGAGCATTATTGCAGCATAACACAATTGTTCAATGTCGTCTTCACTACTACTGCTACCATCACACTCCATTATTTCATTTATTAATGCGCGAATAATCATTTTTTCTGCCATTGTTGACAAATTACCGTGGTCACAATAACGCTCACACAACGCCAAATCGAACGGCGTGAGTGTTAGCGAACGTAAGCGCGCTAGACCCAAGTCGAACGGGTCCGTAAGCGTTAGCGCTCAAAGCGCATGAGCGTGCTCCGCGAACGCACCCTTTATGTTTGGCCTTTTCCAGACTGCGGTCTGGTCCTTAGCACACAAACAGAAATGATTTATGACCAACGATAAGGTTGCGACAAGCAGACGCACTGGCTCGGGAGGGTAGCGTCGTGTGTGGTTGAAAGGTTTAACGCTCCGGCCCGCTATTTACTTGTTAGAGATAACAATATTCCAATGCCAACATGAAAGACAAGCTGCACTGCAGCTGTCAGAAATAGCGGCACTCTAATACCACCCTCAAAGCTCCCCCCCCCTCCCTCGCCGCGTCAGTGCCTCGACCCACTCCGGTTGCTAGAGACCCCCCCCCGATCGGCTCCATGCATTCCGGCTCTTAAAGATAGCCCCCCACCCCCCGGGTTCATGTCTCAGCTAAGTGGTTCATGTCTAAGCTAAAAAATGTCGGTAAATGTCGGGGTAGGGATCTTGACCCAGAACCGGCCCTGTTTCTCTACTATAAATTTAGCTTACATTCATATTTTTCAACTCATGAGTAGTGAAATCGTATCGTCAGAATGTCAAGAGTACGATGGTGCATGTGAGAAACTGATATGTCAACTGAAAATGACTTTAAAAAAATTAATGTAAAAGACGACATGAAAAATTGGCGAACGTGAGTCTTTTACATTTTTTACGATAATTCGTCCGGTAAATAAAGTAAATGGGACTTAATTATAGTGTTTTGGAAGCGAGAAATTCTCCTCTATAAGACGATGATAGCAGTTTTTTTGATCGTTTGAAAAAGCATAATTATTTTGCACATTGAAGTGCGCCTTTAGCATATTTTCGACTAATCTAAATTTCACTGCTATTTCATAAATAATTAATCTTCTGGCAGATGTAAATATTGAAATGGGATGTTAAGATTGCGAGCATTTCATATCAAACATTGAAAATATTTGTGACTAAATAGAAGTGTACAAAGAACGAGAAAATGATGGAATAATGCCAAAATACATTTTTATTTTTTATTTTCGCTTCCAAAATAAAATTTTCCATACTAAAAGAGTTGACAAAATATCAGTTAGAATATACTGTAGCGAACCGCTACTCTTTTCGGGTACAACTGGGTGCATCGTCGGTTGCGCCATGCGACAGGCCAGGGTTGTTGCTGGGCAGTGCGCATAACGCGCTGCTTGACAATATGCATTTTTATTTTTCATAATTTCGCGCTGCGAGTTTCCGTGAGAGCAGAAGAAAGAAGAAGCGCTGCTAGACATACGCCCTACGCGCATGATTCTCTGCGCACTCTATGCCCCCTACTCCCCGCCATCGATGGCCCATCGACCGGAGAGCACGCGGGAGCGATAATTTGGGGACACTCAGCAGTGGGACCCGTTACGAGAAACATTCGAGAAACAGCGCGCGAATTCTCGCCTGAGCCCTTCCAATACGAGCGAGAGAGAGAGAGAGAGAGAGGACAAGGGGGACCACGTGCGCTAAGCTGGCCGAACAGCATTTTTTGGGATTATATCGAGTCACATAATTGATCAAACCCTGTGATAGCGCAATAAATTAAAGTTCTCGTGAATAAGCGTGTACGTTACTCGAGGGACATCGGCGGTATAGGCGCAACAACCGACTAGGTAAGTCTGGCATGTTTCCTTCCTCCATCTCTCATGTAATTTCACTGCTGGCATGCTTGATCGGCTTACGCTTTTTTTCCTCCCAATATCTCTCGCGCTAATACGTAAGGTGGAAGTGAAATAAAAAATTGTATGTCGAGAAATCTTTACGCCCATGCATCTACGAGCTAGCGGGTGGATTTCTCTACATTAATGGCGCCCAACGTAAATTTTTCTTGATCATAACTTTCTAAACGCATCGGCATTAGAAAAATAATCGAGACGAAAAATCATTATAAGTAAAATTCGATATAATTGCGAAATTGGAAAAGATGAACAGATTCATAGAAGAATCCCGTGTAAAATTGATGAAAAATTGAATCTATCGTTAATCGTTGCAATTTTGATGAGACACGCAGAAATTGGATTAATTAAAATAAGGTGTTACATTACGCATACGGATTGTTTACGAATTTATTGGAAAAAAAAAATGTGAAAATTGTGTACAACAGAAAGAAAAAATTTTCGAGAGAATATTCGAGACAATTTTGAAAGAATATTGGAAGTCGCTTAACGACATAGTCCCGAGCATTAAGCAGAAAAACTATACGCATCACTACAACATAGAGACTCGACGAAAACCTTTTCTTTCTCTCGTGCGTATTTATTGCCTTTGTTCAACCGGACACTCGGGGCCTCGAGCGCGCTGGAACGCGCGCGAGAGAGAGAGCTATAGCCCTTGTCTCCATGCTCGGACACACGCAAGCTCAAACGTGTATAGACCGCGCGACCCGTAGAGGTATTTACATCCACGAAAGAAATAAAAGAAAATAACGAGAGGAGCCTCTTGTCCGAATCAATGTTTACCGCACGCGCTAATAATTCTACCCGAATATTTCGTGAAAAACTCGACCGTGGAAATATTTAAAATTATTTCGATTCAAAACTTGTCAAAAAAAAAAAAAAAAAAAATTAAAATAATTGATTCTCCAAAATGAGCAATTCCGACTCTTCCGAAAATGACAGAAGGGTAACGCGCGCGACCGCCGGGGTTTTCAAGGGAACTTCGCTACAACGCACACCTCCGGGTTCGAGTAACGGCTCATCAAACGAAGAATTCAATGCGACCATGGTCGATAATTCCGATAAAATCGATTTGCAAAATTTGCAGATAAATTTAGGCGCGGTTCCTAAACAAACGAATAAACAGGGCGCGGCTCAAAAACAAGAGGAAAAACACGCGGACCAGAGGCAAATGCTGTCTATAGATATGGGGGAAATAATGCGCAGATTCGACATTCTCATGTCTATTCAAACGACTTCTCAGGAACGGTACCAAGAACAAGCGCAACGTATGAACGAAAAATTAGAAAACGTTCAGGGCAATATAATCAGGTACACGGAAGAACGAATCAAAAAAAATAACGAGACAATGTACGCAAAATTTAGAGACGAGCTTGACAAAAGATTTTTAGCACAAATACCGGATGAATCACAGTGGGAATACGCGGAAGATCCGATAGGGAGCTTACGTAAACGAAATCACGAACGCCGCACCGAAAAATCGTTCGAATTCCCGCCAAGCGTACAAACCGCGACGTCAACGACGGCGACAACGATAACCACGTTTTCAACGTGGACCGGCCCCGCGCTAACGACCACAACGCGTACGTATTCCACCCCGGTAATGACAACGTCGAATCAACCGCGCACATTACGCTTTAACGACGTTGTCGAAATACGCGACCGCACGGGTTCGACCGATAACAACGCGAACGCCCATACTAGTTCAGACTCAGATGCAGATCGTAGACCGCGTAGACGCGACAATACCCCACAAAACGTGAACAAAATTTTTCGGTCGTGGGATTTGAAATATCCGGGGAAACTCGACGCAGACGATTTCCTTGACGAACTCGAACGTAAAATCTCGGCGTCAAGAATAAACCAACACGATGCGCTTGACGTTCTACCGAAAGTACTCTCGGGTTCCGCGTTCATTTGGTACAAGGTCTTTCACTCGGAGTGGACCTCGTGGAACGATTTCACGTCAAATTTCCTTCAGGCTTTTGGTGAGCTCAAGGATGATCAAAATCTGAATTTCAAAATCCAGAAACGCGTACAAAAACCAAAAGAATCCGCGATTGATTACGTAATTCGCGTATCCGAAATGTATACTAAACTAAAAGATAAAGTCGCGATAAAACATCAACTGGACAAAATTTACTCGGGTTTAAACTCGAAATTATTGATACAGTTTAATAGAAAAGAATTCGACTCGTACGACTCACTCATCAAAATAATTCGCGAATACGAAGAGAAAAACGAGCTTATCGCGCAGGCCGATAAACAACGCGAAGAGTACGCGCGCGACTCAAAGAATTCGGGCAACCGACAACGATTGCACGCGATTGACGCGCAAACAGAAATCGCGAAAAATTCCGACTCGGAAAGCGAAAAAAAAAAGAAAACTAAAAACCGCGGGAACGCAAAAAACTCTCAGGAGAAAAATCCAAAAACCGAAGAAACTAAACAAACGGACGATACAGTCGTGGCAATGCACAAATCCATTACCGAAGGTTTCGACAAATTATACGCAATAATGTCAGAGAATTCCAAAAATACGGAGGTGAGAGGTAAGAGGTACCCGAGAAAAAAGAAAGAGAGCCAGGCGCGTCGTCGATCGTCCTCGAGTGACTCCTGCTCTTCAAGCGTAGCTTTATCGCAGAAGGGGGGGGAGAGACGTCGTTCGTCACCGCGTAAGAAACGAGACTCGGACAGCGAGGGTAGGTCGCGATACCCCAACGATCATTACAACGACCAACGTCGTTATAGGTCGCGATACTACGAAGGAACGCGCAGAAATTCGTATGGGGGCAACAATCGCGTAATTCGTTGCTACAAGTGCAACCGCGAGGGTCACTATGCGAATCGCTGCAACGAGCGCGAAAACTCGCCTCACACGCGCGAAAAACGTCGCGACAATTCGCGAGAAAACGCGAGACCCCGTTCACCTTCAAAAAACGCGAAAGAAGTCAGGAAGGACTAGGCTTATCCCCACTTCCTGACAGGACCTCGGATAAAAACGAATCGCCCCGACAAACAAAACTGGCCGACGAACACATTGATTATGACAGAATTGAACACGACGACGATTTAGGCAACGCGACACCCGTAGGGAAAATTAGATTTGAAAGAGATAATATCGAGCGCGACATTGTAATAGTAGATAACAAAGAAGGGCGGGACAGAAACTTGGCGATTAGGGAAGACCCGACGCATCGTCTAGCAGAAATAGACACGCACACGCGACTCGACGATCTCACAGACTCGTGTCCAGACGATAGTTCATACACCGTCTCGGAAACCGAGCATACCGAGGACGAAGACGAGATAGAGCCAACAGCCGTGGTTAGCGCAAGGCCTCGCCTCCTGTCTAGTAACGTATTGCTTAGCGTCGGTAACACCGAGAGTTTACAGAAAGCGCAAGACCCCTCAAGCGAGATAGGGACGCGTCGCATATTTAAAGGGCACGCGCCATCCTCACCGCCTCGGGAGCGCAGCATCATCCCCGTCACAGTAAGAATCGACGAATGTACCTTACAGGGAATACTAGATTCCGGAAGCGACCGCAGTTTTTTAAGTGGCAGTGCCTACGAGCGAGTACGAGCGTTTCAAATTTGCGACCCAATTAGAGACGCAATTTCACGCGTAGGAGTACAGCTCGCACAAAAAGACCACGTTGCAATGCCGCGCTTCTCCGCGAAATTCCTAATAGACGTACACGACTGTTATGGCGAGCAATGGTTCGCGATACTCGACGGCCTAACTACGCCAATAATCTTGGGAATGGATTTCCTATTACCCTGGGGAATCATAATCGACGGGAGTAGGAAGTTTTGGAATATAAAGGGTTCAAGTTTGAAAATCCCAGTCGAACCATTTAGTAAAAGTAACGAAAAATCAAAGTCGATGCAAATTCAAGAATTAACGTCAAACGAACAAAAAGACTTGGAAATATTCCTCGACGGAAAGTTTAAAGCGCAAGAAGCTTCTAAGGCCTCTGGTACGCCGTTGACGACTCACGTGATAGAACTGACTGACGAGACGCCTATCAGACAGAAACCATATCGAAGAAGCCCCGCGATTAACAAAATTTTGAACGAAGAAATCGACCGTTTATTGGAGAAAGGATTTATTGTACCGAGTAAAAGCGCATGGTCGAGCCCACCTGTCTTAGCGCTCAAGAAGACGGGTAAATACAGATTTTGCGTGGATTATCGCCGATTAAACCGCGTTACGAAAAAATCCGCGTACCCACTACGCCGCATGGACAGAATCTTGGACTCCATGATAGATAGACTCGTGATTAGCACCCTCGACCTCAGCGAAGCGTTCCACCAGATCCCGATGGACCCAAAGAGCAGGGAGTACACGGCTTTCGTCGTCGAGGGGCGCGGCCTCTTCGAATACGTTCGTATGCCATACGGTCTGACAAACGCGCCCGCGACGTTCCAGCATTTGATGGATAAACTTAAGGACAGGTTGGTCGAGCTTATTCGCGCGCGGAAACTCCCCGAGAAATACGCTGATCAGGTCTTCGCTTATCTCGATGATTGGATAGTTATTTCAAAGACGCTCGAAGAGCATTTAAAATTGTTAGATATTTTATTCGAAGTATTGTGCGAAGCAGGGTTAAAAATTAATAGGGAAAAATCATTTTTCGCGCGACAAAAAGTCGAATTTTTGGGCTTTATGTTAGACAACGACGGTCTCAAACCAAATCCCGAGCGTATTGAACCGATCCTCGGGTACCCGCGCCCCCGAAATCGTAAAGAATTACGCAGGTTTAACGGTTCAGTAAACTGGTACCACCGGCACTTGCGCCACATCGCAAAAATCCAGGGACCCCTGAATAAGCTCGCGAGTCCCAAAGTACCTTGGCTCTGGACAGACAAATGCGAGAATGCGTTTGGCGACGTAAAATCCGCGCTCAAAGAGGCATTGACCCTAGTCCCGCCGCGACCGGACCTACCGTTCTTTCTATATACCGACGCTAGCGACACCGGTCTAGGCGCAATATTGACCCAAAAGGTCAATATTGCGCCTAGTATAATAGGCCAAAGGTAAATTCTCGGGCTACTCGTGTGCCTCTCGACAAGAGTGCCGCGAAGTGACGGTCGACTCAGTGCTGAATCACGCGCTTTCTCTCTCTCTTCCTCGCTCTCTCACCAGTTATTGCGTCTCACCATCGGTCCGAACTCTCGCGCTCAGCTGATCGAGGCACTATATCATCACGCTCTCTCGCTCTCTCAAGTTTCCCTCGAGTAATCAGACAGCTCTTAGTGTACGCCATCTGGACTCAAGTGTTTTCCTACTCTTGCTCTTCGGTTCATTTCTCGCGAGCGTGCCTCTCAGATTTTCGCCCTCAGCTGTCTCGGACTCGTGATCTCAACTGATCGACGGCTGAGGCTCATTCTCGCGGTGCACTCTTCGATTCGGTGGTAACTCGCGTCTACTTCTCAGACTCTCACTCTCTTGGTTCGGTTCAGCGGGTTCTCGTGTGTTACTCGAAGATCGTCGTCTTGAAGTGACTTTGTGCTCGGTTTTCAGACTCATTCGCTCGATTCGTCGTTCGTGCGGTTTGCGACGAATGCTCAATTCGGTTGTGCTCGACAAGTGCTCGAGTCATCGTTCGTGTGTTTTGCGACGAATTCTCAATTCGGTTGTGCTCGATTCAGGAGTGCTTCATTCGTTCGGTCTCGTGTGCCTCTCTAAGACTCACTCCCGGACAGACTCTTGCGCTCAGCTGTCTCGGTCTCGTGGGCCCAGCTGATCGACAGTGTGGGCTCGGATTTGATCTCGCGGTTCGGTTTTTCGTGCGTTCTTTGACGAATTGTCAATTCAGTGTGAACTCGGGCGCATTTTCTTGACTTTCGCTCTCTCAGCTCGTGTTCGGGTGGTTCTTGGAGATTCTCGACTCGAAGCGAATTCGTAAGAGGTTCTCGGACTCACCCTCTCGGTTCGTGCCTCGCGTGTTACTCGACGAATTCTCAAACTATCGTGCTCGATTCGGCCGGTTCATCGTTTGTGCATTTTTCGACGAATCCTCAAATTGGTCGTACTCAAGTCGATTGTGCCCGGTTCGCAGACTCACTACATTCGGTTCAGTGTTCGTGCGTATTTCGCCAACTCTCTATTCGGGTCTAACTCACGCGTGTTTCTCAGACACTCGCTCTCTTGGTCGGTAGTGCTCTCGCGTTGCTCGATTGTGCGCGCCATCTTGAATCTCTCCCTCTCTCTCTCTCTCTCGATTCGTGCCTCGCGTGTTACTCGACGATTCTCGTCTCGAAGTGACTTCGTGCTCGGTTCTCACACTCACTCGTTCAGTTCGTTTTACGTGAGTTTCTCGACGGTTCCCGATTCGGTATAAACTCACGTGTTTTCCAAATCTCACTCTTTCGGGTCGTTTCTCACGTGTGTACCTCTTAGACTTCCGCGCTCAGCTGTCTCGGACTCGTGATCTCAGCTGATCGACGACTGAGGCTCATTCTCGCGGTTCAATTTTCGATTCGGTGACTCATCCGCTCGACTCGTCGGTCGCGTGCTTTGCGACAACTACTCAATTCGTTTGTACTCGAGTTGTGCTCGATTCGTCGTTCGGGTGTATTTCGACGAACTCTCGATTCGGGTGTGCTCGATTCGGTTGTGCTATCATTCGGTCGTTCTCGTGTGCCTCGGTAAGACTCTCACTCCCGAGTGGACTCTCGCGCTCAGCTGGCTCGAACTCGTGGGCTCAGCTGATCGTCAGGTGAGGCTCAGCTGCTCAGTGTTTTCGGGATTCGGTGTGAACTCTCGCGTGTCTGCTCAGACTCTCACCTTTTCGGTTCGAGTTTCGTGGGTAGCTCGTAGACTCACGATTCGGTTCGAACTCGCGTGCGGTCCTCAGACTCATTCTCCCGGTTTGATTCTCGTGCTCGCGGCTATTTCGGACTGTCCGCTCATAACGGTGTACGTGCTCGGTGATGCTCGCGCGTTCTCTCTCTCTCTCTCTCTCTCACCAATGCTCATCGATCGGTCGCGAGTATCGCCGTGGACGTCATCTGTGTTAGAGTGCCTCATCTCTCTCTCCGGTGTGTTCTCGCTCTCGGCTGTCATGGATCCACGATCACCGCTTATGGACAGTTGGTGCTGCTTATCGTGCTAATTCACTTGACTCGTGAACAAAACGGTTATATCTACGGCCATCTCTCTCGTTGGTGCACCTCTCGGCATCGGAATGATTCTCTACACCGGATCGGATCTTTCTTTCACTGCGGCGTAGCCGATACAGCAGCTAATCCAAGGCTCTTCGGCTCCTTTCGGCCACTCTCCCTCGGTCAGCTCTCAACATGGCGGGGTTTCGCGGAAAACTCGCCCCCCATCGTGCACGGTTCTCTCCATGGTCATCTATCACTGCAGTTCCCTTCGTCACCTCAACGTGATCATCAACCTGGGATCGGAGCTTACGTTCACCTCGGAGCTGCTGCTACAGCAGCTGCTCTGAACGTCGTTGGCGGTTTTCGGGCTCTCCCCCTCGCGGTCGTACCTCACCATGGCGACGTGTCGCGTGAAACTTGCCCTACAGACGAGACGGGTCTATCAACATTCATCTCTCTCTTCGGCTCATCTCTTGAAACGAGGATGCTCGTTGATTCCGGATCGGCACTCACGTTCACCTTGGATCAGCTGATACAGCAGCTGCGGGTTTCTCGGCGGTGCTCTCCAATCCACATCATGGGTGTCAGTCATTCCCCTGGCGGAACCACTCGAAGAGTGGTCACACTCATCCTCCGACCGACTCACTCGGAGCAGTGCACGCTTACCACCGCTCACAGCTTGGCTTGTCTCATGACTACTCGGCCATTGTTCACCTCGGATCTGATTTCGTTCGCTCATCACTCATGGGTGCGGCTCGTGAATCCGGACTCTCTCACTCTAGGATTGCTCTATCTCCTCATCGTGGAAGACTCGGATGGTCAACTCATCGGATCAGAGAATATTAAGGAGTCGGAGTCGGAGCCGATTTCCCAACGGACAACACTCGAATGGATTTGTTTCAGCTCAGTTTCGGAAGCGGTTCCGAGGACTACTCATTCTCACCATGTGGCGGTCAATCGTAATCTCAGTGGTTCCCCGGAACTACTCACTGCGCTCTGGATTCAGAACGCAATTGACTCAACGGTCGGCTCGCAGCCCTTCGTGGACGAAGCGGTCTGCGAAGTTCATCTTCCGGTTACTCACTCTCACAACAGCTATGGGCTGTCCATTGTTCGGTCATCGGTGAAGCTATCAGTGAGTCAACCCATTGACTCACGCCTCTCTGCTCAATGGGGCCTCGGTCGGATAGTTCGGCGCCCCTCTCAGGCCCTTCCGGCCACGGAGCTCTACACCACGGTCATCCGGCGGGATGTGCAACTTGATCACCAGCGGCGCCTCTCCTTGAAAACGCCAGAACTGTCTCTGGTGCATTATCTCCTCCTTCACGACGTACTCACGGACGACTCTCTCACCAACAAGCTCAGGGTCTTCCTCAAAGGCTCCAGCGCGACCAGCGTTGGGACCTCTCTCAACACTGTCCTGCACATGGGTGCTCATATGCAACTCGACATTTCGGATATGTTACTCTGGGTTTGGTGGCAATGGTATCTCTTATCGTCGGACATCACGAAGAGGTTCCGCAAAGTTCTGGCTAATCACGATGACTGGAACCTCTAGTGGATGCTCTCGGCCGACGGTCACCTCAATGCGGTTCCCTTTCTTCTCATCACGGTGACCGACAGATTCCGGTCAACTCCATTGCTCTCAGGACGGGTACGGCTCCAACTCGTCGTCAACGAAGGCGAAAATTTTCCTCTTGCAGTTCTCCTACACATCAATGGACGTTATGCGGACAATATATACGGTAGAGCGGATACACTGGATCAATTCATTGCTGTCTCGACAACTCTCGTGGGAGTTCGCATGGCGGGCGGCCTCCTGCTCCGAAAATGGTACTCAACTCATCCGGGTGTACTCTCTCACGTCACAGCAGACAGAGCTCTCTCGAAAAACCACTCACCGGCAGATTTTTGCGACGAAATTCGCGGATTATCTTGGCAGCCTCGGGAAGACTGCTTCAAGGTCTCGGGTCAGATCACCCTCGGGTTCAGGATCACTGAACGGACCATACCCTCGGAGGTAGCTCACCTTTACGATTATCTCGGTCTCCTCTCACTGGTGGTCATTCTGGCGAATGCACTTCTCCAAGAACTTTGGGTCGAAGAATTCGGATGTGACGATCTCTCGGCTGCTCAACTCTCTCAACGGTGGCAAACATCACGGGCGGAGCTCTCAGAGTTAATCCACATCTCGATATCACGGTGGTTACCTCTGACTTCATCATGCACTGCAGGAAGTCACGGATCCTCGAAACCTTCTCAAGTTGCGATGGCAGCGGTAGTCTACCTCATGTTCAACCCCTCGGCCCCTATCTCATCGGTCACTCTCATCGACGCCAAGACGAAGGTCGCTCTCCTCAACCGGCTTACGAGTCCTCGGTTGGAATTATCGGCAGTGGTTCTCCTGACTCGGCTCGTTCTCTATGTTCAACATACAATTGGACTGGGGAACGGCCCGAAGGTGGCACGGCGATTCTTGTCTGAGAAGAAAAACTCAGTGAGTTGCGAATCTTGTGGCCTCACTACGGTTTAACTCACAGTTCATCCTCTCTGGTGGACGGAACCGCAATGGGTAACTCAATCGGCGAAACAGTGGCTAGCCGTCGCGCGGTGCTCCGACTCCAAGGTTGTACTCGAGGAACAATCTTACTTATTGCTCCATCTCTCAACGTCAGTTGGGCCTACTCACTGGGATCATGTCTCATGCTATTCAACTCTAAAAAAGAGCCTCCACGTCACAAATCTCTGGTTTCATGCAATTAGGATTCTCAAGGGTGGCTCATGGGGCAACCTCATCTCAACAATCACCGTCGTCGACCTGAAACAGGCACGAGCTCACTGGATTCGGACATTTCAATCGGTATGGTTCTTCTCGAACTTACACACCCTCTCAAACGGCATTTCTTTATCAAGAAATCACCTCCTGGGTAGACTCACTCCTTATCTCGATCGCTATGGCACCCTTCGAAACGGCGGGCGGCAATCTCAATCGGCTCTTGGTCCTGAGGGCAAGCACCCGGTTATTCTACCTCGGGACTCTCCAGTCACCCGTCTCATCATCGCGGATACTCATCGGTGGACGGCTCTCGGCGACACTCCACTCACGTGGGTGGAATTGTAGCGGCTATTCACAGCGAACTCACGGGAATTTGGAGAACTTGGTCAAATCTTGGCCAACGACGGGACGACTTGGTCATTTGGCCCTCCAGCGTCGCCACCGTTTGGTGGGTGGTCGGAAGCGGCCGTCAAATCGGTCAACCATCATCTTCGGCGGACTATTCAGGATATATTGCTCACCTTCGGCACGGGACCAACCTCAACGGAAGTGACGACTCTGTCGTCACGGCGGGCGGAATGTTGGGAAAATATCATGTTAAATGCTCGCGCTCAAATCACCCACGGCAGCACCTCACGGTCAGCGCTCCTCGCGCGCTCTCTCTCGGGGTTTTCCGGCGACTCGATCGACGAGAAGCCGGCATTTCATCAATATTCGCTCAACCACGGTGCCTTACACACACGTTTTGATAAGGTTATCGGACCATTATCTCATACTCAAATTCGTAATCCGGTAATCCTCAAAGTGAACGTTTCCAATCGGTCATTCTCGCTTACGGTATAAACTCGTCTCCGATCAACGTTTCGTATCTCTCATCGGTATTTTCATTCAGATAAATCTCTGGAGAGGGTAATTCTCGGTTTTCTCTCGCGACCAGAGATGATCTCGTGAGACGCAAACGGCCGGCCTCGTGGCGTTGCTATCTTGAATCAAAAGGCGTCTCTCTCGCGATCGGGCATATTTCACCCGTTATCTCGGGCTTGTCAGCTAACTCATTCTCCGCGTGTGGAAATTATCCTATTTTTCAATAAAGTTAATTCGTTTTATAGTCGGTGTTTTCAAGAATTCATTTTCGACGTTCCTCACCTCGATCCCCCCTCCCACCACCAGATATCTCACCGGAGTTTTTACATATGGCTTTATCATGAACTTGATTATATTCTGACGAACATACTTTTTTAGTGAAATTATGTTACCTACATCCAATTTATCCTTCATTAACAGTAGCTCATTCTCTGAGTACTGAAGTTCATTAAATGTCGGTATAGGAGGAAATGTGCTTGTTTCGAGTCGTAATGTAAACAAATGTACTGTGTTTATAACACAGCTATGTAGTCACAATGTAACCGTAATGTAACCGAAAGTTACAAGTAATATTATCCGTATAGTACATGTATCTTACATGTAAGTATAAATTTCCTACTCAGCAATATAACATGTTATATAACACGTGTTATGTATGGTCAGTTTTCTATTTGAGACATTGAAGTACCTCAAGAAATACGCATTGTACAAAGAAATGTCCATAACAAAAAATATTCGATCTGGAGGGGGAAAACTGACCCCGTAAAATTCAACCCCACACTCCAACCTCTGAGGGCATGAGGGGTAGTAACTTTGAATTTTCAAATAGAAACCCCTATTATTTTATTGCAGATTAGAATTTATCATGAAAAATGAAAATTCGTCATGACAGTTTGAATGGAATTTTTTTTTTTATTCTAGACAGATGGCGCTGTAATTACAAAAAATAAATTTTTGATTATTCCAAGACATGCGCTTTAAATCGAAGATGAGAAAGTACCTGTGGAGTATTATAACTTTTTATAACATTGGTGTTACCGGTGTTATGTACATACAATTATACGCATGCTATGTAACTGACATAAAAAGGGATTGTGTAACTGCAATATTATCACGTTTTATTACATTTGCGTTACCGACATTTCACCAATGATATGGAAAAAACTAGCTTTTTAAAAAATTGCCGATGGAATAAATAGCTGTGGAAAAAATAGTTGACGGAAAAAATAGCTTCGGAAAGAAGCTTCGGAAAAAGCAGTTCATGAAAAAAAAGCCCATGTGAAAAATAGAGCCTCCCCCCCAAACTACCCCGCGGGGCATCGGCTCTGCACCCCCTCCGGCGCCGCGCACCTGGATTTTTGCCAGACACATGTACAGACCGTCCTTCCGCACACACTCATACACACGCGCGCGCACACACTCAGTCACTCACTCACTCACTCACTTCTTTTCGTTCTCTACCTGACAGGCTTTCGGAACATACTTAGGCACTGTAATTATAATTTCTATGCGGACGATCTTCAGATCTACCTACATTGCAAGCCTGACAGACTGAATGACAATATTCGAGCGGTTAATGATGATATAGCCACCATAGTACAATGGGCTAGCGAACTAGGGCTCCTATTGAATAAAGAGAAGACTAAAGCCATAATAATCGGAACGCGCCGCTTTATCGCGAATATAAATATCGACGAAACGCTGCCTACCGTTGTCAGTGAGGTAAGCATACCCTATTCCACCGAGGTTGTGTGTTTGGGCGTCACAATCAGCAACACCCTCTCCTGGCACGCCAATACCATTAAAGTATCCAAACGCATTAACAGCATTCTATTCCAACTTAAACTCAGCAGGAATTTACTCCCGCACCGGCTTAGAAAACAACTTATTATGTCCCTCATTTTTCCTCATCTGGACTACTGCTGCCTCACATACCTCGACATCAGCGACGAGCTCAACGCTGTGCTCAGCCGTTGCCTAAATGCCTGCACTCGCTTCGTGCTCGACATCAGGCGTGATGAACACATCACGTCTTTCTATAGACAGCTTGAGTGGCTCAAGGTCAAGGACCGTCGCAATTACTTTCTGGGGTGCCTTATCTATAAAGTTTTACTCTCTCATGTCCCTCAGTTTATGTTTCACAGGCTCAAAACAATTGATCCACATCGGGAACGTAGCTCCAGACGACCTAAGAACTGGCTCATACCGCTGAAATGCAGAACCGAGCTCTACAGACTCTCCTTCACAGGGGCCGCTCCGAATCTATGGAATAGCCTACCGTCAACCATTCGAGAGGCCGAGACGATTGGGACCTTCAAGAAGCTGCTGCATGCCCACCTGCTTGCTGCCATTTAGCGTAATAGGAAAAATTTCAGGCCCTCTATGCCCATGTGCTTTCCGGTGTCACTCTGTGGTCTCCTCTGCTACTCAGAAACGGGTGGATCGAGTAGCTTGTTGACGGGTAGTAGGGGGGACTGACCCGAGTCGATAACGGATGCATCTATCGCTTTCTATATTTATATCTATCCTTGTATTTCTATGTGCTTGCGGGTACTATTCTATATTATGTGCATGTAAATATTTATTATTTATCTATTTATTTCTTTTGTATGTTCTTATCACTATTCTCATATTGTAAACTTGTACTGATGTCTACGCGCTTAAGGGGACTCTGTCCCGGGGCGCTTAATAAAAACCGCTTTCTCTCTCTCTCTCTCACTTATACAGAAACACACACGCGCACGCATTAACGTACACACGCACACACGCACACACACTCACTCACTTATACCCACACGCACGCACACGTGAACACACTTACTCACACACACACACACACACACGCGCGCGCGCGCGCGCACACACACACACACACACACACACACACACACACACACACACACACACACACACACACACACACACACACACACACACACACACACACACACACACACACACACACACACACACACACACACACACACACACACACACACACACACACACACACACACACACACACACACACACACACATACATTTGAATTCAATAAAACATGCAGAGGCTACTATTTTCGGTCAGTTGATATTTCTATGAGCTTTTTTTTCTATGGGTTGTTTTTCCGTGTGCTATTTTTTCCAAGACTTGATTATCCGTCAGCTATTTTTTCCGGAGCTATTTTTTTAGAATCCCATTAAGTACGAGGAGTTTGCAATAAGAGCGATTTTTCGTTATGAGATCGAATCGCACTACCCAAAGTGCTGTTGGAATACCTTTCGCATATTTGAGTTGGATACCTTTCGATATTCTATGGTTTCTATGGTTTCGATATTTCGATATTCAATAAGTTGGAATACCTTTCGCATATTTGAGGACCGGGGTACCCTGTAATATCCATAACGTTCCTCTAGCAGCACCGCATATGCAGCTCATTATTGTCTTTTTTTTTTACTTGCCGTTTTTTAACGCCTGCGAATCTGCTGTATCAGCACGAAATATAAATACTGAGACCCTCAATTGCATATGCTTTTACTATTAAGAATGATGGTAAAAGTAGTGTATGAAATATATATCCGTAAATACGAATACCTCATGTAATCTTAGTATTCAAACATTATCCACATCCCATGGATAATGCTTCTTGACGTAGAAAAGTGGCAATAAGAATTCCGATCACATACAGTCGAGAAGACTGCAGTATGTGGAGAACCTTAACAGAATCTAACGGCATTACCTCGAATCGAATACTTTGAGGTTTTTCTGGATACCTATTCCATAGTTCGGAACCACGAGACATAATTATCAATAATCAACAAAACGTTAGTCGGACCCGTAAGGTGACTGGTGTTATTGGGCAATGTTCAACGAGTATCGTTAGGTATCCATTCAAAGAACGCACACAATTGAGGCAGATTGACATAATTAAATTGAACGGTTAAAGCTCAATTGGGATACAGTTTGCATACGGCCACGCGTCTTCGATGCAGCAATTCATGTCAGCAAATAAGCAATCCACCAAATAGTCAATTGCAGATATTCATTGCGGATGTACATTTGCTATTCCTGTTTTTTTAAAGTGCGAGGGGTTTGTAATAACAGCGATTTTCCGTGGTGAAATCGAATCACACTACTCAAAGTATACTAGAATACCAATCGCATATTTTGAGGACCGGGGACGCTAATATCCTTTATGTTTCTACATCAGCAGTGCACATCCAATTTTTTTTTCTTTCATTCTTTGCTTGCCTTTTTTGAACGCTTGTGATTCTGCTGTATCGACACAAGATATAAATACTGAGTGATCCAAGTACGTTCTCAGTATTACGAAATGCTGCTTATAAATTAACGAGTCCAGATGCATGTTATTAGACTGTCTGGATACGAACTATATACGTCCATCTTATTAGTACATAGAAGGATGTATGAGCACTAGCTTCACGATCATATAAAAATCTGAATTTTTTATACGGTGTATCAGAAGTGTATAGGATAAAACCTGCAAAATTTCAAAGTGGGTCAACGACTCTTTACGCGAGTAATTAATTCGTGAAATCAAGATATTTATCCCACGCCATATACGAATTCTGGGCTGACGCAACTTTGAAACAGAAATTCGTATCTTTCACGATCAGATACGATCAATATTAAAACTGTTAAATGTTCAGAAAACTATCACGATTACATACGTTCCATAAAAAATGGGGGTTGACGAACCTTTTGACATACAATTATCGATTTTAAGGAAATTTTTCGCGTGTGTCGGATAATGAGCGGTCCGACTCTCTCTCGTTTCATGCGTGCCCCTCGCTCACCGCGCTCTCCCGCGCCCACGTTTCTGCTTATTTCCCGCCACCTTGTGCTCATACATCCTTAAATTTCTGGTGTCACAGTATTATTTTGAACATTGTTAGCTTTATAAATGAATATTATGCTATTCCTCAAAAGATCACGCATTTTTTTCTGTCCTGTTGACTTGTCACGTATCAAGATGGAAAAGTTATTTTTGAACAAAATAAGAAATTAGATTTTACGAGCTAAAATAAAGCATTACACGTACCAGGTGTTTGTAGTAGGAGCGATTTTTCGATGTAAAATTCAAGTCGCACAACTCAACATATATTAGAATACCGTTTGCATATTTTGAAGACCGAGGACCCTGACATAGCCATTATGTTTCTACATCAGCAGTGCACATGCAATTCATTATTGCCTTTTTTTTCCTTGTTTGCCTTGTTTTCAACGCTTTCGATCCTGCTCTGTTGACACGAGATATAAATACTGAGGACCTTAAGCACGATGCTCTCGCGAATAAAAAATGATGCTGAAAGTAGTGTTGCAAATATATATCTGTAAATGCAAATGCCTCATCTAATTTTTGTGTTAAAAAATTATCGATATCGCATGGATAATGCTTTTTCACTAGGAAAGTGGCAATGAGAATTCCGATCACATATGGTTGATAAGACTGCAGTATGCGTAGGGATCAACAGTAACAGAATCTGTCGACATTACCTCGAATCGAATATATTGAGGTCTTCCTGGATGCCTATTGTTTAGTTCTGAAACACGAGACTGACAATTATCTATAATCAACAAAACGTTAGCCGGACCCGTAAAGCGACTGGTATTATTCGTCAATATTCATTGAGTGTTGTTAGGTATCAATTAAAGGAGCGCAAACTATTGAATCACATGGACATGATTCAATTTACCGGTTAAAGGTCAATTGTCATACCATTTATTTACGAGATACTCGTCTTTGATGTATCAATTCAAGTTAGCAAATAAACAATCCACCGAATGTTCGATTGCAGATATTTATTGTTGATGTAAACTTGCTATGCCTGTTCCTTCAAGCACAAGACGTATGTAATAAGAGCGATATTCCGTTACGAGATCGAATCGCTCTACTCAAAGGATATTAGAATACCGATCGCATATTTTGAGGACCGGGGACGCTGAAATATCCATTACGTTCCTACATCAGCAGTGCACATGCAACTCATTTTTTTCTTTTTTTTGCTTGCCGTTTTCTCACGCATGCGAATCTGCTGTTTCGGAACGAAATATAAATACTGAGTAATTGAATTGCATATGCTTCCACTATTAAGAAATGATGCTGAAAATAGTGGATTAAATATACATCCGTAAATGCGAATACCCCATGTAATCTTTGTATTGAAACATTATCCACATCTCATGGATAATGCTCCTTCCCGTAGAAAACTGGCAATCCGAATTCCGATCACGTAGGGCTGATAATACTGCAGTATGCGTAAGGACAAACGTTTACAGAATATAGCGAAATTACTTAGTATCGAATTCTTCGAGGTCTTCACGCATAACAATTGCATAGTTCGGAAAAGCGAGACAGAATTCTAAATAATCTACAAAATGTTAATCTAACCGACAAATTGACTGGTTTTAATCGGACATTGTTCAACGAGTGTTGTTAGGTATCCATTTAAAGAACGCAAACTATAGAGGCAGATTGACATTATCAAATTTTCCGGTTAAAGGTCAATTGTGATAAAATCTTTGTTGGGTCAATTCAAGTTAGCATATAAAGAATCTACCAAGTGGTCGATTGTGGATGTACACTGAAGGGCATTAATGCCTGGTCTGACAATTTTGAGGGGGCTTGGCACATTTTTTTCACGGCCCTGGCCAAGTGACGATCGTTAGTCGCGATCTCGTATAGACGACACATTCAAGCGACAGATTGAAATGACAGATCGCGATCGAGCTAATTTTTGAGGTTCCGCGGTGCGTTTCTTCAGCAGAAGCGAATGTGACAGCTGAGATATCTATAATATTTGATAGATGGCGATCGGGTTTCATTTTGAGGTTTCACGAAACGTTTATTCGGAGAAAGCGAATCGTGACAGCTGAGCTATATGCGTAACCCATAACATTTGAATTACGAACGTGCATAACGAAATTAAAACGTTGAAAAATATGGAAATATATTTCCTCTGATTTAAAAAGTTAATAATAAAAAAAAGTCGTTAGTGTTCCATAAATGATTAGAAATAATTACCTGTGAAAACAATGAAATATGATTAAAAGATATTCAATTGATATCAAAGATATGATTTTTCATCATTGGATAATTTTTTTAATAAATTGGAGTTTATATTTCAACGGGGAAATATTGGAAAAATCGACAGATTAGTGAAAATTTCCGACAATCATTGTTTTAAATTTGTGAGTCATTTCTGATGCATGAGCATTATCAAAAAGTAACCAGAAATTATTTTCGTGTAAAACGTTCTTTCTCGTCGTGTGAGATTATTATTATTATCGTATTAATATTAATAATAATTATTATTATTATTATGATATTTGTGATAATAAAAACAAATATTACGGATATTCTTGTTCTTATGATGATTCCTATTAATGCTAGTATTATTCGATCGGCAATGATGCGCTAGGGCATGTTGACATTTATTCCACTTCTGGTTGCTTGAAATTATCTTACTGATGATGAATACTGTCTGAGTCGATTTTCCCATAGATTAAAAATTACGTCACGGAATGAAGTGCGAAGTTTTATTTGATAATTAATAAAAGCTATGGAAACTAGCATTCCTCGAAATATGTCGATATAACTGACAAAGAAGAGTGGTCGAGGAGACCACAAGGACGGTTAGAGTAAAAGCATCGAATCCTTGTTGTGCGACGACAACCATTATTATTGATGTGACTTATAATCGAAATAGGTCCGGCACCACGGTTGAAATGATTGGACTAGGGCTTTCGACAAAAATAATAGTTGTGAAAAGGGTTTGATAGTTAAAAAATAAATTTAAAAAAATCGACAATCGAAAATGAACGCTGTTGATGGTTGTTTTGCAATTGCGAACTATTTTTTAGCGGGAATTGTGAGCATTCGTGTTTTACTACACATGACAAAAATTACGACCAAATTTCACTGAGCAAAATAAAATCCCAGTGTCCGATTGCAAGATTCCGATATACTCAATATTTTATTGATTACGATGCCCTTGTCGTGGTTGATTAAATCTATTGCAGTAGTAATGAACGAACATGGCTAACCGCGATAAAAAAAAAACTCATCTACCACAGCGAGCCCATGCAATGTCCATTTTAGTTTCATTTACTAACATCGGATAACGAGAAGCCCGATCACGAAATTAATAGCTGGACGCCTTAAGAGGTGAAACGAATCTTCATTGCTGTATTAAAAATCTTGAAATATCATTCGAGACTTGTAAATTCCCACCGCAATGTGAATTTCATTTATAATCGTTTGACAGCGAGCACACATATATTAAGCTTTCAACTTTTTACCATTGAGAGGTCAAACAAATAACGAGTGAGGCACGAAAATTTATAAAATTATTTTTATTAAAAAGAATTTTTTTATTCATAAGCTTTTGATAACGTGCATGAGTGTATTAAAAATTCCACTTTTCAAACTTAGGAGGTAAAACTTGTGGCGAGTCGGGGGCAAAAAATTATAAAATAACATCACGGATCAGATGGAAACAACGGTCATGCTCGTTCCATTTCCTAACATCGGATTACGAGCAACCCAATCTCCAGATTCACATTTGGACACCTTACGAGGTGAAACAAATGGCGAGTATCGAACGAAAAATTATAAAATAATGTCAGGGATCAGATGGACCCGAAGTCCATGCTTGTTTCATTTCCTATAATCGGATTACGAGCAGCTCGATCTCGAGATTCACGTTGGGACACCTCACGAGGTGAAACAAATAGCGAGTATGCAACGAGAAATTATAAAATAATGTCAGGGATCAGATAAACCCGAAGTCCATGCTTGTTTCATTTCCTATGATCGGATAATAAGCAGCTCGATCCCAAGATTCTCATTTAAACACTTTTAAAGGTGAAACAAATGACGAGTATAGCACGAAAAATTATAAAATAACTTCAGAAATCAGATGGACCCGACGTCCATGCTTGTTTCATTTCCTATGTCCGCATAATAAGCAGCTCGATCTCGAGATTCACATTTGGACACCTCACGAGGTGAAACAAATGGCGAGTATGGCACGAAAAATGACAAAATAATGTTAGGAATCAGATGGACCCAATGTCCATGTTTTTTTCATTTCCTATAATCGGATAATGAGCAGCTCGATCTCGAGATTCACATTTGGACACTTCAAGAGGTGAAACAAATGGCGAGTATAGCACGAGAAATTATAAAATAATATCATCGATCTGATGGACCCGAAGTCCATGCTTGTTTCATTTCCTATGATCGGATAATGAGCAGCTCGATCTCGAGATTCACATTTGGACACTTTAAGAGGTGAAACAAATGGCGAGTATGCAACGAGAAATTATAAAATAATGTCAGAGATCAGATAGACCCGAAGTCCATGCTTGTTTCATTTCCTATGTCCGCATAATAAGCAGCTCGATCTCGAGATTCACATTTGAACACTTTAAGAGGTGAAACAAATGGCGAGTATAGCTCGAAAAATTATAAAATAATTTCAGAAATTAGATGGACCCGAAATCCATGCTTTTTTCGTTTCCTATAATCGGATAATGAGCAGCTCGATCTCGAGATTCACATTTGGACACTTCAAGAGGTGAAACAAATGGCGAGTATGCAACGAGAAATTATAAAATAATGTCAGGGATCAGATAGACCCGAAGTCCATGCTTGTTTCATTTCCTATGATCGGATAATAAGCAGCTCGTTCCCAAGATTCTCATTTAAACACTTTGAGAGGTGAAACAAATGACGAGTATAGCACGAAAAATTATAAAATAACTTCAGAAATCAGATGGACCCAAAGTCCATGCTTGTTTCATTTCCTATGTCCGCATACTGAGCAGCTCGACCCCGAAATTCACATTTAAACACTTTAAGAGGTTAAACAAATGGCAAGTATAGCTCGAAAAATTATAAAATAATTTCAGAAATCCGATGGACCCAAAATCCATGCTTGTTTCATTTCCTATGATTGGATAAAGAGCAGCTCGATTCCGAGATTTACGTTTGAAAATTTGAAAGGTGAAACAAATGGCAATCATGGCACGAAAAATTATAAAATAATGTTAGAGATCAAATGGACCAAGTTCCGTAATTGTCTCTTTTCATAACATCGGATTACCAGCAGCTTCATTTCGAGATTCACATTTGGACACCTCACGAAGTGAAACAAATGGCGAGTATAGCACGAAAAATTATGAAATAATTTCAGGGATCTGATGGACCCAAACTCCATGCTTGTTTTATTTCTTATGAGTGGATATGATTGGATAATGAGCAGCTCGATCCCGCGATTCACATTTGAATACTTTAAGAGGTGAAAAAAATGACGAGTATGAAACGAAAAATTACAAAATAATGTTAGGAATCAGATGGACCCAATGTCCATGTTTTTTTCTCTTCCTATCCTCGGATGACGAGCAGCCCGATCTCGAGATTCACATTTGGTCACCTTGAAAGGTGAGACGAATGGCAAAAGAGGCACTAAAAATTATAAACCAATGTCAAGAATCGTATGAATCGATCGGCTTTTTTTGTTTTATTTCCTAACATCGGATAACGAGTAGCCCGATCCCGAAATTCACATTTTCACACATTACTAGGGGAATGAAATCATGAGTGCTGCATTAAAAATTGATAATTATTATCAGAGACCTGAAAATCTCCACAACGATTTATGATTAAGTTATTAGCTTTTGCTAACAAGCATACGTGCGTTGAGATTTCCACTTTTAACCCTTTGGAGGTGAAACGAGTGGCGAGCATAGCACGAAAAATTATAAAATAATTCAAGGAATCAGATAAATCCGATTTCCATGGTTGTTTTATTTCCTACCATCGCGTAACGAACAGCTCGATCTCGAAAATCACATTTGGACACATTAGAAGACAAAATATACCGTGATTGCTGCATTAAAACTTGTTACATACTATGAGAGGCTTGAAAAACCTTTGAGCGATTTTTTTTTTAATTCATTAAGTTTTTAAAACGAGCATACGTATCTTGAGATGTCCTCTTTTTACCCTTAGAAGGTGAAACAAATGGCGAGTATGGCACGAAAAATTAAAAAATAATGTCAGGAGTCAGATGGACCCAATGTCCATGCTTGTTTCAATTCGTAACATCGCCTAACGAGCAGCACGATCTTCCTATTCACATTTACACACATTTACACGTTAATTATTATTGATGACTTCAAAAACCCTACAGCGATTTTTTTCTCATTTATCCACATTTGGTAACGAGCATAAGTGTATTGAGATTCCCACTTTTCACCCTCAGGAGGTGAAACAAGTGGCGAGTAAGGCATGAAAAATTATAAAATAATGCAAGGAATCTGATTAATCCAATGTCCATGCTTGTTTTATTTCCTTCCATCGCATAACGAGCAGCCCCATCTCGAGAATCACATTTTCTGGACACATTACGAGGTGAAGCAAATCGTAAGTTGTGTATTAAAAATCGTTGAATATTATTAGAGACTTGAAAAGCACCACAGCTATTTTTGTTTCATTTATTAGCTTTTGATACAGAGCATGCGGGAATTTAGATAGGAGGTGAAACAAATTTCGAGTATGGCACGAAGAATGATATAATATTGCCAAGAATGAGATGGACCCAATGTCCATGCTTGTTTTATTTCCTATCATCGCGTAACGAGCAGCTCGATCTTGAGATTCAAATGTGAACATCTTAAGAGGTGAAACATTGGCGGGTATGGTACGAAAAATTGTAAAATAATGTCAGGAATTATATGGACCCAATTTCCCTGCTTGTATCATTCCGTAACATTGCATAACGAGCAGCCCGATCTTGTGATTTACATCTACACACATTGGGAGAAAAACTTGATCGTGAGTGCTGAATTCAAAATCGTTAATTATTATTGAAGACTTGAAAAACCCTACAGCAATTTTTTTCTTATTTATTTATATTTGGTAACGAGGATACGTGCTTCGAGATTCCCACCTTTCACCCTTACGAGGTGAAACAAGTAGCGAGTAAGGCACGAAGAATTATATAATAATGTCAGGAATATGATGGACTCAATGACCATACTTGTCTCATTTCCTAGCATCGCGTAACGAGCAGCCTAACCTCGAGAATCACATTTGGACACGTCAGGAGACAAAATAAAACGTGATTGGTGCATTAATAGTTGTTACATGCTATGAGAGGCTGCAAAAACCCTTTATCCATTTATTTTTCATCCATTAAGTTTTTATAACGAGCATACGTATCTTGAGATGTCCTCTTTTCACCTGTATGAGGTGAAACGAGAGGCCAGTATAGCACGAAAAATTATAAAATAATGCAAGGAATTCGATTTATCCACCGTCCATGCTTGTTTCATTTCCTTACATCGCATTACGAGCAGCCCGATCTCGCGATTCAAGTTTAAACACATTACGAGGTGAAACAAATAGTTAGTGGTGTATTAGAAATCGTTTAATATTACTAGATATATATAATAATATTATAATAATATTATAATATTTTTATCGTTTAATATTATTGAAAAGCACCACAGCTATTTTTGTTTTATTTATTAGCTTTTGATACAGAGCATGCGGGGTTTCAGATTTCTACTTTTCACCCTTAGAAGGTAAAACGAATAGCGAGTATGACACGAAAAATTATAAAATAATGTCATGATTCAGATGGACCCAATGTCCATGCTTGTTTCATTTCCTAACATCGGATAACAAGTAGCCTCATCTCGAGATTTACATTTGGACACATTACTAGGGGAAAAAAATAATGAGTGCTGCATTAAAAATTGATAAATATTATTAGAGACTCGAAAATTTCTACAGCGATTAATGTTTTAGTTATTAGCGTTTGCTAACGAGCATACGTGCTTTGAAATTTTCACTTTTAACCCTTATGGGGTGAAACTAGTGGCGAGAATTGCACGAAACATTATAAAATAATGGAAGGAACCAGATTAATCCAATGTTCCATTTCGTATCATCGCGTATCGAGCAGTCCGATCTCGAGAATCACATTCGGACACCTTAAGAGTTGAAACAAATGGCGAGAATTGCACGAAAAAATATAATATCATGGAAAGAATCTGATAAATCCAATTTCCATGCTTGTTTCATTTCCTTCCATCGCATTACGAGCAGCCCGATCTCGCGATTCGCGTTTGAACACATTACGAGGTGAAGCAAATCGTGAGTGCTGCATTTAAAATCGTGAAATATCGTTAGAGACTTCAAAAGCACCACAGCGATTTTTGTTTCATTCATTAGCTTTTGATACAGAGCATGCGGGAATTCAGATTTCCACTTTTAACCCTGAGAAGGTGAAATGAATGGCGAGTATGGCACGAAAAATTATAAAATAATGTCATGAATCAGATGGACCCAATGACCATACTTGTTTCATTTCCTATCATCGCATAACGAGCAGCCCGATCTCGCTATTCACGTTTGGACACATTACGAGGCGGAACAAATGTGAGTGGTGCATTAAAAACCGTTAAATATTGTTAGAGACTTGAAAAACCCAACAGCGATTTTTTCCTTATTCTATCACATTTGGTAACGAGCATACATGTATTGAGATTTCTACTTCTTGCCCTCAGGAGGTGAAACGAATGGCGAGTATGGCACGAAAAGTTATGACATGATGTCAGCAATCAGATGGACCCAATGGCTATTTTTGTTTCATTTCCTACTATCGGAAAACGAGCACCTCCATGTCGTGATTCACATTTTGAAAATTAAAGAGTTGAAAGAAATCGTGAGTGTTGTATAAAAGTTCGTTAAATATGATTTGACACCCAAAAAACCCCACAGCCATGTTCGTTCTTACTTGTGAAACAATTCGCAAGTTCTGCATGAAAAGTCGTGAAATACTATTGGGGGCCAGCAATTCCTAACGGTCAAGACAATATCCTCGTCGTGTTTTCACTTTCCAAGTATATCAAGACCATAAACGTCAATTTCCGAGACGAGGCATTTTTGTCTCGCCTTCTATTCTCGCGTAATTCGTCGCCTTTGTCGCCTCACTATTGCCACTGCTGATAAATGCTGAAACTTGGAAAAACATAGTGTTTCATTTATGTGTATACTGTAGACACTATCCAATAATTATGTGATAAAATAATCACGGAAACGACTATTCGGAAAACTAATTTATTCCGGGGGAATGTTACAGCATTCTCGAAGGTAGTACTCAACCTTCGGAGCCCATCAGGTTTCCGTTTTGGGTTGTTTGACAGTTACGTGCGAAAGTTTCGTGCAAAGTGGTATCGAAAATAATGAATAAGATGCGCTATCTCTCATATATCAATAGCTACAACATTTCATTCGGTACCGATCGAAAGAGAAAAACAATAAAAATATTTGCGCCAATATCGTTACCGATGTCCGCATCATTCGTTCACAATTCGGAAATTAACTTTCGTTTTATATAGGCATACCCCCGTGCATAACTTTTGAGGCGTATACAATATTTAGAGACTCCTCTCGACATTTTGGTATACTCTACGAAATACTTGTCTCGAGTCGTGGTAGCGACGCGTCATCTGATGTTATTTTATTTTTCATAATATCTGCTGTGAAATTATCATGGGTCGATTCGTACTCAATTGTTTTTATTCATCTTGACGTTCCGTCACCGTGATCTCCTCTGCGGTGTTTATTTATAATCGTTCGTCCTCAACACATACGCTAAAATGAGTAATTCCATGGAAGTCTCGTATGCAAGGAAGGACCAAAAAAAATATGAACGTAACGTCCTGTATGTCCCTGAAATTCTCGGACGCATTGTCATCGGCTTGGTTCCATTTGCGAATGAGTTGTCGGGGTCTCGCAGCGTTACTCAACAGCAGCTCACCAAATTATGCGGTTTCGTGTATCGGAATCCACTTCCACCGAAAAGAAAACGATGCATTTCGAGTTTTCTGCGTCGATATCAAAATCGGATTGTCGATCTCATTAACGAAAAAAATTTGACAACAAATTCGTCGGAACAACATGAGTTGTGAGTATGAAAAATTTTTTTCATACGAAAAACTTAATTTCACTTCAATGTAGGGAGTAACTGCATTAATTTCATTCTTTACGTTACTCCCATTCATTGGCTTATACATGGATGCTATGATTTTGGGCTATTTAATTACGATTCTTCATTCACCGTAATATCTTAGAGGGATCTTTTAATAAACTAAAATCGTAATAACTCCTTTTGTAAATTCAACAGTTGATTAAAAATCAGATTTTCAATGCTATATGAAAGTACCTTCAGTGATCGATTTTTCATTTCTTCCCCCCCCCCCCCCGCCCTTCGGAGTATTAAATTACTGAAATGTTATGATTTTTTACATCCGCTATTTTTCAATCGATAATACCTCGCGATTGGAACATCGTTCAAATTTTATAGAAACTGATAATCGATTGGAAAATAAAAAAAATACTTATTGTTTTTTTTTTGTTATAAAAAAATGTACATTTCAATGAAAGAAAATAATTCCTATTCATTCATCTTTTGCCGACAACATTATTGGCATACGACGTAAGAAAAATACATATCGTTAAATTGCACTCGAATGTTGAACGTTTATCCAGACATTTGTCTGTAAGTATAGAAGGGCAAGTAAAAACAAATAGATAGAACAATAGATTCACGTTTATCATTCACATTTATTTCGCGTTTCAAAGTTAATACTGCCTTCAGCAAGAGAGAATTCCTTTACAAAAGTATAGAATCGTGTGAGTTAGGTATAAAAGTTGGTATATTTTGTTACTCGTCAGCTGAAGAATATGTAATTGAGAAATAACCTTTCTGAACGACGAATCTAATAACACGAACGTCTCCTCACTACTATATTACCTTTTTTCAAAGTACGATACCATCGACTTACTTCAGAACCGCACAAAAAAAAAACAGGAAATAGCTGGGTTTAATGAATTTAAAAATCGAATTAATAAGTGAATGAAATTACAAAAATTGTGATTAATAAAATCGAAGTCTTCATTATTATTATTATTATTATTAATAATTTCATTTCATAATGTTCATATTTATCAGGACTAGTAAATTATTTCACGAATTCCTAAAGACGTCTCTCGACTAAATTCAAAATAATTAATTATCATTATTGTTAATTCATAAATATCATTTAAGAAATGTGTTTTTGAGAATAAATTTAAGAAATAAAATAAAATATTTTCTTCGTGTAATAAGTCACATTAAAGAAAATTTATTTATTTTTACGCAGTCAAACGTTCGAACAAATTGGCATAGCAGCCCAAAGGCACTTACAAATTCTTATTCAGCCACGTGAGTCTGCTGATGCCCTCTATTCGTACGTTATTTTTACATTATCAGCATCCCAGACAACATAATGTAACGTCCAACACGATATAACCACGATATTTTAATTCGCAATCCCATCAGCCCCCGAACCGACACTCAAAAAAAGCAAATTCATCTCCGTAAAAGAGCGGAACCGGAAAAAAATCGTGCGGGCGTTGCAGGTTCCTTGCGGGGTGCTACTCATGGCGAAGAAACTCCCCAATCGCCCTTTACTTTTCCGTGCCGGGACAGCGAAACGGTAGGAATATGCGTGAGAGAGGTCTTACATGAACGATAAAAGTGTCGTTGAATTGTCATTTGTTCATATATTTCTACATTACTTTCATTGGATGGCACCAGATTTTATTTTTTTGGCCATGGCGCGTGACAGCGCTTCAACTTTTCGTTGTTTTCAAACGAGACGCTGTCGCGTCTATTAGTCTGAAGTTTCAAACTATGAGCACATCATCTGTTGTCTCGCGTCCCTTGCAGATTCCATATCCAGACTCGAATGAGGCAGAATTGCGAGGACAGTGTACGGATATTGTCGTCCCTACAAAAATGAAGCGCGTGCGCAAGACGCAGTTACAGCTGCTTCTTGAGACTAAGCCTTCCAATTAAGCCAGTTGGGGGGACATATCATATTTTTGGTACCACATGCACGATTTCTGCGTTTTTAGAGCCGTGAAGCGGGCCTAAAGTGTCATTTTTTTAAATAAGCGGGCCATCAAGTCTTCATTTTGGCCTTTTGAACGCAGATATAATGCATGTGTCACAAAAAATATGGTGTTCACCAAGGGCTAATTGGGCTTTTTCACCAAGTGTGATTGTAGTACGCGTCTTCGGCTCGCAGATGCACTCGCCTTCGACTCGTGCTAGCTCGCCTCTGACTCGTACTGGAAACTCCATACTCCGTCTAATATAGCCCACTTGACGCCATAGGTGCACAAAATACTATTTTGTTTTAGTGCATTCATATTTGTTTGTTCATTGCATTTTTTTCTTACTTCTCTTTCAATAAATGTTCACCGAAATCTAATTTCATCTCACAATATGCAGTGTGCCGTTTGTTATTTATTTTAACCGTTACTCTGAAAAGTTGTCATTAAGGTTGAGGTCATTCATGACAAAACTTGCGCAGCTCGTCCTATAAATCCTACCGTATCGGCTGTTCGTTATTAGTTTGGCGCGAATCGTTTCTAATAAAACACTCGTCGATGTAGATCGACGAACGAGCTTGACGAGCGTCAAATTAACGAGAAACGACCTTCCCCGGTTCTCTGACTCTAACGACAGCGGTGTAAATTTACGCTGTTTTTCTCTCTCTCCCTCCCTCTCTCTCTCTCTCTCTCTCTCTTTCTCGCTCTCTCTCTCTCCCTCCCGGCTACGTCGCATGCATCCGTTCGCTACATACGAAGCTGATTTCTGTCGACCACCACGTGGTACGATAAACGCAGCTCATGTCAGCTACATTATTGCGTGATAAAAAAAACTTTCGTTTCTCACTCTACACACAGTGGTAAGTGCCAATAAATAATAATAATTGTTTAAACAAGTACGGTAAAAATTGTAAAAGATAATAATAATTATTGTAAGAAATTGCGTTAAATTTTTTACGTCCATTTGCCTCGACGGACGAGTTTGGCGACAGTCGAACTCACGAGCAACGGATGTTGCTTGTTCAAAATGTCAAAAACAGATTTTTGCCAAAAATTACTAGAACAATTTACGTTGGATAATGTTTCATTTAAATTCATATGATTCATATATATTGTCAATAAATCACTATTTTTCTGATTGTACCGAGAAGTGATAAGTGAAATGAATAAGAAATAATATATTAGTAATATATCGTGATCATATAACTGATTTTTCTGCAACTCGTGATTAACATTTTCTGCGAAACATGTTGGTTATTTTCCCTGCCTATTTCCCCGGTCAAAAAACTGTGAGTTCTGTCCCTTTGCTGTCGTTACTTGCGTTACTGGCGCATGCAGTAACGCTGAAGCACATGGCTGCGGCAAAAGAAAAGGAATGTATTCTTAAAATTTAATAATTATAAACTTATCAAATAGTATACCAATTTATAATAGTCTGAAGAGTTTTTAGGAAAAATAACCTTTTTGTAGTTAAACGTTTTAATCCGATCAGCAGTTACGGAGTTATGATTTTTACGACATTGAGAATTCATTAATCAGTATCTCGACAACCAAATAGTGGGGGGATGAAATGTTGGTGGAACGTCATGGATACATAGTTCTCCGAAATGCCCATACTGAATAATTTTTTCGAAGGAAAAAAAAGGGGTGGCTAAGGTAACATGAAGCATGACATATATCGATGGACTAAAGCCAAAGGAGTGTATCGGTTATGCATAATCATAGCTTATACGCCCCTATGGAATTTAACCATCGATATGAGCCCTTTGGCCAGGACAGGTGGAGCATCAGCTGACTGAGGAAAATCGCGAACCTCGATATTGGGCTTCATATGTAGGTCGTTATCGAGCACGTTATGGCTCGATGTCCACCTCGGGAGAAGGATGCAAATCCATTTTCAATCACATTATACCGAGTCATGTAGCAATCATTGGAAAAAAAGATATGATCGAAAAAGAAAATAACGGCGTTCGTTGTCATAACACGTCATGGAAATAAAGAAACGAGAATAATTGGTCGCTATCCGTCAGTGAAATCGTAATCTCGTTGACATTTCTGCACTGGTTCATTCTCCGGATTTTCTTGCCAATTTTCGTCATTATCTTGTGATAATATTAATATTATATAATATTCGTGATTCTCGTGATTTTATTTTTGAGAATGGAGTTTCCTCCATCTCCCGAGTTAGCCGTCGATCCTGACGACGTGCTTGATAACGAAGAAAATAACGAACCCGATCTCGAAGCTCCCGATTCTCCCGAACCGGCTGATGAACCGCCCATCCCGGAAGAAAGGCACATCTATGCCAACTATAATTGCCAAGTCCGTGGGCGTATAGTTGGCCTGTGGGAGAGCGGTCATTCAGCCACTGAAATACAGCGACATATCAGGTGCAATATTAAAACTGTCCGTCTATGGATAAGAAAACACCAAGAAGGTGGTGATGGCGCGCTGGCGGACCATCGTAAAAATAATAAGCATCCAAAAAAAACCACCCCGGAGCAAGACGAGGCTGTACGAGATGCGGTAACGAGGACCCCGTTTACTACCAGGCGTAAAATTCTGCAGGAAACGGGTCTGCGAATTTCGAACAGAACTGTTAGCCGACGCCTCAAAAATTTTAATATCACAGCACACCGGCCTCAGAAAAAAACACCTCTCACGAATGAGCACCGCAATGCGAGAATGGCGTTTGCTCGACAACATTTGGATTGGAATGCCGAATGGGTGTGTGTTATATGGTCCGATGAAAAGGTTAGATTAACATTATAGATTAGTATCCCATATTCTCATATTAATATAAACGTGAGTAAAATGATTAAAAGCTATGTGCCTGAATTTGAGAACATTCGTTGACGAAAGAATATATAGTACAATCCGCTTAATATGATCACAATGGACCGAACAAATTCGATGACAAAAAGCGGCTGTTGAGAATATGCGGACTGAGGAAATGTCGAATACATTTTTTGTTTATTATTTTTAATTACTTCTGTTATTATATTATTTGATGCAATTCTGTCATATAATTAGGAGATAGTAAGTTAAATACAAGCTAGTCAATAAATATTCTGTTTTTTATATCGCTTGCTTTGAATTTTAAAATCAAAATGAAGAATTGCTGAGGGGTGGGTTAGCGATACGTTATATAGGTGGACATTAGTCAGAAAATTATTTTATGTAGTAAATTCTTTACGAAACGTAAAGAATAAAATTAATATGCCCCAGTCCAATTAGGATTGGACGGGGAATAAATGGCAAGTAGCAATTTCCCTTCGGGGGGGGGGGGGGGGGGGGGGGGTCACTGGCAGTCTACATTTTGGTTTCCGGTAATCGAAAATTATATTTGCTAAAACTTTGGTCTTTATTGTTTTTTCCCTAGGATCGATATTTTATTATTTAGACCCGAAAAGAGGTGAGGGGTGGGGGGGGTGAACCTACATATTGTATTATCTCATATATTACTGAATTTTCGTACAAACGATGAGAAACAAAATTGTTGAAAATTAAATTTGCTACATCTTTGGTTCTTATCTTCTTTTCCGTAGGATCGATATTTGTTTATGTCGACCCGAAAAGAGGTGGTAGTGAATTAAAATATTGCGGTGTCGCGTTTATGATTGATTGATTGAATCGTATAAACGATAAGAAACGAAATTGTTGTAAATTCCAATTTCAACAAGTTAGTTAGTTTTTGTTCATTCTTTAAAATCGATAATAAACGAGATAATAATTCACTCCCTCTTTGGAGTCTCCATCGAAAATTATCGATCCTAGGGAAAATAAGATTAGAACCATCAAATTCAATTTTCAACAATTTCCTTTCTTATCCTTTATGCGAAAACATCAATAATATAGGAGATAATACAAAATTTCGGTTCACCCCCACCTCTTCTTGGGTCCAAATAAAAAAAAAAGCGATCCTAGGAGAAAAACAATATTGACCAAAGTTTCAGCAAATTGAATTTGATACAACTTTGGTTCTTATCTTTTCTTCAGTAGGATCGATATTTTCCGATTGAGAGCCAAAATAAGAAGTGTTATTAAATTATTTTATATGTCATTCATTATTGATTGAAACGTATAAACGATAATTAACTAAGTTGTTGGAAATTGAATTTGCTACAACTTTGGTCCTTATTGTTGTTTCGCTGGGATCGATATTGTTTTATGTTGACCGGAAAAGATGTGGGGGTGAATCTAAATATTGTATTATCTCGTTTATTATTGATTTTATCGTATAAACGATCACATACGAAATTGTTGAAAATTGAATTAGCTTCAACTTCGATTGTTATATTTTTTTCCTATGTGGACAAATATCGATCCTTGGGAAACAATAATGAGGATCAAAATTGTAGCAAATGAAATTCCAAACCACTTTAGTCATTACCATTTTTCGTGTCAAATTGAAAATGAACGAGTTATTAAATAAATAAAAATTCACTCTTATATTTAATATGACGGCTGCAGCTAGCGGCCGTGATTCCCGAAAACCTAAATGTAGACTACAGGTGACTCTCCCCAACGATTCGCAAAGGAACATTGCTACTTTCAATTTATTCCGTGTCAGACCCATTTTTGGTCTAATTTGACTGGGCTAAAATGGAGGGTTACTCAGGGGTGGGTTCGCGAGAATCCTATAGGGGTGAACATAAGTCGGAAAATTAATGTATGTAATTATTACGGTGATGCAAATAAAATCGATATTTTTTTTCGATTGGGTTTGATAGCTGTTAGTACTTGTCAAAAAAGTAACTTTCCCAAAATTTGAGATTAAAAAAAAAATTTTGAGGTCGCTCAAATGACTTTTTTATATTTTTTTTCGATCGTGGCTGACAATCACGATTTAATCGATTTTTCTGTTTTTCATAAAAAAATATCAGTACCTGATGAAGCAGTAGTTCCGCCAAAATTTGGGTAAATAAAAAAAAAAATTATGCCCGCGCAGGCGACATTGAACTTTTTCATTTTTCAATTCTGGCTGAAAATCATGATATAGATGTTTAGATTTTTTGGTGTTACGACAAGATATATCACTACTTTATAAAAAGTGAGTCTCCAAAAATTTGGGTGCTACAAAAAAAAGTTAGAGGTTGTGCAAGTGATTTATTTATTCTGGTAATCAATTCTGGTTAAAATTCATGATATAGAAATGTCGATTATTCGTTGTTGTAACAAAAAATGTTGATACCCAATGAAATAGTTCTACAACAATTTCGGTCCTTGTAGAAAAAGTAACAAGTCTCGCAGGCAACGTTTCAACATTTTTTTGTTTAATTATCATGATGAATTTTGTTAAAAATCATGATGTAACCGATTTTAAACAGTGAAAACAATTTAAAAAATACGATAGGAAATATTATGTACTCTGATAAATATGGCATAAATTTTTCAGAAAATTATAATAACTTTTTAAATATAAAACTAGAATATAGAATACTAGCAGAAATACCGGCGTTGCTCAGGTTATATTTTTTCTTTAATCTTTTAAATTAAATTACTTGGAAGATTCTTATGAAGAAAAAATTTTGCATTTACGCATCCATAAATTACGTCATCGAATTTCGTGGGTTTTTCACCTCCTCTCAACGCAATTCTTATAATAATGTCGAGTTTTACTTGCACCCCCCCCCCCCCCCCCAGAGGGTCTTTACAAGGGTGGTGATTCGTATTTCTACCGACCATCTACCGCCATTTCTCGCCCATTTTTATCACCACCTTCCTCGCGATCATACGTCTGCAGCCGTATCGCTTTCTTTCCTTATCCTCACCCTGTATCGCATTCGCCGAGAACGGAGGAAAACTGCAGAAAACCTTCCACTGGGATTGCAGATGAAACACATAGAAAAATTTCTATTGGTTTCGGCCGTGGGGATCGAACTCGAGTCCGCTGCGTGCAAGCCCAGCAGCCTCACCCACTGCGCCACTGCGCTCCCTGTTAAGGCAATTCTATTATATCACATATCAATAACGTATAGATAACGTATGAATGAAAATTAAAAAAATATATTGTGGAACGCGTTATTTGTTTATACCTCAGCTAAACTAATGAACTAATATCATAATGATTCATGTGAAAAGTAACTTGCGAGACCCCTCAATTTTTTTTTAAACGTACCAAATTTTGGAAAAACGTTTTTTTTCAACAAGTGCCAACATCCTTTGCTGAAAAAATGTAAAATCGGAATTTCTATACTACAAATTTCAGCTAAAAAATAAAAAAATAAATTTAAATGGCCTGCGCGGCTATTATTTTTTTTTTTCAGGACCCAAATTTTTGGTGAATCACTGCTTCATCAAATACTTACATTTATCGTTGTGACACATAAAAATTGAAATTTGTATATCATATAAATTTATATATTATCATATATCATCGCATGGGGGGGACTGACTACTAACCAGGACCAACCCTATAGTTGGCAATATGCCTGCAAGCACTGGAGAATGGAAGAAACAAGAAGTCTTTGATTGCATAAGCTCGTCACATAAATATTTTGTCTGAATTGAACACCTTATTCTTTTTTTATATCAAATAATGCTTTGAGGTTCACTCGTAGAAAATGATGATATAAATGCTGTGGTACTTAAAAGTTTGTTAAATGTCATTACAAGAAATGTATATGGGACATTCCACGTCAACTCAGCCACCCCGTTTTTTTTATTGTCTCGAAAAAATTATTCAGTATGGGCATTTCAAAGGACAATATTTATATCCATGACATTTGACCAAAATTTCATCCCCCCACTATTGTTGGTTCTCGAGATAATGATTAATGAAGTCTCAATTTTGTAAAAATCATAACTCGGTAACTACTGATCGGATTTAAACGATTAAAAAAAGAATCTTTTTTATTTTTTTTTGCTCTTTTCGAAAAAAAATGTGTCATCATCGGATAAAAGCTCATTAGACTTTTTTCGGAGTAAATTAACAAAAAACAATTTTTCCCTTTTCACTGATGCCTTCTTCCATTTTGAAAAAATCCTGCGGAGTTGTGTATTGCCTCCCTCTATCAGAAAAAAAAATACTGAGTAGAATTCCGATTGGCCCTTTCGTAGAAAAAAAAAAAAATCGAAAAATTTCCCGGAAAACTGTCTAATGAACTTTTCTCCAATGACGGCATATTTTTTTTCAAAAAGGGCAAAAAAAATTAAAAAGATTCGTTTTTTAATCGTGAAAATCCGACCAGCCGTTACGAAGTTATGATTTTTACAAAATTGAGAATTTATTAATCATTATAACGAGAACCAACAATAGTGGGGGGATGAAATTTTGGTAAAATGTCATGGATATATTTTACTTTGAAATGCCTATACTGAATAATTTTTCCGAGACAAAAAAAAACGGGGTGGCTGATGAGTTAACGTGGAATACGACACGTCAACGCAGCCACTTCAACTCAGCCACCCCGTTTTTTTATTTGGTCTCGAAAAAACTATTTAGTATGGGCATTTCAAAGTACAATATATCCATGACATTATACCAAAATTTCGTCCCCCCACTATTGTTGGTTCTCGAGATAATGATTAATAAATTCTCAATTTTGTGAAAATCATAACTCCATAACGGCTGATCGGATTTTAACAACTAAAAAAAGAATCTTTTTTATTTTTTTTGCCCTTTTTGAAAAAAAATATGCCGTCATTGGAAAAAGTTCATTAGACAGTTTTCGGGGAAATTTTTCGATTTTTTTTTTTTTTCTACGAAAGGGCCAATCGGAATTCTACTCAGTATTTTTTTTTCTGATAGAGGGAGGCAATACACAACTCTGCAGGATTTTTTCAAAATGGAAGAAGGCATCAGTGAAGAGGGAAAAATTGTTTTTTGTTAATTTACTCCGAAAAAAGTCTAATGAGCTTTTATCCGATGATGACATATTTTTTTTCGAAAAGAGCAAAAAAAATAAAAAAAATTCTTTTTTTAATCGTTTAAATCCGATCAGTAGTTACGAAGTTATGATTTTTACAAAATTGAGACTTCATTAATCATTATCTCGAGAACCAACAATAGTGGGGGGATGAAATTTTGGTTAAATGTCATGGATATATTGTCCTTTCAAATGCCCATACTGAATAATTTTTTCGAGACAATAAAAAAAACAGGGTGGCTGAGTTGACGTGGAATGCGACATATTCATCTCACAGCCGACAAATATAGATTTGAAAATTGCGCTCTTACAATAGTATGAGTAGAAAACCGGCTTAACTTTTTCATAGTTTCTGTCATTACCATACATTTTATAAATGACCAGTCAACATTTTGCATATAAATACATTCTTTCAAAGAGAAGTGAAATCGTCAATAATAAATTTAAAAAGTAAAAATTTGTTACGCGAACTATTACAAAAAATAAGTCCACGGTAAATAAACATATAAAGAACTTATGACCTGAAAAATCTGAGACCTAATAAATTGAAACTTATTTAAAAAAATTCACTACCAACATTTTCTACAACGCGTGCATTGGAAAGAGGTTGTTTTGGCATGTGAAGCATGATGAAAGTGTATGTTTTTGGACTGGGGAAGTAAATAGGGAAGAAAAATTGTCACACGGAAAAAAATTCTTGTCCCAAGGGAAAAACATGGGCCGTGAGTATACAGCAAACTCTGAGAACAGGAAAAATACTCTTGTGATAGTGAAATAAACTGTACAATGAGTATTGACTACGGTGAATGACTGTATTAAAGATAGCGTTTTCATGACGGGTCGTATAAAAATCTAAGGAGACGTTCGAAGGATTGTAACTTCACTTTCATCCGCGTAAGTGTGCTCGTGTTGTGCCTGTGTTTAACTCGTTCTTAATACATTCGTTGTAGAAAATGTCGGATGCATCTAAGGGGAAGAAGCAGGCGATTTAGTCTCGCGCGATGTTTGCATAGCTCGTCTTCAGTCTTGAGTGCCATCGGCTCTCTCGACTTACGATTCGTTCTGCAAACATCGATGCTCTACAAAAAAATGCGTACTTTCTTCGCAAGTTGCATATAGATCTAATGTTTCCTAATATCTATGATAAATAAATGTGGTCACAAATATATAAGCCAAGTTGAATATACGTTCAATGTAATTCAATGTAAGTCGATTTAAGAAATAATAAAAGGAATGCTAGATGCATTGGGAAATATAAAATATTGAAAGTCGGTGAAAGGAAGTAAGTATACGATAGAAAGAGAAATTTTTATGTAATTATGTTAGGTCTTCAAATCATCGGATGACTCTCGGAAGCACGTGTATCGGCCACGAGGACGACAACATGCGTTAAATCCGACGTATGTGGTTGAAAAACAATGGAGCGGGCGGATTACGTGTGGTTTCTGGGGATGTATGTCTGCTGCGGGTCTTATGCAAATAACCGAAATTCCCCCGAGGATGAATTCGGCAGAATATGTCCAGATATTAGAGGAAGTGATGCTTCCGTGTGCACGTGCGAGATTTCCTGCTGAGGAATACCCCTCCATAATATTTATGCAGGACAATTCCGCCGTGCACACGTCTCGTGAAACGATGGCCTGGTTTGAGCGTCATCCCGAGGTGCGACTGTTGAATTGGCCGAGCAAGTCTCCGGACTTGAACCCCATCGAAAACGTGTGGAGTACGTTTTTATTTTAACATTGAAGTAGAAAAGAGTGATTTTTGTTCAAAAGTAATCCGAGTATTATTAGTTAATACATGATCTAAAAAGTTTTTAAATCATTTGTTTTACAAGGCATGATGGTAAGAGAATGGCGTTCAGGCGAGGATCGCACCCGCGAAGCTCTGTGCGACCACGTGCACGCAACGTGGAATGCTCTATCAGCACGGAACAATGTCACAGAGAATTTAGTCAATTCCATGCCGCGTAGACTGCAGTCGGTAATCGATAATGGGGGATATTGGACGGAATATTAGAAGAAAAGCGGGTAATCGGCGGGGTTCTCTGGACCGTATGTGTGACGGCAGCGCGGGCAACTTCCGCAATTGAACGCTGGATCTCGGGCACACACAGACTCTTGTTTTCGGGATATAGCTCTCTCGACGCGCATCACGACTCGAGATGATCATCACATTGGCCTTCACGTGCTCGTGCATCGATTTTCATACACCTCAACGAGTAATTTCGAGCTCGTGCACACTCACACTCTCGTATTTGAAATATCGCGCTCTCAACGCGCCTCGTGACTCGTTGTGATACGCCATTGGCCTTCTGGTGCTCGCCTCTCGACTCTCATTAGTCTCACCGACTAATGTCGTGCTCGTGCACACAAACTCTTGTATTTGGGATATCGCGCTCTCGACGCGCCTTGTGACTTGTTGTGCTCACGATTTTGGCATTCTCGCGCTCACCAATCGACTCTCATGCACCTGAACGATGAATCTTGTGCTCGCTTAAAGCTCGCACTCTCGTCTTCGGAAAACGAAGCTCCCGACGCACTGCGTGACTCGTTGTGCTCACGATTTTGCCCTTCTCGTGCTCGTGCATCGACTCTCGTGCACCTCAACGATGAACCTCGTCCTCGTGCATACACTCATTCTCTTTTTCCGAATATAAAGCTCTCGACACGCCTTGTGACTCGTTGTGATCACGACATAGCCCTTCTCGTGCTCGTGCATCGACTCTCGTGCTCGTGCATCGACTCTCGTGCACCGCAGCGATGAATCTCGTGCACCGCAGCGATGAATCTCGTGCTCGTGCACACACACACTCTCGTCTTCGGGACATCAAACTCTGGACGCGCCTCGTGACTCGTTGTGTTCACGACATAGCCCTTCTCATGCTCGTGCACTGATTCTCGTGCACCTCAACGATTTATCTCGTACTCGCGCACACGTGCACTCTCGTCTATGGAATACGAAGCTCCCGACGCACCGCATGACTCGTTGTGCTTACGACAATGCCCTTTTCACGATCGCGCATGGACTCTTGTGCAGCTGAACGGTTAATGTCGTGCTCGTGCACACATACTCTCGTATTAAAGATATCGCGGTATCGACGCAACTCGTCACTCGTTGTGTTCACAACATAGCCCTTCTCGTGCTCGTGCATTGATTCTCGTGCACCTCGACGATTTATCTCGTACTCGCGTACACGCGCACTCTCGTCTTCGGAATACGAAGCTCCCGACGCACCGCATGACTCGTTGTGCTCACGACAATGCCCTTCTAGCGATCGCGCATGGACTCTTGTGCACCTGAATGGTTAATGTCGTGCTCGTGCACACATACTCTCGTATTCAAGATATCGCGCTATCGACGCAACTCGCCACTCGTTGTGTTCACAACATAGCCCTTCTCGTCCTCGTATATCGACTCTCGTGCAACTCAACGATTTATCTCGTACTCGCGCACACGTGCACTCTCGTCTATGGAATACGAAGCTCCCGACGCACCGCATGACTCGTTGTGCTTACGACAATGCCCTTTTCACGATCGCGCATGGACTCTTGTGCAGCTGAACGGTTAATGTCGTGCACGTGCACACATACTCTCGTATTAAAGATATCGCGGTATCGACGCAACTCGTCACTCGTTGTGTTCACGACAGAGCCATTCTCGTCCTCGTACATCGACTCTCGTGCACCTCAACGATTTATCTCGTACTCGCGCACACACTCATTCTCGTTTTCGGAATATAAAGCTCTCGACACGCCTTGTGACTCGTTGTGATCACGACATAGCCCTTCTCGTGCTCGTGCATCGACTCTCGTGCACCGCAGCGATGAATCTCGTGCTCGTGCACACACACACTCTCGTCTTCGGGATATCAAACTCTGGACGCACCTCGTGACTCGTTGTGTTCACGACATAGCCCTTCTCATGCTCGTGCACTGATTCTCGTGCACCTCAACGATTTATCTCGTACTCGCGTACACGCGCACTCTCGTCTTCGGAATACGAAGCTCCCGACGCACCGCATGACTCGTTGTGCTCACGACAATGCCCTTCTCGCGATCGCGCATGGACTCTTGTGCACCTGAATGGTTAATGTCGTGCTCGTGCACACATACTCTCGTATTCAAGATATCGCGCTATCGACGCAACTCGCCACTCGTTGTGTTCACAACATAGCCCTTCTCGTCCTCGTATATCGACTCTCGTGCACCTCAACGATTTATCTCGTACTCGCGCACACGTGCACTTTCGTCTATGGAATACGAAGCTCCCGACGCACCGCATGACTCGTTGTGCTTACGACAATGCCCTTTTCACGATCGCGCATGGACTCTTGTGCAGCTGAACGGTTAATGTCGTGCTCGTGCACACATACTCTCGTATTAAAGATATCGCGGTATCGACGCAACTCGTCACTCGTTGTGTTCACGACAGAGCCCTTCTCGTGCTCGTGCATTGATTCTCGTGCACCTCGACGATTTATCTCGTACTCGCGTACACGCGCACTCTCGTCTTCGGAATACGAAGCTTCCGACGCACCGTATGACTCGTTGTGCTCACGACAATGCCCTTCTCGAGATCGCGCATGGACTCTTGTGCACCCGAATGGTTAATGTCGTGCTCGTGCACACATACTCTCGTATTCAAGATATCGCGCTATCGACGCAACTCGTGACTCGTTGTGTTCACAACATAGCCCTTCTCGTCCTCGTACATCGACTCTCGTGCACCTCAACGATGAACCTCGTCCTCGTGCACACGCTTGTTCTCGTTTTCGGGATATCAAGCTCTCGACGTGCCTCGTGATTCGCTGTGCTCTCTACATTACCCTTCTCATGCTCGCCCATCGATTCCCGTGCACCTCAACGATGTATCTCTTGCTCGCGCACATACACACACTCTCTTCTTCGGGATTTTAAGCTCTCGACGCACCTTGCGGCTCGTTGTGATCACGACATATCCCTTCTCGTGCTCGTGCATCGACTCTCGTGCATGACAACGATGATTCTTGTGCCTACGCACACACACACACACTTTCGTCTTCGGAATACGAAGCTCCCGACGCAACGCGTGACTCGTTGTGCTTATGACCCTTCTCGTGCTCGATCTTTGACTGTCGTGCACCTCAACGATGAATCTCGTGCTCGCGTACACATACACTCTCGTCTTCGGGATATCAAGCTCTCGACCAACAACATCGAGTGACCCTCACTTTATCCAAATTTTGACTGTTCATGCTCTCACAGACAAGCTCGAGGATTTTGACCATCTCTCGAAAAATTATAGTCCACTCATCATCTCTCGGGCCGACTGAACGGCATTTTCTCTTCCTACTACGCGGGAGAGCCCTACATTTCCTCACGCAATGTGTTGATGGAGCCCATGCCCTGCTCGTCGAAGAGCCGGTACCCTCTGTTCCTCCTGTTAGGGGGAACCCAACATCTCCTCCTTCAGTGGAGTTGAGGGACTCATTCTCGACAGAATACGCGTCGAGCTCCACAAGATCCATCTATACTTTGACGAAAAATTATCGTGGGTGCCCCCCGTTTGCTCTTTTCGACCGGGAGTCTTCCCTCGATGACGGTTCCTCTTCTCATTCTTGAATCATCGCCACCGACGGCCAGCTCACGACATTTTAACAGGCGTCAGCATCACTTGCTGACGGCGGGAGAGTATGTTCCGGCCATGCCGAATAACTTTGGAAAGACCCGCCAATTCGCTTACCTCAGGTGTCGCCCGCTCGGAGAGTTGACGGTGCAACATCCTGGGCTTCTCTCCCCTTTTGAAGTACCCCCGCCCCTTCGCGCCGCTGTTGTGATCTATAACTGCTGGATCAAACCGACATTGTTATCTCGACCGCGACATGTTAAGGACTATCTTGACCTGACTCAACAAATAATCGTCCGACTCAATCTTTTTGCTGAATTCTTATTCGTCACAATGAATATATACAATCAGAATGAAAGCCCCGCTTAATTAAGACGGACGAAACACGTAAATATGATCCTTGTCAAGACCCTCGTATTGACCAACGTGTATTTATTGTTCTCGAAGACCCCCTCGCGTTAACACGCCGAATGTTATATTCTGGAAATCCATGCTCATCTCACTACCAAATTCTCTATCAAAGCTCAGAATCTCTTAATATTTAAACTGCTCATCGAAACTACATCGACCAAGTATAGTTTCTATTTATTGAGCGAATTGTGTTTATTAAGAAAATTAGAAATTCGAATTGTCCATCACATGCATTCTGCATCTTTGTCAACTCGCCGTTCTCGAACCTATCTATTTCCTTCTCACATCAATCTCATTTGCCCAATTCTTATCTTTCACCAACACCAGGTCCTGTCGCAGAAGCTCGATCTATCGGTGCCACACACGGTGGCGATATCGTCGTAACTACTGTTATTATTGTTATGATTATCGTTGAGCGTTTCTTCCAACGTCAGAATAAAATAATCGCACGCTGAATAACTCGAAAGATCATGAAAATTGTCGTCATTATCGGACATGGAATCATGGAATAATTTTTGACGACGCTACAACATTATCATTCAAATTATCGATATTCTCATTGCGGCTGTTGTTCTTTGGTATTTCCCTTTCCACATGATGAAAACCATGTATCAAGAGATGCTAGCCTTTTTGTATGGTTCATTGACAAACGTCGCAGATATGATGATTAGTGATAAAATCAACGATCTTTATGTTCTAAGGTTTTTCGATGTCTTCGGCAGTCTGTGTTGCCTTTTCTCGCGAACAATCACGAGTCATTTTCGATACTTTTACATTCTCATTGTCGCACAAATCATCGAACAGCAGCAGTTACAGTAGATACTCGCGAACAGATGTTATTTAATCGATGGGATCTACTTACATACCCGTAAAAATTATATCGTCATGAAGTGTGACATCGAGATAAGAGGATTATTCGTAGAGAGAGAAGTTTGTGTCTAGGTCGTTGAAAGATACCGTCAAATTTTTCTTACGATTATACGACGATGAACGTTCTACGTGTGATTCATTTCTCTTACATGACAAATGTATTCAGCAATGTTCGAGTATTTCGAGTCACCGAGCGAACAAATGAGTGTCGAATACGCAATATCTGTATTCATCTCTCTTAGATAGATGCTAAGCTGTCCAGTGCTTCTTTCACATTTGCGCACTTATCGACTCAATACGTGTTTTTGGACTATGATTTGCCTACAGAATATCTTCAGGAACGATTGTCTCGTAAAAAAAATTCGAAAATCAGACGATCGTGAAAATCCTCATCAACGTTACATTTCATCGCGCAATGAGGACTTTCAATTGAAATTGTAATCAAATTCAAAGTCGATCGAGCTCTGAATCTTAGCACAATCTTTCCGTACTCGACGCTAATAATGGTGCTGTTAATAGCAATTTCCTGCAGGATATATCGTTCCAACAATGCAAATTATTCGTCGATACATACAACTGAAGATTAAACATGGAAATTAAGTAACACTGACACATTGGACATGTTATTGGTGTATTCAAGATATTTGTATCAGCAATTTTACTCGAGATTTTCTTCATCAGTGCGAAAAATTATTCGCAGACTGAGCAAATATATTGTGAATTTGTAGCCTCAAGCTTGCCTCGTTGCCAGTGTTGTTTCGAATTAGAAAGTTTCTTAATGGACATATCAGTTTTTCGTACTGTCGACGCGAACGATCCTCTTAATGTCGTTTTACGCCACCGAACAAACGTTTCGGTCGATTGCTCATCTCGAGCGTTGCCCCACACTTTCTAACGTTTCCTGACGAGACTTTGGCTTGTGTCTTCGAAGTGATTATCTGTATGACATCGAGATTGTCGAGTAGGCCTGTAGGGCTCAACGTGCATTTATGTCACTGTTGAAAGCTCCGCCAAGCTCCGAAGTGACTATGAAACAGAAGGTGAAGGAAAACCGGTGGGAATTACGTTTCATCAAGTACCGGAGAGGAATCACGATATATAGAAGAACGAAAACGGCGAAACTCGTGATAGAAAGTGTACTGCAGACTGTACGGGGCGAAATCGGGCTTAATTTTTCCGGTAAGATCGGAACTCGTCATGGTCTCCAAAGACTGTATACTGTATACGCTTCACAACTTGCTTATATAGGGGAGTATATCTGTATAACGAAACATATTTTCCTACTTCTTGATGAATTGTAGCGATGTCGGCAAGTATATTAACATGAATATGTTACATTTATTCTTTTTTGATTGATACCAACATTCACGCTGTAGCTATTGACATATGGAAGATGTCGGATGTTACGTATTATGTTCGACTACAACTATAGCGCCGAACGTTTCCGGAAGCTAAATGACGACGCTACAAGCTTGGAGGAATTGCTTGCAAAAGTGCCATACAACAATTCAATGTATTATGTATTTGTTCGACACCAAAGCATTTCCCGAGAGTGTAAGCTTTATCAGTGAATTTTGATGAGTATTTCTTTAAATGTTGTTTCAAATATGACCTTAACACTTAAAAATTAAAAAAGAAAATGGTTTCAACAATCCGAATTGAACAAATTATCCTTTCATCGTTATAGTAATCGTGTCGACAAATGTAGGTAAATACATATTGGTGAAAAAAATACAAAAATATGAAGAACGAAATAAAGTCCATACTAAAGGAATTTTATTTTGCGAAACAGTAGCTATTCATATGTAATATAAGAAAGTAAAAATTGGTATAAATAAGATGTAAAATATGAATAGGAAAAAAGTTGAGGGCTAAAAAAAAATCAAAAGGTCATAAGAGATTTTTTTTTGACAACTGTGCATCGATTACACCTAAGAGAAAATCAAAACCGTACTTTTCTTACAAATAATATTATTATTGGTACCAAAAGGAAGGACTGTTCTATAAAAATTGTTTTCCTCATTATTCAGATTATTGGGATTACACGGCGGCTGTGATAGTTACAAGCCAAGTGATAAGACGTGCTGCGAGTGAAATGGCACCAAAAATTATCTTCAACGACCTTCTCTGCGTCGGTTTACAGTACGACTCTGTCTCAATAGTAATCTCGTGCGCGAGAGTGGCGATCTTTGCCTCGAGGATAATTTATTTGCCGAGGTCTTTCCGTCTACAGATTACAAGAAACACTGACAAGATGGACCCAATAACCGTAAGAAGGTTTCGGTATAAATGGAAACGATGACAAGAACGACGTCGAGTTTCTGTCTCGTGGAGAGTGAAATCCTTGCGAAAATATAAAGTGAGGGAATAAAATAAGCTTCAACAAACCCCTCCCACCGTTGAATTCAATCCAGTGGAATCAAGAGTCGAAAAAATTCAAACGTAAAGTATGAATAAATATTGACAAAAAAATATTTATTCCAATTTATTGTAACTATTTTGAAATTTTTTTTTACATCTTTCTCAATAATAATCCTTGGGAAACGCAATATGGTTTTTTTCTATTGTAATTACAATTAATCAAAATTGTGTTTGTAAAGTTAGGCCTACGTTCTTTTGGTCGGATTTTACAACAGCAGTAAATTCCTTGATTCAAACGCGTTTTTCTTTCTCCTATTACTCAGGACTATGGCAATTGTGTCCCAAAAGGAAAAAAACAAAACAAATATTTAATGTTAAATAGCCATCGAAGTTTGCAGATACACCTCATGAAACGTCTTTATAGATTTAGTCTGTTTATTCGGACATTAAATCAATACGTAATAGCAGAAATGAAGGAATACATTATATATACAGGGTGGCCCAAAATTAGATGCGGAAAATGATAGGGCTAATAAAGGGCGTCGAGCTGAGTAAATTGATCCCAATAACATGTGGTCTGCGAAGTCGCGTTCGCGAGATACGGCCGATTAAAAAATCCCGCTAACCACCGGCATGTAGGCAACCGAGTACACAGGAATCATCGGTTCTGAGTCTTGTTGACAAGCTGTGTTTGGCGAAAATTCAATGCCAAGAGTTTTTTCGTTTGAAATTCGTAAATTTGAAGTTGTATGTTCCGCATCAGCGTACGCGCGCGCTTGTCAACAAGACTCAGAACCGATGATTCCTGTGTACTCGGTTGCCTACATGCCGGCGGTTAGCGGGATTTTTTAATCGGCCGTATCTCGCGAACGCGACTTCGCAGACCACATGTTATTGGGATCAATTTACTCAGCTCGACGCCCTTTATTAGCCCTATCATTTTCCGCATCTAATTTTGGGCCACCCTGTATACAGTTGAAAAATTGCTACAAGTTTAAAAACTGCAAATTTTTATTTATTTACTTATTTATTTATTTATTTATTGATTTTTAATATTACGTGCATATCGAAATACATTATTAATAGACTTAACAACTTTGGGAAAAAATGCCAAATCACCAAAAAAAAAATAAATGGTAAAACTTGAGACAAGAACGTATGCTTGCGTCATCATTGCGTGTATCATAACAGAAAGATGTCAAACGCAATAAGCAGTCGAATAGATAGAAATCATCCAAATGACGGTTGCCTACATCTAGCATTGTTATCATTGATAACGAAAGATTTTCAAATAAATTCGAATCATCTAATTCATAGTTGTAAAAAACGAATGAAATTGTAATGTTTTCTATTGCTAACCAGCGCATTCTTAGCGGCAACGCCAGAAAACGTCATGAAAGATGAAATAGGACGCTACCAAGGGGCAACACATCCGCAAGCGAAACCAACAAGCTACGGATATTAACGACTCCAAAGGGCAAAATCAAAGAAATCCGACTTATCTCCATCAACGTCGCTCAACCCTAAAGCGATCGACTACGAGCCATTGCTGGCTCAGAGGGCGTCTAACCTTACGACAAACTCAAGAAAATCCGAGGTACTAAACCTTACGGCATCATCGTCATCTTCAGCAACGTCGCCAAACCCTACAGCGCACGTTTACGAGCCATTGCTGGCTCAGAGGGCGTCTAACCTTACGACAAACTCAAAGAAATCCGACTCATCTCCATCAACGTCGCTAAACCCTACAGCGCACGTTCACGAGCCATTGCTGGCTCAGAGGGCGTCTAACCTTACGACAAACTCAAGAAACTTCGATATACCAAACCTTACGGTATCATCGTCATCTTCATCAACGTCGCTCAACCCTAAAGCGATCGACTACGAGCCATTGCTGGCTCAGAGGGCGTCTAACCTTACGACAAACTCAAGAAAATCCGATGTACCAAACCTTACGGTGTTATCGTCATCTTCGGCAGCGTCGCTAAACCCTACAGCGCACGTTCACGAGCCATTGCTGGCTCAGAGGGCGTCTAACCTTACGACAAACTCGATAAAATCCGATATACCAAACCTTACGGTATCATCGTCATCTTCACGAACGTCGCTAAACCCTACAGCGCACGTTTACGAGCCATTGCTGGCTCAGAGGGCGTCTAACTTTACGACAAACTCAAGAAAATTCGATATACCAAACCCTACGGTATCATCATCATCATCACGAACGTCGCTAAACCCTAAAGCGCACGTTTACGAGCCATTGCTGGCTCAGAGGGCGTCTAACCTTACGACAAACTCGAAAAACTCCGATATACCAAACCTTACGGTATCATCGTCATCTCCATCAACGTCGCTAAACCCTACAGCGCACGTTTACGAGCCATCACTGGCTCAGAGGGCGTCTAACCTTACGACAAACTCAAGAAAATCCGATATACCAAACCTTACGGTATCATCGTCATCTTCACGGACGTCGCTAAACCCTACAGCGCACGTTTACGAGCCATTGCTGGCTCAGAGGGCGTCTAACCTTACGACAAACTCGAAAAAATTCGATATACCAAACCTTACGGTATCATCATCATCATCATCAACATCGCTAAACCCTACAGCGCACGATTACGCGCCATTCCTGGCCCAGAGCACGCCAAACGTTACGGCAAACTCTCCGAACTTCACTTACGGTCTCCAAAACATGGCGGGAGATCCAACGAGGCCCACATCAGCCCAGCAGCCATCTGTAAAGGCCCTTAGCAAACGTCCTAGGGGCCGGCCACCGAAAACGCAGGGACAACGCACGAGATCACCAGACTCGAGAGCCGAACATCACCGAAACCGGCCCTACAATTTGCGGCCCCGTCCTCCAAATCCCCCAGACACGAGATAAATTCATTTCCTCAGGAGATAAAAAAGAGTCAAACCCGGGGGGGCATTTGTTGTACGCAGCCTATGGGCTCGTACCTTCGTGAGGATTTGACCCTTTTTTACTCCTGACAAACTTAAGAATCCCCCTTAATCATCCCCCCCTAATTACTCGTTAATCATAACGATCAAATTGCGCTCTCTACTCACTCCGGAAAAATCGCGTCATATTCTCGAGAAGTTACGCTGACTCTCCGAGAGTGTGCGTAAGAGAGAAAGAGAGAGAGAAAGAAAGAAACTCGATCGGCCGTGACGACACGAGTTGCGTCACCCCGAGAGAGAGCCAGCTGCGGCGCGCCCGCGAGTAAAGTTTCGAATAGGAGAGCGCGCTTCGCGCGCTGGCGGAGCCGCGCGGACACTCCGAGAGAGGGCGACGGATCACGAGGTCTCGCGTCTCCGGAGTAGCTCCCGGGGGTCGTGATATACCCGAGGCAAATTAGCAATAAATCAGAATCAGACTCTGCGGAATACGTGGACATTTCCCGGTGACGAATACTCGCCTTCAAACTGGTACTGCATAAATGCCATTTTGATAAGCACATTGCGAAGATGCTCTGCCGAATACGTGGACACCTAATGCAATTATTTTTGTAGAATTAAAAAACCCACCTCTCCGGTTTTTTCCCCTTCCCACCACACCTACCTCTTTCGAAATAACTCCTTCCGAGATTATATACCGATCATTTCAAAATAAATATATACATATTTATTTTCCGGAAATCCCGAAAAAGAACTTACTGCGATAGTGAAATATATACCTTCACTTTTTTGAAATCGCATTGAAAGGACTTTTTTGCGATACTTGGAAATAAATAACCCCTTGATTTCTTTCTCAAATAAAATCACACTAACTCTTCAACTCATTCATCAATCCATTCATCAACTCATTCGTCAACATGTACCATACCATCAAACACACCAACACACACACACACACACAAAGCAAAAATGTACACACCCAAAAATACTCAAACATTGTTTTAATAAAATAAATGAACAATAAAATTCATCAGTACTACGCCGTAAATGTGCCTCTACTCATTTTACGACAAATTCAGAAGGTTATTCAAGTCTCTAACGATATTTAACGATTTTAAATGCAGCACTCACGATTTTCTTCACCTCGTAATGTGTTCAAACGCGAATCGCGAGATCGGGCTGCTCGTAATGCGATGGAAGGAAATTGAACAAGCATGGACATTGGATTTATCAGATTCTTTCCATGATATTCTATTTTTTCGTGCAATTCTCGCCATTTGTTTCAACTCTTAAAGTGTCCGAATGTGATTCTCGAGATCGGACTGCTCGATACGCGATGATAAGAAATGAAACAAGCATGAACATTGGATTAATCTGATTCCTTCCATTATTTTATAATGTTTCGTGCAATTTTCGCCACTAGTTTCACCCCATAAGAGTAAAAAGTGAAAATTTCAAAGCACGTATGCTCGTTAGCAAACGCTAATAACTAAAACATTAATCGCTGTAGAAATTTTCGAGTCTCTAATAATATTTATCAATTTTTAATGCAGCACTCATTATTTTTTTCCCCTAGTAATGTGTCCATATGTAAATCTCGAGATGAGGCTACTTGTTATCCGATGTTAGGAAATAAAACAAGCATGGACATTGGGTCCATCTGAATCATGACATTATTTTATAATTTTTCGTGTCATACTCGCTATTCGTTTTACCTTCTAAGGGTGAAAAGTAGAAATCTGAAACCCCGCATGCTCTGTATCAAAAGCTAATAAATAAAACAAAAATAGCTGTGGTGCTTTTCAATAATATTAAACGATAAAAATATTATAATATTATTATAATATTATTATATATATCTAGTAATATTAAACGATTTCTAATACACCACTAACTATTTGTTTCACCTCGTAATGTGTTTAAACTTGAATCGCGAGATCGGGCTGCTCGTAATGCGATGTAAGGAAATGAAACAAGCATGGACGGTGGATAAATCGAATTCCTTGCATTATTTTATAATTTTTCGTGCTATACTGGCCTCTCGTTTCACCTCATACAGGTGAAAAGAGGACATCTCAAGATACGTATGCTCGTTATAAAAACTTAATGGATGAAAAATAAATGGATAAAGGGTTTTTGCAGCCTCTCATAGCATGTAACAACTATTAATGCACCAATCACGTTTTATTTTGTCTCCTGACGTGTCCAAATGTGATTCTCGAGGTTAGGCTGCTCGTTACGCGATGCTAGGAAATGAGACAAGTATGGTCATTGAGTCCATCATATTCCTGACATTATTATATAATTCTTCGTGCCTTACTCGCTACTTGTTTCACCTCGTAAGGGTGAAAGGTGGGAATCTCGAAGCACGTATCCTCGTTACCAAATATAAATAAATAAGAAAAAAATTGCTGTAGGGTTTTTCAAGTCTTCAATAATAATTAACGATTTTGAATTCAGCACTCACGATCAAGTTTTTCTCCCAATGTGTGTAGATGTAAATCACAAGATCGGGCTGCTCGTTATGCAATGTTACGGAATGATACAAGCAGGGAAATTGGGTCCATATAATTCCTGACATTATTTTACAATTTTTCGTACCATACCCGCCAATGTTTCACCTCTTAAGATGTTCACATTTGAATCTCAAGATCGAGCTGCTCGTTACGCGATGATAGGAAATAAAACAAGCATGGACATTGGGTCCATCTCATTCTTGGCAATATTATATCATTCTTCGTGCCATACTCGAAATTTGTTTCACCTCCTATCTAAATTCCCGCATGCTCTGTATCAAAAGCTAATAAATGAAACAAAAATAGCTGTGGTGCTTTTCAAGTCTCTAATAATATTCAACGATTTTTAATACACAACTTACGATTTGCTTCACCTCGTAATGTGTCCAGAAAATGTGATTCTCGAGATGGGGCTGCTCGTTATGCGATGGAAGGAAATAAAACAAGCATGGACATTGGATTAATCGGATTCCTTGCATTATTTTATAATTTTTCATGCCTTACTCGCCACTTGTTTCACCTCCTGAGGGTGAAAAGTGGGAATCTCAATACACTTATGCTCGTTACCAAATGTGGATAAATGAGAAAAAAATCGCTGTAGGGTTTTTGAAGTCATCAATAATAATTAACGTGTAAATGTGTGTAAATGTGAATAGGAAGATCGTGCTGCTCGTTAGGCGATGTTACGAATTGAAACAAGCATGGACATTGGGTCCATCTGACTCCTGACATTATTTTTTAATTTTTCGTGCCATACTCGCCATTTGTTTCACCTTCTAAGGGTAAAAAGAGGACATCTCAAGATACGTATGCTCGTTTTAAAAACTTAATGAATTAAAAAAAAAATCGCTCAAAGGTTTTTCAAGCCTCTCATAGTATGTAACAAGTTTTAATGCAGCAATCACGGTATATTTTGTCTTCTAATGTGTCCAAATGTGATTTTCGAGATCGAGCTGTTCGTTACGCGATGGTAGGAAATAAAACAACCATGGAAATCGGATTTATCTGATTCCTTGAATTATTTTATAATTTTTCGTGC